>OX376161.1:11099864-11699864 GCA_947363495.1 Euzophera pinguis | reverse complement strand
GAAATGAAAAGCCAAGGGAAGATAAGGAAAAAAGTAAATAATTCCCATTTATTCGCTGGAGTTTCAAAAAATTCTGGCAATAAATAATACATTTTCAAGGCAGGCGCCCGAAAAACTTACGAAGCTATCGGTGTTAAGGGTAGTCCAGACCAAAGTACTTCAATGGGACGACTCACAGTCAACACTTTAATTCGAAGAAGGATTAGAATAAAATTACAATATGTTAATTCCGTAAAAATACTTGAAATAGTGAAAGATAACTGTGAATCGACTACGAAGTGTGGAAACACAAAATGTTAAAACAATTATAAAATATCAATAAATGGTCATCTCTTTCAGGTCAAACAATGAGGGAGGCTTACAACTATTGCCGTTTTCGTTAGCGACGATGACGTTGAGTCACTACAGCCAACGATATAAGCTATATATTTTTTTGCTTTAAAATTGTTTAACAGACCATTCAGAGTGTTATCATTTAAACTTTTAAAGCAAGTTGCTTGTGCACTTTTATGTGGTCATTAAACACACAAAACAACACTTAAAGCATCAGTACAGTTAAATATTTCATTTATTGTTCTTTAAACTACTTTTTCTCAAATGACGCCATTTCGCGAATCAGATCAGATCTAAAAACCAGTAAGCCATTAGCAACCGTTACTTATATTACTCAAAATATAACAATGTGACGTTACGTTACCTCTCACGCTATTGCTAACAATTATGGTTATTCTCGTGTTGGAATCGCATTAATTAGTGATGCGAATCATATGAAAATTGTACGCAACATTAGAGCTGTTTCACACAAATAAATTTGGCTTTTTTAAATCCGTGAACCTATGTTATAGAACTATTAATAATTCTGTGTTTATCTTTCAAATCTTCTAAAAATGACAAGTGAACTTAAGAAAAACAAATATATTTTGTGGAACAACTAAACACAAACAGAAGGAACATTATCTTTGCACATAATATAATCATCTATATTTCACCCATATCTTCACAACTACACATCGGCGGCCTTTCATAGATTTCTAATACAATGTCATTAACTAGTACTGTTAATAACGCTTATGTCTGAGAGATAGATAATATACAACTTTTTTTAATGTGTTTTTTAATGTCTCAAGATGACGCCGCATACACATACGTGTAAAACTAAATTTCTCAATTAGGTAAACCTTTTTATTACAAATTGAACATGAATTTTTTTTTATTCAAGTTCACACGTGTGACCGTTCCTATATAGTAAGCAGTGTTACATCTAATTGTTACAAATATAATGTGAAGTGTGAAGTGAAGGACAAACAAATAGTTTTGTAGTCGGGAATGTACTGTAATGAGAATGTCCAAAAGCCTAGGAGTTACATTGACTGAGACGATACGAGGGAGTTAATGTGACATTTTCCACAGTAGTCGAAGTGACAACATAATCTTTAGTTAAAGTATGAAAAAAAATCACAGACAACCTAATGTTATCTTTGCAATTTATTAGTCCAGAGTTAGTCTAGTCTAGAGTGACTATGTGGTAAGGCGTCTCTACTTCGACTTTTTTGCTATTGCATCAGAAAGTGTATGTTCCGGCCTAGAAGTCACATTTCTGAACGGATTTTTACGAAACTTGGCTCATGTATTGCTTGATTTATTTAATTTGTTTTTGTCGACAGTTGTTTGCTGTAGGGTTATTTCTGAACGGATCTTTATGAAACTTGACACACATGTTTTTTTTAATAATAGGTTGGGGAAAAAGTTTCTTCGCATTTTTAAAAAAAAATTCAAAACATTTTTTAATATATTTTATTTACATTTAACTAAAGTATGCCATTTTGTTCGATTACTTTTTGTAGGTAGGGACATGATCCCATTGTTATAGAAATTTTGAGGCTTCTGATCAAAATACCGCGAGAAGTGGTTTTGGCAGTCCTCTGGTGATGTTAACCTGACACTGCCTAAAGAATTCTGAAGAGACCGAAACAGGTGGAAATCTGAAGGACTATACGGCGGATGCATTAACACATCCCAGCCAAATTCTCCTAATTTTTGCTGAGTGGTTAAAGATGTGTGAGGTCTAGCGTTATCATGATGAAAAGCACACCCTTTCTGTTGATAAATTCCGGAAGCTTTCTTCCAACTTCTTGCTTTAATCTTATAAGTTGTTCGCAGTAGAGTTGAGAATCGATGGTCCTGCCTGGTGGTAACAGCTCATAATGAATAATGACCTTCCAATCCCACCACATACACAACATCACCTTGTTGCGAGTTAACCCGGGTTTCGCCAGTATGTGAAGCCTGACCGGCCTTTGACCACGACCTTTTACGCACGTTCTCCACTTTTCATCACCAGTTATCTATCAGCATCTTCAAAAATGGTTCGGTTTCATTACGTCGTAATAAAGAATCACAAATGTGTACACGGCTCATTATGTTTCTTTCAGTGAGCTCGTGAGGTACCCAAATATCGAGCTTTTTTGTGTGCCCAGTTTTTTTCAAATGCGCCAAAACTGTTTTGTGGTCAATTCCCAGTTCTTCAGCTACGTCGTAACCACTAATATTTTTACCTTTTCTGTAGTGAAATTTGAAAATGTATCGAATTTCTTCATTAGATTCACTAATAAGAAAAACAAATGAAAATCACACATTTTCTTAATTTAAATTTGGATTATCTTTTTTAAAATTTAAAGTTTTAATGATACTTAAACCAGCCAGATACAAATATCATAGCCAAAGCGATTTTATTACAAATTCTTACATACTATATGCGAAAAGACTTTTTCCCCAACCTAATATTAAAAAATTTCGGTTAGATTTTTTATCGATGAAAGCTATGATGAAGTCGAGACGGACTGCTAGTTGAATATATTTCAGTTCATTAAACTACGACTTCAACCTATTTTGAAATGTTTCATGTCGATAGATGATGTTTATGATACAAACACTATAAATCTATGGCTATCCACATTATTAACTGTGTTATGATGAGCTCATTCACCTTGCAACCTTGAATATGCTCAGAGAATTACATCATTATCGTAATTATAGTGGTTTGACCAGCTTCACTAATACACTGTCGCATATAAATTTGTATACATATACCTACTTAAAAAAAGAAAATACTTTTTACGACGGGGACAGTTGGGAAAAAAAACCGGCCACGTGCGAGTCGGACTCGCGCACCGAGTCGACAAATCTGTGACAGACGGAAGAACAACAAAGTGATCCTATAAAGGTTCCGTTTTTTCTTTTAGAGGTACGGAATCCTAAAAATTACACCCTATTAGGGTGGGAATTGGGAATCAATACCCCGTTGTCCATAACCATTTCATTTGTTGAAAAAATTATGTACATCCTCTTGTAATATTGATGTAACATTGCTAGATGTTCTGAATTAGTCTTAAAATGAATGTTGATACTTTTTTTATTTTTTGAATAGTCCTGATAGTTGGTGGTTATCATAGCCTATGAACACCTGGAAAACCCAAAGTGCCACGAGCGCGTTGCCGACCCTGAAGTCCAAGTCTTTCTTTAATTATATGTTGTAATCAAGTACTCAAATCAATGGACTCAATAAAAAAAAATTGTAAGTTACTACTTCTAGTAGGCAAAAATAATTTACAATTCTCTTTATATAGCTCAATAATGCAGAAATAATTTATAAAAACTGAAGATTGATCTCGATCTCGACAGCATCAATCATTTGTCTGCATCTGTTATTCCATTAATTTATAAGCTGCATAGCGGTTTTATTCATTGCGGCATCCCTTTTATATTATGAGCAAAATAACTGGCAACAAATGAGCTAGCAAACTAGGTTTCACTTCTGTCACTGTCATTAAAGTAACGACCAAAAAAACTGAAGGTAGGTTTGTAACACTCGTGGCGAAAGTTGTGAAGAACGTGTTAAATAGTTTTATGTTTTTCGACAGAATAGTTACTATGTATAAAAGATTACGGAAAGGAAGCCGATGATCAAAGTAAAGAAAAAATTAAATTAAATTGAACCCATGCTTGAGACTATTTTTAAAATAACGCATTTTATTAGGTTTGTTATTATTAGGTTGAGGAAAAAGTCTTTTCGCATTTAATATGTATGAACTTGTAATAAAATCTCTATCTGGCTGGTTTTGGTATCATTAAAAGTTAAAATTTTAAAGAAGATAATTCCAAATTCAAATTAGGAAAATGTGTGATTTTCATTTGTTTTTCTTAATAATGATCTCACTCATCTTGAGTGAATCTAATGAAGAAATTCGATACATTTTAAAATTGTACTACAAAAAAGGTAAAAATGCAACGCAAGCCGCGAAAAAAATTTGCTATGTTTATGGACCTAGTGCGTGTAGTACAGACACTGGTCTGTGAGAGTAGCACAAGTTTGGGGTAAGCGTTTTCAATCCGGAAATTTTGATGTCAAAGATGCACGTCGATCAGGTCGCCCGATTACGGATAAAATGGATGCCATTTTTGAAAAAGTGGAGCTAGATCAGCATATCAGTAGTTACGACTTAGCTGAAGAACTGAGAATTGACCACAACACAGTTTTGGCGCATTTGAAAAAACTGGGTATACAAAAAAGCTCGACATTTGGGTACCTCACGAACTCACTGAAAGAAACCTAATGAACCGTGTACTCATTGGTGATTCTTTATTACGACGTAATGAAATCGAACCATTTTCTAAGAAGCTGATAACTGGTGATGAAAATTGGATTACGTACGACAAGAACGTGCGCGGTTGTGGTCAAAGGCCGGTCAGGCTTCACAGACTGTGGCGAAACCCGGGTTAACTCGCAACAAGGTGATGCTGTGTGTGTGGTGGGATTGGAAAAGCATTATTCATTATGAGCTGTTACCACCAGGCAGGATCATCGATTCTGAACGCTACTGCGAACAACTGAATGATGAGATTAAAGCAAGAAATTGAAAGAAAGCGGCCGCAATTAATAAAACAGACAGGGTGTGGTTTTTCATCATGATATCGCTAGACCCGACACATCTTTAGCCACTCGGCAAAAATTAAGGGAGTTTGGCTGGTGTTAATGCATCCGCCGTATAGTCCTGACCTTGCATCTTCAGATTTCCACCTGTATCGGTCTCTTCAGAATTATTTGGGCAGTGTCAAGATCATTAAAAAATGTTTTGAATTACTTAAAAAATGCGAAGAAACTTTTGCCCCAACCTATTATTTTGATGAAATGTAATTTTGGCAACTCAATTCGATAACTCGTAGGAAAACTCATAAATATCCCATGTCAGTTTATTTCAAAGCCAGTGCTATGCAACGAAAACCAAGAAATATCTAGGATGAAAGAGATTTTTAAACCGTGTCTCACCAGGTTGGCGCAAAGAACCCGGAAATCCAGAATGGCTCAACGTGCCTTCCGAAGCCCGGAATCATCTTATTCTCCCATATGAAATAACAGCGTTTCATAATGGGCTTGCCATCCGCCAGAGGCGCTGTACTCACAAGTTAGTATTAGCGCAGTTTTTGACCCTAGTGTCAGAAATTTTTGGTACTACCTATCGGCCTCTGACCAAGTTCATTGAACGACCACCAAATGGAGGCCGGGGCCAACATCTTAGCGTGCGTTTAACAAACAATCAGGTGATTCAAACCTGCAATGAATCTAATGGTATATGCTATATTAAACAGGAGATTACTTACGTGGTCTAAAGGCAGTACCAGGAACGCGCCGCCACCAGCGACTTCCGTGACAATAGCCACAAACTTGGGGTTGACAGCGCAAAAGTTGGAGTCGTGTGCGTTCCTCGTGATCTTTATGTTGTCATAGCAACGCTCCCGTTTGAACGAGACCCCGTACACATGGCGGAACTTGGAACTCCTTACGCCACGAAACCATACCTGAAAAAGTGTGGTTTTGTTACTATGCTACAAATATTTTGTTATGGTTTTTTGACTAAAGAGATTAGGCTATTATGGAGTAGGCAATCTTCATCATGGACCTCATTTGAATTTAACATCAGATCGAGATCGTGGAAAATCCATAGTAAGTTTTTAAAAATTTAACTAGATATCAGCACTTTCAGGTTCTTAGGGTTCAAAACACTTGTGACAACAAACAACTAGATTTGTTAACTTTTTGACAGTTCCGCTTAGTTGTTAAATTCTAATCACTAAAAGCCTTGTACTGTTAGGACAGTCTTATGAACATGAGGTTTCACTACCGCCATCTTAAATCCTTCAATTTTTTACGAAAATTGCACGGAACCCTCAATGGTTTTTGCACATTTCGTCGTTGATCTCTCATTTCATGTAGGTTCATACATTCAAATCGATTAGGTAACATGGATAATCAACTTTATACACCCTGGTATCAGAGTTTTGCATGAGTTTTGTATGTAGATAATGTATATTGTGGGAAAGTAAAATATTTTGTCGATCAAGTATTGATGAGAATCATTCACAGGCATTCAAACTATTGTTTTATTAAACTAAAAGTTATTCTAAAATCAAAACTAGCCTTGGCTGTGGTTGCTAAGTAGACTCAATACTTTAAAAAATATTGATTGAGTAGTAGTAAAAAGTGATAGCAATCCTTATCCCACTGCTGTACCAAAGCCAAGGAGTCTTTAGATTCCTTCCAATCATGCATCTCTTTTCAATAATTTGTACATTATTCACCAAGTATCAAGCTTTATCTTTACATTATAGATAGAGGAAGTGTTAAATTGTAGGTGGTGGAGGGGTGGTAATCTAATCGAAACTACTAAACAGATTTCAATTCAGGACAATTCAATCAAACAGATTCCTGCATATGATAGTAGGCTATCATTTCAGGCTTCCTAAAGAATAAAAATTCTTTTGGAAGGCTACATACAACGGGCTGGTAAAACCTTTGATAACAATCAGTAACGTATGTTAGGATAGTCGAATAAAACTGCTAATAATCTCTTGAAAACTTGTATTTCTGTTTACTCGTCTTTTTCTCATAACTTATTTACTTTTCAACTTTAATTATTTTCTTTTCGAATATTTCTGAATCAATCCAACCGGCTCATCATTGACATCTGTCAACTGTCAAGTCCTACTTTTTTAATTTATTAGTGTTGCCCCAAAAATGGCACATACATCGTTAAGATTACTTACAAATTCTTCTAAAAATATTATAAAATCTATCAGATCTTACATGTACTAAAATTCAAAGTTATAAACGTATGTAAGTACCGCAACAATATAAAAACAGTAAGCTGTATACGAACAAGATTACGATCGATTTTAATGATACCAAATACTTTATATCGATTCTATCAAATTAAGGACGTCATGCGTCAGTCAGATCGCAAAGGAGATTCTACTGTAATAACGTGTCATAAACATCTATTAAAAATGATTAATATGATTCTAACATGAATTTGCAACGACAAAACTAAAATTATTAACGCTAATAGTGTAACATTTTTACTTTTTAAATTATGTATTAGTAACTAATGTTAATAAAAACATATAATTAAATATTTATTTTATGTCGTTGAAAATTCGCACTTCAGCACGTAAGATAAGAGCACAGGCTAATTACTTTTTATACGACTACAAAAAAAAAACAAGTTGTATCAAGGATTGTTGTTGTAGTCGTTATAAATTTTAAACATCTAAATGTAGAGTATAGAAGGCTCAATTATGTCAAACGGAAACTGCAGCATAAAAGAATCAAGATTATCCAGACAGACTGAACGTCTTTAACCTCTTGGCATATAAATTAAAAAGTTAATTAACAACGACCCATAAGAGAAATGGACGTAATTTCATGGCCTGATAAAAATGTTTATTATGCTCCACTATTCCACGGGAATTAGATCCAATTATCATACTTACGCAATGAATTTAAATTATATCTCATACTTGGACTACATTTAGACAAATTGTGCTTGATAGAATTTAATTGCAGAGTAGTGATAGTTATTAAATCGCACTTTAATCGAGGAAATGACACAATACTAAGTCTATGTTCGTAGAAAGCAAAAAAATTATATGATGGTGATTAGACAATTTTGATTTTCATGATTTGGTCCATAAGATATATTATTTTTAATAATTATGCAATTTTGTGAATCTACTAGACACTAATGAAGATTCAGAAAGAGAGGACTTTAATTTAAAAATTGTATAATACTTACAAAAATTTACGTCACGTTGTTATAATTTGTGATACTCGTACGTTTAGAACTACAGTCAGAATAGTATGATAAAATAATTATTTAGTCTCAAGTTCAAAAAACAGTTTAGAATAAGCTATAACTAAAAAAAAGTGCAAAAAAAAATATAAAAAGTACCTGTGAATTAGTCATGTCGGCGCTATTCGGGTGCAATATTGAAGGCATGCACTAATTTACGTACAGGCGAACTTCCAAACTATACAGTTTTGTGCATTTTACAAATAATCATGTACACAAATAACACAAGAATCAGCTGCCCACCACATGACGCACTGTAACCTAACACTGAAAGTAGCAAATAAACATAATGGATGCATTAAACATAACAAATTTAAAAAAAATAAACAAACATGTGCATAAAGATACAAACGAATTTACACTGCGTATACGTGTTGATTCGATTTTTGAAATAATTATGTGTTGTGATTGTCACAGAGCGTACGTGTTGATTCGATTTTTGAAATAATTATGTGTTGTGATTGTCACAGAGCGGTAGAGACGTAGTGGAGACGCGTGTCGGAGTCGCGAGCGAAAAAAAAGTGAAAAGTTACTTGTTAAAATGTCGTTGCCGCCGGGTGCTGAGAGAAATTCAAATCCATCGCCTATTCTGCTGTCGATATAAATTGTTTTACGAATTTGAATTTATCCATAACAGTGATGCAACTGTTATAGGTATATATCAATTTAAATAAAGTATCTTCTGGAGTCGATCGACACGTGTACCAGAAATTTAAGTTGCGCAGAGTGCACTCTCCTTTTAAAGGCAGATTTAGATTTTTAAAGCATTTTTATTTTAATAGAATATTTTAGTGTATAATTATAAACAGATGGAATGAAAATCTCGATTGATACAGCTCCAAAGACTTTTGTACCTAATAGAAAATTTAAGAAAAGTATTTTAGAGCAGAAAGTGAGCTTTTCGACTAAACAGTGTTCAAGTTTAGCCAAGTAGTTCCAGATACATTAATCAAATTTAAAGAAATATATAATATAGCTTTATACTTGCTTTAGATCACGTTTCGATCACATTATTGTTAAAATTAAGCAGCTGTTGGTCTTCCTATTAAATAATTTTAAGAACAATGGTGAGCTCACGAAGGAAAAACTGTAAGCGAGAAAAGAGTAGGTACAACAAAAACGAATGCCTTACATTAGCAATATAACACTTTCGCTCCTCCACGTTCAAGATAGTATTACATGATGGTCAGCAAAGCGTTTCAAATAAAAAAAAAAACAGTATGTAACTCCACTACCGGCTACAATACAACTTCAGATAGTATACGAAGTAGCACTTATGTCATGGTTCGCGATTTTAAAATGCAAACAGTTATTATGTACTTGGCAACATTATACAATCGACTTAACACTTTTGTCGTAATGTAAATTCAATTTTGATGTTTGGAACCAAACTTATTTATGATGGGTTTTCAGGCAACCAGTCCCTCTTTTCCCAGGAATGTCGGAAGGCGTGTCAAGGAAATATAACAGGTCTCAATTTACTTGTACCGCTGTTCGTTCAACAACAGCATTTCCCAACTATCATGAAAATAATACCGAATCTTAAAGGAGAAAGCAACCTCTTCATACACACATGGGCTTAAGAATTGTTATTACATTTATTAAAAACCATGTAAATTTTTTGAAAAGAATGCTTAATATCAACTCCTTACATAACTTTACCTTGAAAAGTAAAAAAAGTGTAATGTAATGCATTTTTTACGATTTTTGTGATGGTTCTAAGATTTTTTCTGCATAGAATTAAGTAAATATTTTCAGGGACTCATTAAAACAATGTGAATTTTTTTTTTTTTTTAAACAACTTGGCCTACGAGTTGCCGCCTTTTTCAAATAATTATGACTTTAGTAACTGTGTAACAGTGGTAACAAAGTGTCTGATTGAACTTCCTGTGGGTTCCTGTCATATATAATTAACTACTACTACGTCCTAAGTACAACTGTGCGTAAGACAGGAGATAGTCTTGAAATTATGATGCCATGTACCTGAAACGCTCTATAGTATATTTGCGCCAACAATCGCGCTATTGCAGATAACATTGTTTAAAGTACATTTAGCTTGTCAACAAAAAATAATGGCACAATAAACGTCAAAACTATTCTTGCAGGTGACTGACTCATCACTTATTCGAACTGACTACTTTTTTAAATTTAAGATGCCAGCAATAACAATTAGGAAACCCATTACGTTTATTGATTAAAGCTAAAAACGCGCATCGGCAAGTCCAATAATTTAAACATTTAAATGGTGAAAGCTACACCAAAGATGTAAATTAAATTGCTTGAGAATGTAATCAACAAAATTTTGTATAATGAATAAATATACCTATCAACGCACTAATGGTAACAAATTATAGCTTTTAAGATTTACATATCAGTTAATGTCTTAATTCCTGAAGAAAAACTGGTGTCATCAGTATGAAAAATCATACTTAGTTACATATAGCAAAGGCTAGGTAGTAACTAAAGTCAATTAGGGTAATTGTAGCCCGGGTGTAATTTCAAATAGCAGTCAAAACTCTTATGTTATATGAATAAAAATAAAGTTAATTATGTAATTTTGTTATAATAAAATTTTATTCCAATCCAAGCAACTTACTTGTCTAAAATGTAAGTCATTTTAGACAAGTTACTTTGTAAAACCAATAAACATTATGTAACTACACTCTGTTTACAATAACCTTGACTATTTTGCAAAATGGTAAATACTACTAGAATAACTAGTTCTGTCAAATCTAGGGCCATGATTCAAAGCACCAGGCACAACTGAGAAACACATTCGGATAACCCTTTTGAAATGAACCAATAGGGTCATTTCAAGCCTGCAATGTCACAACAAAACTGAAAAAGTCTAAACAAAATGCTTCCCATCAGGGATCAAAGTCACGACTGCTGGGTCTTCAGACAAGCACCTTCCACTACCACGGAGGCAGGAAAAGCTAGTTATGGATTAAGGATGTATGTATAATAAATCTGACAAAGAATTGAGGCTGGAATCACTATGATTTGATGTAAATGCCAGGAATAGAACACAAGAATGCATGCAAGCAATCAAAAAGATTAAATAAGTAATTGAGTTTTATAATTATATTATAATTTTATTTATTTATGCAACTGATTTGAATATGAATTTAATTTTATGTAAATGTCTGCAATAAATATTTATTTTATTTAATTCAATACAATTTCATAGGCCTCAGGATGAAAAGAGGAAAGAATGTCACTGTCCTTGTCCAGCAAGTGGAGTCCTCAGCTTACGCTTTGGAGTGTAGGGTACACTGTAAGTCATGATCCTAGATTTGGCAGCACTAGTTATTACAATGGAATGACAGCCATCTGACCTCCATAATCCTTTATACAGGGAAACCAAACCAACAGAAACATGACCTGAGGTGTGTTAGTTGCTCAAGGCATCTGACACAGGCTAACAATGGTAAATAATAAAAAACTCAAGATAGTAAATGCCACTAAATAATGATCAATCCATTACATAGGTCCTTAGTTATACTTGGTTTTTTTAAATGGTGGATGCCTAACCTCAATAAGCATTTTACAGGGTAATTAAAACAATATATATATAGTATTGTCAATAAAATTAACAAGTTTTTTCTCTCTCTTTGTTTTAACTATGAACTCTTTGACTGTAAGCAATCTGTTGTAGGTGTAGATTAAAACAAAAAGCTCCCCAGCAGTATCTGGATGTGAAATTGCTTTAATCGCTTATGTTAAGTTATATTAATCCAGTCAGTTGTAAGTCAGTAAGTTTCTTCAGGTTCCAGAACTAGTACATATTTCTAGCTTCTTTAGGGTTTCTGATACAGTGTATCGACGAGTGATAACAGCCGAACTAACAGCTTAAACATGCCTACTGAAGCATGAATGTCACTATTGTCACTGATGGTGTAAAAATGTGAGACCACACTTCTAGTTGCCTGTTATGATAAACATGCTGGCCCAACTAGGCTAACAAATTGAAACACAGCCTAGATTAAATGTATTAATTAATCTATAAAATTGGTATACGGTTTTTTTATCAGACTAGGCAACAAATGTGTAAGTACTTATTTAAACTTACATTGTTATGATAAAGTTTACATCAAGTAGAGCATGATGGTTTTAAATATTTTTTTGCTACCTTGTAAATACATTTTTACTGGGTAGGTATTATAACGTGAACTATAGAGAAAATATTCTAACATTTACAGGACTACATACCCGTAATTTTTACTTCTAGGGAATACTAATAAACTGGCATTTCATAAAAAATACACACAAAGTTTTTGTAACTTTTTTGCTTTTTGTAGAGTCGGAGCTCTTCTAAACTTTACTTACTTTAAAAATTTACAAACAATGATGTATGTAATTACACTACCTACGAAGATAACATTATATCGTGGAAAATATCGTGAACCAAGTGATGCTCCAAAGTAAGAAATTAAAAAGAAATGCGAAAGCCATAACACGACCACGTTCGCCCCGCTACCGCTTCGTGAAATCACATAATAATGCAGAACGACAAACTAAAGACTACTTTTAGGTTTCTGCTAAAAACACAAAAATTGCTTACCTTAGAAACGGGTTTATTACACGCTCTCACATCTACCAAAGCGCTGTTTTTTCCGGGACTCTTTTCGGAAATGTTTATGATTTCCAAACAATTTGTTTCTCTTATGGACTCATCCTTTACGGGAGGCATAATCTTTAAAAGATGCCAATGCAATAAACGTATAAACGAGTTCTTTCTTTGCTTAGAATCAGGAAAATTATTATTAAAAATTAGAACAACACAACACAAAAGACACCACGTCGAAGTAAAAATCGAAATGAAGTGAGTGAACGACAATCGACATCAAAATGACAGAACATCTTCGCAGCAGCCGCTCAAAATGAATGAAATGTGAATGAGTGGATTGCATGAAATAAACCACCCACAGACTATTCTAATTTGATTACTTGTGCCGAACATAATGGCTGGTTGACACATGATCCAGTGCGGCGATCCAGTGTTTTCACGGACACACACATACAAACAATAATTTAAATGTGTTAGTAAATTGTTTGTCTGTGTGGGGTGGAAACCAGCCTTTATGGCTGGTTTACACACGATCCAGTGCGGCGATCCAGTGCTTTCACGGACACGAAATCCACTCCACACACGCAAACAATTTACTCACACCGTGTTTCCGTGAAAGCATTGGATCACCGTACTGGATAGTGTGTAAAACATCCGTAACTTCCTGTGGCCTTGTCCTAGGCCTATTCAGAGAAATAAAGATAAGGGTGAATAGAAGTGTAATAACGTGTGCCAAAGTTAAGCCTCGCCATACTAAGTTAAGACTCGTGAGGCTTTCTGGACTGCACATGGCACTTATCTTATTTCTATGGACCTAATGTCTAATATGGATTATGTAAGATTTAAAAATTAATATTTTTAATATTAGTGTTGAGGACTTGAGGCGATCAAAATATTTCAGATTATTTAAACACAAATTCGCCTAAACTATAAATAAAGCAAAATTTTAATTGTAAGTTTTTATAAAATTTATGAAGGATTCTTTAATTGCCGTTTCCCTGGAAAATACAAGGTACTTCGTAGGTAAGCAAAACGTTAAAGCTCAACTTCTATAAAAATATTCTTGTTTTATAGAAACCTAAATAAAAAAAATTAAAAGCCGCACACTTTGTGCTTGCACAAAACCCCTTAAATACCAATTAAAACAAATTGGCTATCTAGTTTTTGCTTTCTCTTGAGCTTATTATTTCAATATTTAAATTTTAAACTTCAGGATTTTTCAGACTGTTCTTCAATGTTTGCCAAGATTTATTTGCTGTGTGACTAACTACTTATTCATAAATGAATAATAATGTAGTTTTATTCGAGGAGCACGTTAGTCGAGCGCGATTCCCGTATCCGTAGCGAATGCGCGTGTCAAGCGATGGCGTGACCCGACCACTATTGGATTGGTCGCCATTTAGTGGAATTTTCTATCTTGAGCGCCTCCGTGCTTTGGAAGGCACGTTAAGCCGTAGGCCCAGGTTGTTATCGATATATAGCAGTTGTGAGGCTGGGTCAGGTGTGTTGGCCACTGTTGTGCTGGCTCCCGACCTTATTTACAGGGGCAACCGGTCCACTGCTATTCCTAAAGTGGCCGCGGCGGTGGCACAGGTTGATGGCAGCAATTTCTGCGTCCGTTGTCGCATTAACGGTCACACGTTGAAGTCCTGCAAGGCGCCTGCCATCATAATATGCTATCGTTGTGGGAAGAGGGACGTCACTGCCAAAACTTGTCCTAAATGTTCCCCGTCGAAGTCTGGCAAGTCGCCGGCGCCGTCGTCATCTCCAAAAAACGAGTAAGCGTGAATCGACAACAAACTTCCGCAACTTCTAGTAACTTTTGTGCTGCAGAATGGCGTTCTTGGTTAAATTATTTGAAGAATTTCTTTTTATCAACCCGTTCCCAGCGCGTGTTGTCGGTTCATGTTCATAACTCTGATATCAAACCTATCTCGATGACAAGCGACGTTGACAACTGTTTTGACAGACGACCGTATCTAAAGGCTAGTATATACGGAATGGTATGTTCTGGTTTGTTGGACTCGGGCAGCGAAATTTGTATAATTAAGGCCAGCGCTGTTTCATACTATCAAAAATTTGCTACGGTACACGAGTCGACTGATCTACATTTTATTAAAACTGCTAATGATTCTACCGCACCTGTCACTGGTTATATCTTTTTGCCGGTTACAGTAAAGGATAGAACAGCGATTATTAAGTTTTATATTATTCCCAAGATAAACACTGACTTACTTTTCGGAATAGATTTTTGGAAAGCTTTCAATATAGCTCCCGACGTTTTATCTCTGTTGGATGATAATCAATTTTTATCTACCCGCGAAGTCCATACCATAGCCGCCAAAGATAAAGCGTTACGAGACTTTGATTCGCTTTCCGAGTCAGAATGTAAATTGGCTCGTAAAGTGATTCAAGAATTTGAAGAGATTTCGGCAGAGAAGAGAGGATTAGGGCGTACCCATTTGGTGAGTCACCGTATTGACACCGGTGATCACCCTCCAATCAAGCAACGTTACTACATGATGTCCCCAGAGAAGCTCGCCGAAATGAACCGGCAGCTTGATCAAATGTTGAAAGACGATGTGGTGGAACCCAGTAACAGCGCTTGGAATAATCCCGTCACCCTAGCCCGTAAGGCAGATGGCACACTTCGCTTCTGTCTGGACAGCCGAAAACTCAACGCTATCTCTAAACACGACGCGTATCCGCTTCCTTATATTAACCATATTTTAGATCAACTCAGGGATGCTAAATACCTATCATCTGTTGACCTAAAATCTGCGTACTTTCAGGTACCTTTGGATTCGATGGAATCTCGTGAAAAAACTGCATTTACCATACCTTCACGAGGTTTGTTCCATTTTAAGGTCATGTGTTTCGGTCTAACCTCCGCCCCAGCGACCCAACAGCGTCTTATGGACAGGTTGTTCGTTCCGGAATTTGATAATAAAGTTTTTATTTATTTGGATGATCTTATCATAATTCATTCAACCTTTGCCGGCCATTTAGAACTGTTACGTAAAGTCAGGGAGAAATTACAAGCGGCAAATCTCACTGTTAATATGGGCAAATGCCAATTTTTTAGAAAACAATTAAAGTTTTTAGGTCACGTGGTCGATGAATTCGGTTTACGTACCGACCCGGATAAAGTAAGGGCTATTGTCGATTTTCCCACTCCTACTTGCCGAAAAGATGTTAAACGCTTCCTAGGCACTGCTTCATACTACAGGCGATTTATTAAGAATTTCAGTCATCGCGCCGGTCCCCTAAACGCGCTCACGTCCACTCGTAAAGGAGCTCCACCCTTCCGTTGGACTCCTGAGGCAGATCAATCTTTCAATTATTTAAAGTTAGCTCTGACCACAACACCTGTTCTAACATGTCCAGATTTTTCGCGCGAATTCTCTGTGCACTGTGATGCCTCGGATTTCGGAATAGGTGGGACCTTAGTTCAAAATATAGACGGACAAGAACATCCAATCGCTTATTGTAGTCGCTCGCTATCTCCAGCAGAGAGAAATTATTCTGCGACAGAGCGTGAAGCTCTGGCAGTAGTTCATGTAGTGGAGCATTACTACAACAAAAGACGTAGGGATGTGTCCTTTAATGTGGGAGATTTTGTTTGGAAACGTACCTACAAGCAGAGCGTTGCGAGTAAGTACTTTGCCGCAAAGCTTGCTCCAAAATATGAAAAATGTAAGATTATCTGTAAGCTTTCGCCGTTAGTGTATGAGTTAGAAGATGAACAGGGTAAATACATAGGGAAGTGGCACATAAAAGATTTCAAATGTTTAGACTAGCCTTCATCGGCCGCGGGATGATCGGCTTTAGAATTGTCTCCCCGTCTGACGTCCGGACGTGTCGTAAGAGGCGACTGTGGATTATTTTAGGCGTTTTCCATCTTAAGCTAACCACCACTTTTATTAATCCACCATTTCATGCAGTATATCTCGAGTGACTTGATAAACATAAGTTTGTACTTACTTTCTCTCATTTATTTTGACCTGTTTAACAAGAAAACTTAATCTCTTTTAAGCTTCGTTGTCTAAGGGATCCCATGACAATTAGCATTGATATTATGTCTATTTACCGGTGTTGGTAGATTTATCATATTATTACTTTTATTCCCCATTTATAATATACTCATACAAGCGAGTCTATTTGTTTCAGGAGAATAATGGAATATTTTTCTACTAAATTCATAGGTCTATTACTCTCTTGTTATACAGGGTTGGGAGGCGTTTCTAGGACAGACTTACTAGTCATTTTTCAGGTTTTAATGAAACTGTAAGTAGTGGTTAGCTTGTCACACCTTTAAATTTTAAATATTTTACTATATAAGTCACCTCTAGTCACAGGTTTTAATTAGTTTAATTTTTTTTTATTCCTTTTTAACTATTTTTATTTTTACTAAGGATTAATTCCTGTTTTCAGGAATTAATTGTTCATTTTAACTAACCTAGATAAGGGTTTTACTTTATTTTTTTAAGCACATTTTATTTTTACTTTGGATTCATTCCTGTTTTCAGGAATCCATCATTATCTTAAACTTATTCTTTTGTAGTTTCACCGGACTGGAAATAATGTGAGAAATCATTGGTCACAGAATTTCCAAGTCAATACTTACTACCATGAGTTTTTGCGTACGCAACTTCTTTTGGTCTTTTCTAGTTAGAACTTCAATGGCGATTTTTTTTTGTTTTAATTTATGCAAATTACATATTTTTTTTGTATTTTTGCCTTTTATATTTAAGCATTCTAGAATCCATGCTTATTTATTTATGTATCAGTCTTGATCGATTTCTTTTCGAACAAATCGATTGCAACGTCTGACCGATTTCCGCCAGCTGTGGTTTTCTCTACCTGAACAGAGTAATATACTTAGTAGTGTAACGGTGTATTTTCCTCTACAAATAGGTTTTTCTCAATTCCCCAGAATCCGTTTCATTCCTTAAAATAAAAAAAGTTTTTTTTTTCATCTGTCAACGTCAAGTAGTGCGGTGAAAATTTTCATCGCTGTCGATATCGATCTCTCTCGATTTATTTTTATGAGTTCATAATCTAATGTTGATCTTCTTTAGGGTGTAGAATAGGCCGAGGACGTCCCGCGAATTCCCTACGTGAATTCTTATCCGGGGAAGGGGGTGTTGTAATGTTATTTTTACTATGCCATAAATATTAAGTCGATTAACTGCCTAATTGCTCGATTGTTGAGTAGGGGATCGATTCCGCTAATGAACTTTTAAATAATATTCACACATATACACTGATATTCAATCATTCCTCATTCTGCGTTCTGATCTCGGTGCGAACGGACGTGCTGTCGCGGCGCGCCCCGAACCACTGACTCATTGTGTGGAATTACTGTTCGATCTCTCTGATTCATCGTTCGTCGTTTCCGGAACTCCAAACTTCAGTGTGGGCATTAGTTTACTCTGCGGAGAGGATTCTTGTGACGCCGAGCGCCGTTTCAGTTGTGCTCATACAGTGCGATCGACGACCCGGCGTGCCCTTTTCAGGGCGCTAAGGATTCGTCCAACCTTTTTCCACGCCTACACGACTTCAGTGCGGTTGAGTCCCACATTTAGTTGGGCCGTTCGGAAAACAAATTGGCCTGCTTTCTAACGAACGCAGGCCGAGCTGGTTGTTCGCCGAATGTAGCGCGGACCCTTTGACCCCTTCAGGGTCTCGGGCGTACAACAGGTTGGGCACTGGACCACTGGCCTTGGGGGCTTCCCTAGTCAACCCAGTGTATCGGTTAGGTAGTGTTAAGTTAGGGACACACCTGTTAGCCCAAACAAGGTTGGCAACAGACCATTACACACATCACGTAGTAGGGAGATAGGCACACACCTCTCTGTCTATACCCGGCAGAGAGAAGCCCTTTAGGATCCCGAGTGCACCCCTCGGGATACACCCCCCACTCTTCTGCGACACAACAAGTCGCAGTGTCGCCATAATGGCGACACAGCCCCCTCCAGATGAGGACCTGCTTCACAGGTTCCTCACTGAAAAAGGAATGATAGGAGAGTTTCTCCAATATAAGGAGGCCTCCTGCACCCACATCCCGATCGCGACCGCGACCGCCCCACCTCTGACCCAAAACCGCTACGATGTTCTTACCGTAGAGGAATCTCAACCCCTCCCACTCTCAGGGCATAGCCGAGACCCGCGGCTTCAACCGCGCGACTTCTCTGCGGTTAAAGCCGCCTCATTCTCCGACAGTGAGTCGGATATGGAACTCGACCAGCCGAGCTCCAACCCAAACTCCAATTCTTCGTCCTCTGAGGACGGTTTCACAAAGGTGGGTGGCAAGCGGCAACGCCCGCCAACACCCAAGAAACAACCGCCGCCAAAGACGTCTAAGAACGTCAAAGGCAAGCCAGTAAGGCCTCCAACTCCTGTTCCTGCTGCCTCTCAAGGCAGCACTTCGGACGCTGAGTCCCCTGAGGGCCGCAAGCCCAAAGCCCCCCCGCCCGTGATTATTCACGAGGCAAAATACTGGGAGTCCGTGTCCAGGACTCTCAACGATCGTCGTGTTGCATACACGAAGGCGCAGAAATGCGAATTAGGCATCAGGGTCACGGTCCCTTCCATAAGGGAATACCGCGCCCTCACTAGCCTCCTTACGGAGCGCCACATTCAGTGGCATACCTTCACGCTCGATGACGAGCGAGTCCTTCGCGCGGTAATTAAGCGCATGCCCACCGATATTTCAGAGGACTTCATCCTCGAATCTCTAAAGGCACAAGACCTGCCGGTAAGAGAGGTACACAGGATGTACCGGGGCAGAACCCCAAGAGTACCATACGACATGGTACTGGTCGTCCTCGACAAATCTCCTGAGGGGAAGAAAATCTTCTCTGTGGAGAAAGTCGCAGGACTCACTGGCTTCACAGTGGAACCTCCCCGCAAACGCGGCATCGTCGGGCAATGTCACAATTGCCAAAACTACGGGCACTCCGCCCGCAACTGTCATGCGCGCGCCCGGTGCGTAAAGTGCACGGGCGACCACGCGACCAAAGACTGCGAGCGCACCAGAGAGTCGCCGGGCAGTCCGACCTGCGTGCTCTGTGGGCAAGCTGGGCACCCGGCCAATTGGCGGGGTTGCACCAAAGCGCCTAAGAGCAGCAACAAGCCGAACCAGCCCAGGCGCTCTCAACAAGCGCCACAACGCCCAATGGCCAGACAGGCCAACTTCCAAGTCAACAATCCAGTTGACTTCCCTCAGCTGAGAGGACGACCTTCCGGTCCCTCTCAAATGCCGCCTTCCCAGACGGTCATCCCGCCACCGAGCCCAGCTGCAGCAGTCCCTAGACCGCCAGCGCCTCGACCTCCCATGGCTAACCGTAGCCAACCGCCCCAGCCCTCAGGAGTGGCCCACGCACCCAGTACTCCAAAGTACTCGGGCCAGCGCGTTGCCACCTCTGAAGAGGCCAGCAATATCGCACTAGAGGTTCTGGACTCTCTAGCGACCTTAGACTTCGATGTACTCGAAGAGTTGGGGTACGCCCTCATCGCCGCCGGCAACGATTGGCTTGCACGTGCGAAGGTGATGAGGCAGTATGCCGACGTTAGAAGGATGATGCAAGCGGTCCAGATACCCGCGCATCTCCTGCCCGCTGGCCGTCCGTGATGGGTAGTACAACCCAGAGGAACAAACCCCGATCGCTGACCTTGGCATTTTACAATGCCAACGGAACCCTCCGCGACCAAAGGACTGAAATCGCTCAGTACCTCACCCAACATCAGGTGGACATACTCCTCGTACAGGAGACCTTCCTGAAGCCCGCTCATAGGGACCCCAAAATTGCGAACTACAACATCATTCGCAATGATAGGTTAGGCAGGCCGAAAGGCGGAACGCTAATCTATCACAAGAGGTCCCTACACTGCTGCCAACTAGATCTGCCAACTCTAACGAACATGGAATGTTCATTACTCCGCCTAGCGATGACTGGCCACTCGCCAATCAATATCGCATCCATTTACCTCAGTCCCTCTAAATCTCTGCTTGAGAGTGACCTCCAAGCCCTGTTTGCTATGGGAAACGCTACCATTCTAGCTGGCGACTTCAATAGCAAACACACCAGGTGGAATTCGCTGACCAACTCGACGAACGGAGAAATCCTACAGAGGCTCGAAGAGACTCTAGATTTCGACGTCATAGCGCCCCTGGGTCCCACCCGATACCCAATTGTGGATGATCAAAATCCCAGTGTCCTGGACTTTGCCCTACTAAAGAATATCACCCTTCAAGTGTGTTCTATAGAGGTGCATTCAGACCTGAATTCGGACCACAGACCGGTCCTCCTACAACTAGGACAGACAGACAATGGGCGTCCCGCCCATACTAGAATACAAACAGACTGGAAGAAACTCGCAAGAGTACTCGACCAATCCTCCCCGGACTTGGACGCTATCCCTGACAGGATAACGTCCACCGAACAGACAGACTTGGCGATCTCGTCACTCACCAACCACTTGCAAGCAGCCGTCAAGGACTGCTCCAGGCAGGTCCCTTCTGTGGATCCTAACCACAGATTCGAACTGCCTGATGACGCAAGGAGGTTGCTGACGGAGAAGAACGCCGCGACAAGTCTTCACGACCTATACCCCACCGATGAAGCCCGTTCCAGACTTCGTTACTTACAACGTCGAGTTAAGGAGCGAATGAAGGAACTAAGGGACGAACGGTGGGGCGAATTCCTCTCAGAACTTAAACCGTCACATGTCACTTACTGGCGTGTGGCTCGAAGCCTAAAGTGCGATCAGTTATCTTCTACTCCTCCTCTTAACAGACCAGACGGCTCCATCGCTTTTGATGATGACGAAAAAGCTGAATGCCTCGCAGACAGCCTGGAGAGTCAATGCTCTCCTAGTCGTGAGCCAGTAGATCCCGAACACGTACAACGGATGGAAACTCATGCAGAGAACATAGCGTCCTCTGCATCGAGCCCTCCCGTTATCGCACTCCCCCCGACGACGATTGAAGAGGTACAATCGATCATTAAGTCCCTTAAACCCCGAAAAGCTGCTGGTGCTGACGGGGTATCCAATGGCCTACTCAAATGCCTTCCTCAGACCCTACTACTGCTGCTAGTGAGCATCTTCAATGCTTGCCTAGCAAATTGCACGTTTCCAGACGCCTGGAAACAAGCAACAGTAATAGGCATCCCCAAACCAGGCAAAGACCTGAAAAACCCGTCCTCATATCGGCCGATCAGTCTCCTAAGCTGCATCGGTAAGATATACGAGAGAATCATTTCAGCCAGACTCAAGGATTACATTGAATCCATGAATCTGATTCCCGACGAGCAAATGGGCTTTCGCGCAAAACACTCTTGCGTGAACCAACTGCACCGCCTAACCGAACACATCCTAGGCAACCGCCGTCGCGGAAGACCCACAGGAGCACTCTTCTTCGATGTAGCGAAAGCGTTCGACAAAGTTTGGCATGTTGGCTTGGTAGCCAAATTAGCCGTAATGGGCCTGCCGGACAATCTCGTGCGCATCGTACGGGACTTCCTGTCGAACAGATCCTTCCGGTACAAAGTTGAAGGGACGCTCTCTAGTCCCAGACCCCTAAGAGCCGGAGTCCCGCAAGGCTCCGTGCTTTCCCCGACCCTATACTCGTTGTACACCAACGACGTACCCCGCACCCCGCACGTGGAGCTGGCTCTATTCGCCGACGACACTGCGCTGTACACATCCCACAATCGGAAAGACATCATTTCCGAACGCCTCCAACAAGCAGTCGATTCCCTCGGCGCTTGGTTCCGAAAGTGGCGCATCGAAGTGAATCCTGAAAAGAGCGCAGCAGTGTTCTTTTCAAAGGATTCACGCGGTGCAACACGCCCTCCTCCATGGAGTACCTTCTCGCTCCTAAAGACGGTAACGATGTTTGGCAAGCCCATTCCATGGGTAAACCAAGCAAAGTACCTGGGCGTAATTTTTGACAGCAAGATGACGTTTGGACCTCACATCCAAAAAGTTCGTAATAGAGCAGCCTTCTATCTAGGCAGACTCTCACCTATGATCAGCAACGTAAAGATGTCGCTTAGAAATAAGTTGACTCTCTACAAGCTAAGCATCAGACCTGTCATGACTTACGCCAGCGTGATTTTCGCACACGCGGCCCCATCCCTCCTAAATAGGCTACAATTAATTCAGAATAGGTTCACACGCAGAGCCACGGGATCACCCCCGGGACTGCGCACTCGTGACCTTCACCGAGACCTAGAACTTCCGTCCGTGAAGCGCTTCATCAAAGAAACGTCACAACGTTACTTTGAGAGTTGCCCTTCCCATCCCAACCCGTTAGTTGTGCAGGCAGCAAACTACAGCCCATCTAGAGATGTCCCCCTGAGGCACAGCCGCCCGAGGAATGTTCTCTCTGACCCAGACGACCCCATCACGGTGGCCAACAAACCCTTTGAAAATCTCCGGACTCGCAGGAGTTCGGGTTTTTCCATAGGCACATACAACCGTACTCGGCGGCGAGTACGACGTAGTAGGAACAGTAGCTCGATTTCCAGGTACCAAAATGAACCAGGGCGCTTCACGCCACCGATAGGTTCTTAGTAGGCCCTTCAGGCACAATAGTGTCGGCCCTTATGGCATTGAGCGTTTACTACCGCTCGCGAGTTTGCATCGCTCGCTTGTTAAAGGCAAAGCCCATGGCCGAGGTTCGTCCCAACTGGGAGCCCCTTGTGCATTTGCCGAAAAGGCTGAGGGTTAATAGCCCTCGCCTCAAACTGTCCCGCTGTAAATTTTAAAGCTCACAGGAGCTAAAATTGTAGGTCATTTCAAAAAAAAAAAAAAAAAAAAAAAGATATTCAATCGCGATTTAATTGTGTGCAATTTTTTAAATACACTCAATAGTGGTATTCTGCTTAAACAGTTTTTCGAACAAATCGATTGCAACCACAGACATTTATGACGTAAACAGACGGAAGGTATGCTATTACTTAGCGTAGCACAAACACACACATGCAAAACTATGCAGCCTGGGCTGTATCTAGTCTAGGGTAAGTTGTTTACGATAATGTTTCCTATGATTTCAAGGAATGTATCAATGTTGTGTGGAGTGCATGATCTGAGATCATTTATACGGTATTCTACTCTATTATTTTTACTGTTCACCGATCCAACAACGTAGATTACAAAATGGCGTCACGGCCAAAAATTGCCACGCGTAGCTTAATATCTATGTGTGAGTGAATGTTGCTACAGGTGTAAAAAAGAGATATCGCCATATAGATCCGAATACGTGAGAAAAGGATAACAACAATTACTTGCTACATAAGTATAACTATTAACTTATGTTCCGTCTGTGTACGTCATAAATGTCTGTGATTGCAACGTCTGACCGATTTCCGCCAGCTGTGGTTTTCTCTACCTGAACAGAGTAATATACTTAGTAGTGTAACCTCCGCTAGGAGTAATATTGTTCTTTGAGTGTAACGGTGTATTTTCCTCTACAAATAGGTTTTTCTCAATTCCCCAGAATCCGTTTCATTCCTTAAAATAAAAAAAGTTTTTTTTTTCATCTGTCAATCGGTCGATAGTTGCTCGCTATTTTTATAATTTAAAGGTTTCAATAGCCATTTAATACTGTTATTTTGGAGTTTAATAGTGCAACCGTCGTAACAAATATTTTCGCCGACGTGGTTGTCGTACGGCGCTATAAGACAAAAGTGTTTTGTTGGATATACATAAAGAACCCTGAAACGGTAATTTATTTTATTTTGATTATTGTCCTATTGAGCTAAATAACCGATTAATTCTTCCATTTGGTCTAATAACTTTCTGGTTAAATTGGGGGTTTTGTGAGAAATTTATAATTTACAAAAGTGGGTAGAATGTGTATTTTATTCACATGTGCATTTTATTAAAATTTTATCTAATTTCGGTCTTAAAATGATTTCTCACCATTGGTACACATAAATAAGCGTAGAATATATAAATTCAAATTGAAATATTTCGTACAAAATCGTTTTTTTTTTACAAAATGATGTAGATTTTTCATTGTCGGGTAACCTACCATTTGGAATTATGACTTTCTTTTTATAATTACAACCAAATAAGATTCAGCTCTAAATTTAGGAATAAACATACTCCATTAAAACAAAATTATACATATATTGAAAGGGATTTTGAACAGGAATAAAGCCTAGAAATTTCCAGAGCCCCGCCCTATAGTAAACCATTGTTTCATAAGCAGTCTTTTGAAAGTTATTTTGTTATTCCTACTTCAGGGTTGAAATGTTTATTACCTGGGTTTGCTATCTAATTCCTGTCCTCTATGAAATTTGAAGGGAAATAAGCAAAAATAAAATAACAAAAAAAAAATGTAAACGAAATTATTCAATTTCATAGATTGATTTCAATTCATAGAAATAATACCCATACAACAATTCTGGTCGTAGTCCAGAATAGTTGTATGGGTATAATTTCTAAAAAGGATAAATTTTGTTTTCATTTTCGTCTAATTGTAAAAAGTTTGTATGTGAAATGTTGCTCAAAGCGACAACCGAGAGTGCGTATATAGAATTTTGTATTCTGTTAGCTTTATTAAAACTTAGGTTAAAATTGACGAATGTGTATTAACACACTCACTGTTTCAACGTTACAGCCCCACCAAATATTGTTTTACTATAATTTCATTCATAAAATGGCTAAGAACCTTAGAAGGAATAGAAAATGGTTATAAAACAGTGAATGTGTTGATGTTCTGAGATAACAATCAACGAACAAATGCTCAATAAGTATTTAGGCGAATCATGCCATATCGGAAACAGGGCTATGCGGAAATATTTTTCGTATTATTCCAACTACATTCCAATTGAATTGCAATACTGGGTTTTAAGTATTATATCGGTCTAGTGGAGTCAATCGTCGAAAATAGTCCGCTATACAGGTGCCTACTGAAACCAGGCAATTTTTTATAGTCTGTTAAGTATGTGAAACTAAACTACTTTCAATAAAAAAAAAGTGAAAACCGTTTTTTTTTAATGACAGCAGCAATTTTAATTTTTTTTTCTTAAAAGTAATTTTATTTCACGTACTAAACACACAAATACAATATGGCTGGTCTTTAAAGATACTGTGGTTAGTAGTGACGAAAATACTAGGTACTTGCTTTTACAAAAATGATATACTTACTTATATTTTTAGAATATCTATTGTTTTTGTGATTTCGTTACTTCATTTCGATTTTCCCGTAGTAATAAAATGTTGTTCATAATAATTTATTATCTATGAGAACAAGAAAATTATATTTTGTTAAAAGTAAGCCGATTCTCTCCTTACTAAAGTCGATATGTAAAACTTCTTAAACCCAGTATTTATGTGTAAATATTAATGTTATTTTTGTATATTTATGCTAAGCCGACGACTGGGTGTTAGTATTATTCGCAAGATAAAATTTCATCATTTCACAATATATTTATCAATCGTCATGTACATTTTATTTTATCCGGTTAGTACTGGTATAAGTAACTATTAAGTCGATAATGTCAAGTTTATCTTTGTATTATAAACGGGGACTATTTTAACCATACAATTTTATGTGTGAGTGTATGAATGTATATTGTATGAATAAAGTGTAAAGAACGCATTGTATAATGAAATGATTAAATAAAATGTATGATATCAGTACATGTATTAAATGATAAGACTTCCATAATAATTAATTTATGAAATATTTTTTACATAATGACCAAAAGTACATAAAAAGTAAAGGCAGTGCATTAGTACTAATTAATATTCACTGCAACTGGAAGCAGTTCCAAAATAGCTAATCCTAAAAGAAATTGTGATTCGTTTTATCTTAATTGAAATTTGGAAAAGCACGCCGTTTCTAGTTGCGCTGGAAAAGTTATAGTATGAATTTTATAATGTAGCTACTCACTATATTTTAGTAATATTGCCTTCGTACCTTAAAATGCTATCTTTTGAAATAAATACTCAATGCATTGTCCGTGAGTGGTTATAATTCCATCACAATTTATTACCACATTAGTGATTATGTTTAACAGTAATATTTTTTTTACAAAATTTTAATAAAATAATAATTTTTATAAGTATTTTATCTAAAGACTTTTATTGCAAATTTAACATATCCCAGAAAGGGGTAGGAAACATATCCCCTTAATTTTTCGTCAACCGACCTTATTTTCCAATCCTCAGCACAGATCATCAGCACAAGAGCGCGCATACGCTTTAATCATGGTCCTAGATTTGCAGCAGTGTTTACAGACAAAACAGACAAATAGATCACTATATTTATTAAAATTACTTATCAATCATTCACATTCAATTATCGATGCATGCACATCTCAATGAACCCACAAACATTTTCACAAAAAATACCATCGACAACCTGTGTCAATGTCAGGCGGCCATAATTGTTTACATTATTGCATTTCCTCTTTGAGACAGACATTAGAAAGTGGTGGAAGAATTGTCTGAAGGAAGACCTGAAGAGGTTAGGCAAGAAAACATCTTGGAGACAGGAGTCCAGAGATAGAGCGAAATGAAAAAAGATTGTAGAGGAGGTCAAGACCCATAAAGAGTTGTAGCATTCAGTAACTCTATAATAAGTATTAATACAATACATACATCTGATGTGCTTGCGTAACAACCGTCACGCCTTTTCTCATCTGACCTCCACAGTTCAAAGATGCCACATTGACTCCAAGCACCTCATTTATTCACTTTAGATAAGAGAAGATTCAGTCATTGATGCAATAACTGTGGCTTACATATCAACAAATATATTCCTCTCATTTCAAAGTTATCATGAAAAAATATGATTAGTGAACATGAGAAATAAATAGTGATAAAAAAATATATATTTACTTTTACACGAATATTATTAAGCTGAGTACCCCCGTTTTAAAAATCGTTTGTTAGGCATATGTTAGCTAAAATATGTTTTGTCTCTTTCCTAATCGATATTTAGCATGTAGGAACGTGATAGAACATTTAAGCTATCAAACGTCTTGAACTACCAGGATTAAGTTTTTTATTTGAAAGGATGGTCTAATAAGGACCCAATGAGTCTCAAACACACCATCTGTTTTATCCCTTCGGACAATAAACAAGGTAAGATGATGCCTCTACCATAAGATGTGAAAAACACTGCCGTTTACAGAGTTAGGATGTTCCATGTTTCTTAGTTACCTTACTGTCCGTCAGAGGCGCTTTACAGATTGTCATTGCAGTGTAAAGGTATTTCCGTAGCATAACTATGATATTTTGTCGACGAAGACGCTAGAGACAGCGTTGTATGACAAATCTGTTCAGCTCTTCTAGCAGACATATAAGTACCTAAGAAATTCCATATAAAATCTAAATGGTCGCTATCGCCTGCATTAAAAAATGTCATAGCCACAGATAAAGCGCCCTTATTGGTCATGGTAGTGGCACAGACCGAGTCTGGTGTATAAGATATTAAATGACGTAATTTCATAGAGTTGACATTGATAACATTTGGCGAGATGACGATATATGACGGGACTATTGAAACGATCACGCCCCCAGCAGTCGCTGTTATCAATACGACCCCATGACCCCTTGGCAAATATTGCTAGTATGAGACATAAGTAGCAATATTATTGCAGGAACGTATTTCTTGGTGTATTGTTGTATTTATTCCACATCCTAAGGTTAACTGGAAGAGATTGCATCAGCGAAGTCCGCCTTTGTGCCTCACTGTTTTTGTTATATTTCTATTTTTTTTTTTCTTTATGGTGCAAAACGAGTATTTGTATTGTATACAATACATTATGTATCTGAAAAAAGTCGCAGGCAAACGTTAATTGCAGGCAGCTGCCAACCGGTCAATTTGAAATCATTGGGAGAGGCTCATGTCCAGGTCATCGTCATTTCGTATAGGTTACATTGTCAATTGACCATGTACACCCTGGTGTCAGAGTTGTTCGAAATCGCCTCTCAGCCTCTGACGTGTTACCTTTAACGACCACCTAATGACAGCTGAGACCAACGGCTTAACATGCCTTCCGAAGCACGGAATCATCTTTATTATCAGACAATCAAGTGATTCAAACCTGCAATATCCTAACCAAACTAGATATGATGATGTACCCGTGTTCGTGTGTTTTATAAGGCTTGGAATAATTCCCGTGAGATGGCGACACCACAAGGATAGTGATGTTAAGCCAAGGGGTTTTACAAAGAACGATGGAAAGTTGAGCTTGAAAACTCCCCGTATGGTACGAGAACCATCGGGGCGCTCCTCCCGTCGTTCCCAGAGTGGCTGGACCGGAAACACGGCCAGTTGACGTTCCGGATGACGCAGGTAATGACCGGACACGGGTGCTTCGGTCATTACCTGCATAACATAGGGCGCGAGGTGAGCCCGGTCTGCCATGAGTGTGGGGAGCCCGACGACACGGCTCAACACACTCTGGCAGACTGCCAGATGTCGGCGCCCGAAAGGGTGCGACTGGGGGTGGAGATGGGGCATCTGGACCTCTCGCTACACAGCATCATCACAACGATGCTGTGTGGCAAGAGGTATTGGGACGCAGTGACCTCCTTCTGAAAAACTGTAATGTCGCAGAAGGAGGTGGCCGAGCGCGAGCGCGAAGCAAGAGCTGACGCGCCACGCGCTCGGCGAGGCAGAGGTCGAGGCACGTTATGCCCGCGCCGCCCAGTTTTAGGGCCGAAAGGCTTTAGCCGGAGGGCGTCGTGGTAGAATGCGAAAGCGATCCCATGGCGCCCTCACAATGGCTGGTGCGGAAACGCCGGAGGGGTTTTAGTGGGTAGTCTGGGCTGACTAGCAGCCCAGGAGTCCCACACTCAGTGCGTAAAAAAAAATAATAGGTATCCGTGGTCGTTTTACCAAGTTAAAAGTAAGGTACTTATATGTTGTAAATGCGATAGTTAGTTTGTATAGTTAATTATTTGTGACATTTTTAGCTCTATCCACTAAACCAATGTTTCTGGAATTTCGCAAACAATTAATACAGTGAAGGAAAAGGGTATTTTTATCCCGGAAAAAGTACCATTTCCGGGAGATAAAAGTATGCATGATAATAAAATTAGTACTAGATAAGCTTCTTAAAATTTAGAAATTAGATGGTAATAAATAACCATTGACGATTTTAATGAAATTTAGTTAGGGCAGGGTATAGTTTTGACGAGTATCAATATACAGAAACAAGGAAAAAAACTCTAATATCGTCCTACTGATAATAAAATCGTTATCAGTCAAACCCATTCCCAAACGAATGTTGATAAACAAACACTTTCGATAATAGGATTAGTTTGTTTGTCATAAATATACGAAAATAGATTTTGTATTTACAACTATATGTTACTATGCTTGTAATGTAGTATCGGCTTATGGTATACACCGTAAAACATATTTAAAAGTAATTTTTATTATAAAAAAACGTTTTTATAACAAAAACCTAGTCATATTGCTTATGTCAAATATATAGGAAATGTAATTTGCTTCGTATCGGGCGTTTAAAGGGCAAATTGTCACTAACTACTTCATACATCTACTACAAGGCTCTTACTACTAAAAACACTAAAATAAAATACATAGATAAAAAGCATTATTTTTTTAATTTAAAATATCAAAGATAACACAGCCAATAACAAAGGCACTTAAAAGTACAATACGTTTTTAATAACGAGCACCGTACGTTATCATTACATATCGAACTTTGCATCAAAACTTCAAAAGCCTAGAACTACGTTATACTACAATCGAATTTGATTTCATAGACATAAAGTTGACATCACCAATGCCATGCCAATTTAATGAGTCAAAGTAAATACATAGGAATATGAGCTCTAAATATAAAAAAAAACAGTCTAGTTTCTATTAACGTAAACTGAGGGATGGTATTAAGTTTTACCTTTTGCGTGTTCTTTTGATAATGTGCAATTATTACATATCAAAAATTACATCACATGTTCAAAAGATTATTAAGTAGGATAAACTAAAATCGAATTAAACGGCATAGACATAGAGTTGACACACTGTCAATTTAATGAGTTAATGTCCAAGAAAATACAAAGGAGTATGAGCTCTATTACTTATATAATATATTTATAAAAAAAAATTATATATTGCTATAATTTCTAATAACATAAACTGACAGACAATGCTATACAGCATTAAGTTTTAGCTTTTGATTGTGTGCAATAAAGTCGTAAATAATCGTAGTATCTATAAATTTTCAGCATGTGACGCCATCACTTTCTTTCTATTCATCATTATATATCCATCCCTGTCGCTCCAGCAGCTAGTTCGATATGTAACATGCACGGTCTACTTCTACAATAATACCAAAGATCACTTGTTATGCTTCTTGTAAAATTCCCTCATGTACTGCGCCAAAGTTTCCACTTCTTGTACTGTTACCGCGTTGTATGTGGACGCACGAATGCCGCCGACATCTCTGAAATAAACATACAGGAAATAAAATTTAGAACGTCTTTTATGTGGCATCCGGGAGTAAGTGACTAACCTTGGCGGATTTTTCAAGCTGTCTAAGAGGAACGAGAACATGGAGTCATAATTCTGTCTTAAGGACCGACTGGCGGGACACTCATAGAAATAAGAGTCGGTAGAAGTGCCGTAGAATCGTAGGGTATGAAAAAGTTAACTGGTCTGCTAATGCCACTTCTATATATTCTTATTTCTATGGGCGTCCCGTCACTCGAGCGGGATCCGCGTCGGTGTGAACGGCCCTTTATACGAGTCTAGTTTCATAGATTATAGTGTCTTCTTTGTCTGAGATACATCCTTAAAAAGAAAAACTGGTCGGCCATTTATTTTTTCCACCGGAAGGCACGCGGTTTTTCTGGTTAGTGCACTTCCATGTATCTGCTTTCTGGTCTTTGAGATCGAAAAGCATCTACACGTAGGAACGTTTCTTCAAAGTTTCTTCTTAAGCACAGTGAAGAAATAAAAATGCGGTGACCAATCCAAGTAACGTCGACGTCGCTTGACACGCGCGACCGTTAAGAACCTATAAGCCCCGCTATTTATCTATCATCGCTATCAACTGAATTAGCACCATATCACAACAGTGCACAAATTCTTTAATAAAATTTATTGACAAAATAAAATACTAAATAGAAAACAAATTTATTTTTATATGCATTTCTGAAACTAAATTTATTAGTCCAAATATATGATTTTGTAAACCAATTCAGCACTCACCTATGCCCCTTGAGTTGAATCAAATTTAATTCTTCAGCACCCTTCAAAAATTCCTTCTCCAACGCATCATTGCCATCAATTGATCCGATTCTAAATGGAATGTTCATTTTACTCCTTACATTCTTGGCCACCGGAGCGCAGTAGAAACCATTCGATTCCTCAATTATGTCGTATATCAATGACGACTTCTTAGTAGCCAACTGAGCCATGACATCGAGACCTCCTTGCCTCTCGATCCATTCAAGGACTCTTCCCATTATGTAAATACTGTAATGAAAATTATACATGAATGTTAATTAACGTATGAATATTATATGAAAAATATTACATAGGGCGCACTGTAAGTTTCCGGAACTGGCCACTTACATAAACAATATTTAAAAATTTATTGCAATATTTGAAAATAGAACTCTTTGGCTGTAGAATGCAGTTTGTTTCATCTGACTGTCTTTTGTTTTTACCTTGTGGCGCCATTTAAAAAATTGTGTGTCTGCATCAACATGGATGAATGATTTTCTACGATTTTAAGTGTAATTTGACAGCTCAACAGAGCATCGCTCGGCTTGAAACAGCTTTTGGCAATGAAGCACCATGCAAGACAACTGTTTATAGCTGGTTTGCAGAATTCAAGCGTGGTCGTATCAATCTCAGTGACGAATCTCGCGATGGTCGGCCGTCCACCGCTGTGACCAACAAAAACATCAATGCTGTGCGCCGTATGATTGAAACAGACAGGCATGTGACCTACCATGAAATTTGCGCATCCTTAGAAATAGGCATGAGTCAAATACAATTAATCCTACACAAACATTTGGGTGTGAGAAAGCTGTGCTCGCGGTGGATCCCACACAACTTGACCGAGGCTCAAAAAACGGACCGCGTCACTTGGTGCAGTGCCATTCTTACCAGATTCAACGAAGGTGCGTCAAATTTGGTGTGGGACATAGTAACAGGTGACGAAACATGGATTTATTGCTACGATCCCAAAACAAAGCAGCAATCGAGCGTATGGGTCTTTCAAGATGAGCCGAAACCAACCAAAGTGGCGCGCGTGAAAAGTGCATCTAAGCGGATGATTGCTTCTTTTTTTAATAAAACTGGACACGTGGCTACTGTTGCTTTAGAGAATCGTCGTACAGTGAATAGTGACTGGTACACGACCATTTGTTTGCCGGAAGTTATTGACGAACTCCGTAAAAATAACCGTAAACGCCGTATCATCCTGCACCACGACAATGCTAGTTCTCACACGGCCAGACAGACAAACGACTTTTTGAAGGCGAAAAATGTAGAACTCATGAGTCATCCTGCATACAGTCCCGACCTGGCACCTTGTGACTTTTTTCTGTTCCCAAAAATTAAGAACCAATTACGCGGTCAACGATTTTCATCACCAGAAGAGGCTGTCGAGGAGTATGAAAAACACGTTTCAGAGGTCACCACCGAGGAGTGGCACAAAAGTTTTCAAAACTGGTTTCATCGAATGAAAAAGTGCATAGACGCCAAGGGAGATTATTTTGAAAAACAATAAATTAATTTTGTACCTTTAATAGTATTTTTTCATATTCATTCCGGAAACTTATAGTGCGCCCCACGTAAGTACCACCAACTAATCTTTCTTGTAGAGTCAAAATTAGTATTGTCTGCTTTAAATTAATTTGTTCACCGTTACCGTGCCTTCAATCAAGGTGATTCAAGTACGCAATCTCCTAACCAAATTGCTTATGCTTCTCGTGGGAAACAAACCCACGACCACTGAACCGAGGAGGCAGATTTACCATATTTCTTTCATTCTACAAGAGACGGGCGAAGATTAATTTGCCTAATTTTTTTCTCAACTAGCTGTTTCCGGTAGCACCGATTGCGTCAAAAAGTATGCCTATGTTTGACCTCGGATCTTCAACTATATTCATACCAAATTTCATCAAAATCCGTTCAACGGCTTTGGCGTTAAAACTAACAGACTGACGGACAGCCAGACAGACAGACTTCGCATTTATAATATTACCAGCTCTTTCCCGCAGCTCCGCCTGCGTCAAAAAGTAGCATATGTTTGACCCCGGATCTTCAACTATATTCATACCAAATTTTATCAAAATCCATTTAGCAGTTTGACTGTGACAGCGTAACAGACTGACAGACATACTTTCGCATTTACAATATTAGTATGAATTAAGTATGGAAGTATGGATGACTTCCCAAAAGCGGAAGAAATTACTTAAAATAGACTGTCTATCATACATTGAGATACGTCTATGAAACAAATTAGATAAACAACAAACAACTAGGTCAATTACATCATACAATATCGAACACATCGTGAATGTACGTACTTAAGTACATAACTGATAAATTATTTGTCAGCAATGCCAATGATAATTTGCAATCATTGTTCGTGTTTTTAACGATAATGTAAAAAAAAAAACAAGTATGACGTAAAACAGATAAATGTATTCTCCGGATAACAGAAAGACACCTTTGTTCATGTTTCTACAGGTATGGTTTACCTGTAAAAGGGTTAGTCATTCTCCATTAAAATAACTAGTTCCTAGCAATCTAGGACCAAGATTAATAGCGTACTTAAGCTAGGACGCGACTGGGAAACAACACACTTGGATGAAGATTATATAACCCAGAATGATAGTTCAAATGTTTAAAACCGTCAAACCTAAACCATTTTGCTGGTTGGCATGGCTGTAGAGGCAGACAATGTAATAGACAGAATTAAAAAAACATAACCCTCCTTCGGCAGTCTGGTAAAAATATTGTGACTGACTGACTGGAGACGATTTTAAGATCTGTTGACGAAATAGCTGACGTCTTAGTTGCATCTTCAACTTACTCATTATAAACAGTAGTTAGTATAACTATTCTGTGCAAATTTTCGTGCCTTTCGAAGTAAGTCAAATTCGAGATGTTTCGAAATAACTTGGCGGCCGACTACAGAAAGCCCTATACTATAGGGCCTATAGGAACTAAAAAATAATTTTCAAAAGCAATTTGTTTTGATAATATTTTAGATCTATTTTTATCATTATTTGGAAAATCACCAGTTTCTTAAAAAGATAATATCAAGTTCCACCACAATGACAAAATATTGTTGTAAAATATAATCCGTTTTATTGCTGATACAAATTACTTAATACCAGTGGTGCGGTTCGAACTCAGTACAGCTGGTGGTCGAAGGTTTGGTGATAAAGAAAAGAACTTGTGATGAAAACTCGTAATTATTACGTAAAAAAATACTACTGCGGCAAACAAATCGATACGTGTCTCTGCGCTTGAGGTCTCGCATGCACTGCCTTTGACCGCTGCACGCGCAGCTACGGTGATGGCGGGACCCCCGCACTCCTCAGCCCGCGGCCGGCGGCCCGACAGTCAGCTGATGCGTTAACAAGCTGCCCCCCTTGGAACGGGTGGTTCCAATGGTGGAAGAGGGCAGAGCCTGTTGTAGGCCCTCCTGATGGTGCCTGTAGTGGTCCGGACGTCCGCCACCCGGTTGACGCCGTCGGTGCCTGGATACACTGCGACGACCCTAGCAGCCATCTAGCCGGGGGAATCCGATCGTCCTTTATCAATACCATGTCGTCCAGACATGGTTGGTTGCCATCTTGGCTCCATTTGTTTCTTCTTTGTAATTGTGAGACGTATTCTTTGTAATATCGTTTCCAAAAATGTGTTTTTAAAAGTTGAATGCGGTTGTATCTGCTTATTGTGTTTATAGGAACGTCTTCCACCTGAGGTTCAGGTAAAGTTGTGAGTGGCCGTCCAATTAAAAAATGTAACGGTGTGAGAGGTATTAAATCATTAGGATCGGAAGAAATTGGAGTGAGAGGTCTTGAATTCAGGATTGCCTCGATTTGTATTAACAAAGTGTTTAATTCCTCGTAATCTAAGTGAGCCTCGGAAATAACGCGCTTAAGATGGTGTTTAACCGATTTAACTAAATTTTCCGCGACTCCATTGAAGTGGGGACTGTACGCCGGAAACAGTTTAAAATTAATGTTGTGTTCGCTTGCACTTGAAACAATATCATTACCATGTAATTTTAGAAGTTTCGACAATTCATTGAAAGCTCCAACAAAGTTTGTACCATTATCTGAAAATATAGTGTTGGGCTTTCCTCTTCGAGCGACAAATCTATGAAGGGCCGCTAAGAAGGCTTGTGACGTCAATTCAGTGACAAGCTCGATGTGGACCGCTCGAGTTGCTAAACATACAAATATGCATATGTATGCCTTCTTCAACCTACATCCTCTACCCTTTCTGTCCGCTATCAAGATTGGTCCTGCATAGTCTACTGCAGTGTTACTGAATGAATAATCAGCTTGAAATCTCTCCTCTGGGAGGTTACCCATGATTGGTTGAAAAGTTCTACCTGAGAATCTGCAGCATTTATGACAGTCATGAGTAATTTTCCTTGTGAGTCTACGGCCATTAATAATCCAGTAGTCTTGGCGAAGTGTGGCCAACAACAGTTGTGGACCTGCATGCATCAACAGTAAATGATAGTGTTCTACTAGTGAGCGTGTAATGTGATGAGATGCGTGCAAGAGAATAGGATATTTAGTGTTATAGCTAAAGTTTGAGTTTGAAAGTCTCCCACCAACACGTAAGAGTCCCGTCTCATCGATGAAAGGATTTAGGTTTAAAAGTTTGTTTTTTGATGGCAAACAACCATTCAATTTTAATAGTGAAATTTCTTTTTGGAACATTGTTTTTTGTACGATTCGACAAAGAGATAAAATTGCAATTTTTAATTCTGACAAAGTCAACGAACCAATGCGTTTATTGGTTTTATTACGACAGTTGTAAATAAATCGATGAATGTATGCTGTAATACGCTGAATTTTACCAAATTTAGAAATTTTTTCAGGAAAATCGTCTATTGTATTATGAGAAATGTGACATACAACCTTTGTTTCGGGTAAATGTTGAGTGTTTATATTTTGAGGCTGTATTGGCCACTGTATATCAGATTGATATAAAAAATGCGGACCTTCCCACCACAATCGTGAATCTCTAAGTTGCTCAGTTGTCATGCCTCGTGACCCTATGTCAGCTGGGTTAAATTCTGTTGGCACATGATGCCACTGAGATGGATCTGAGTTATGTGTTATTTCATTTACTCTATTGTAAACAAATTGTTTTAAATTTTTTTTGGAACTTCTGAGCCATCCTAACACAATTGTTGAATCGCTCCAAAAATATTGAGAATTAATGCTTAGACGGAGTGAGTCAGTCACCTTTTTTGCTAATTGTGTGCCTAATAGTGCCGCACATAATTCTAGCCTAGGCATAGTCAAGCGTTGTTTAAGTGGAGTTACTCTACCTTTTGCTAATATTAACCTAACTGTTACGTCACCGTTTTTTGAAACGGAGCGTACATATACACATGCAGCATATGCCTTCTTGCTTGCATCGCAAAACGTGTGTAATTCTAGTGTGTCGAATGAGTCGCATAACACTAGTCGTGGAATTTGAATTTTATGTAAGTGTGATAATGTTTGTATGAAATTATTCCATTGTGATTTAATATCACTGGGTAATTCGGCATCCCATGGAATATTTTTTGCCCATAATGATTGCAAAATGATTTTAGCTTGTAACAAAGTGGGATTTATTAATCCTAAAGGGTCGAAGTACTGAGCAATTGTGGCTAAAATAATACGTTTGGTGGCAATTGTCTCCTGTGTATGGATGAATGTGTCATTTGTTGATGAAAACAGCAATATGTCCTTTTTACATGACCATAAAAGTCCTAGTGTTTTAGATTGAGAGTCTTTGCATAAGTTGAGTAAATCATCGTTGCTGTTTTCACCGACAATTTGGTTTAATATGTATTCATTGTTAGAGTGCCACTTACGAAGATAAAATTTTGCACCTTGTAGTTCCTTAATGACACCCTTGCATGTGTGTATTAATGTATTCATATCCCAATTTCCTGTGACAAGATCGTCGACATAAAAATCGTGCAGGATAGTTTGACTAACATTATTATCTGGACAGTCTTGACCTAATTGTACTAAGCATCGTGTAGCTAGGTATGGAGCTGAAGCTGTTCCGTATGTTACTGTATTTAATCTATATTGTTTAATTTGCTCTGCAGGATCGAAACGCCAGAAAATTTGCTGTAAATTACGTTGATCTTCAATGACTAAAATCTGTCTGTACATTTTTTCGATATCTGCGGTTACGACATATTTATGTTGTCTAAATCGTAATAATATGGTTAATAAATCGTCCTGTACAGTAGGTCCTATGTGTTGGATGTCGTTTAACGATTTACCTGAGGTTGTTACAGCCGAAGCATCGAAAACTGTTCTAATTTGGGAAGTTAGACTAGATTCACGTAATATTCCGTGATGCGGAAGATAATATTGTGTATTGGTAGTTTTTTGGGTGTCAGTATTAACCGACATATGCCCAAGATTAATGTATTCTTTTATGAAATGTGTATATTTTTCTTTAAAAGATGGATTACGTTTGAATTTTCGTTCTAGAGCTTGAAATCTGAGTATTGCTTGTTGTTTAGAATCACCTAGGCAAGTAGGATCTTCTTTAAATGAAATCGTCACGACAAATCTGCCATCGGGCTGACGAAATGTCGTTTTTGTAAAAATATCCTCACATGTATTCTCAACATTTGACTTGGCTTGTTGAGTAGTGGGAATTGACTCTAGTTCAAAATATTTTGATAATTGTTGATTTAGCTCAATGTTATTTGTGTAATGACAATGGACTGTATTGTGTGTATGTTGTAATATGTTATTATGTTTGTGATTGTTAGGAATATGTATAGACCCAGAGACTAACCACCCCAATGTTGTTTCAATCAAGGTTGGTTTGTTTTTGCCTAAGGGTATTTGATTGGGTATGAGTACTTGCCAAAATATATCGGCACCCAGCAACATCTGCACCTCTGACGGAACATTGAATGTAGGATCCGCGAGGTGGATGTGTGGGGGAATTCGAAAACTATTGCTATAGTTTATTTTGTATGAAGGTATGTTTTGTGTTATTTGTGGCACTACAAAACAATTGATTTCTGTTGTGTAATCATTGTTGATGAGTGATGACAATGTTATGTCACATCTTTTTGTAATTTTAGAAAGCTGTCTGTTTAGCCCTTGGACTATGACAGAAGCAGAATAATGTGGCAGCTGTAGCTGATTTAATAATGATTCTGTGACAAAGCTCGATGTACTTGCGTTGTCTAAAAGAATTCTGACATTATGTGGTTGATTGTTTTTATCAAAGACAGTTACTATGGCAGTTGATAAAAGTACATGATCTTGATTATGAATATTTGTAGTCGAGAGTGTGACACTATTTTGCTCTGTTTCTAAGTGAGAAGCAGGCAATACAATACATTCACTAGTTTTGTGTGTATCACTACTTGTTTTTGAAGTGTCTGATTTGTTGCCTAAGTGTAGCATAGTATTGTGACGTTGAGTGCACAATTTGCAAGGACCTAATTTGCATTTGTCCTCCGTGTGTCCCTGACGTAAACAATTCTTACATAGTTTTAACTTATTAACTAGCTGGTTGCGAGATTCTATGGACATGGACTTGAATTTAAAGCATTGATACATGGGATGATTGTTTTTGCATACTGGACAGTAATATTTTGTTGTTTGGTTAGTTATAAATGTTTTTGATCTGATAGGTGTAATATCACTGTGCCTACGTGTTATCTTAGGTTGAGCCTCTTCTATGGTTACAAGCAGATCTGCATAATTTTTAAGAAAGTTAATAAATTCTTCAAGTGTAGGAATGTCTTTAATTTCACTACGCTGAGTTTCCCATTCACGTAGTGTTGCAATATCAAGCTTACTTGACACCATGTGAATTATCAACATATCCCAGTGCTCAGTAGGTAATTTTAGAACTTTAAGAGCTCTCAGATTTTTATTGACTGTATCTACCAAATTCTGTATGGCCTTGGAAGATTCTTTATGAATGGGCTCAATATTAAACAATGCTTGAATATGATTGTTTACTAAAATTCTATTGTTATTGTATCTATCGCAAAGTAGACTCCATGCCACGTCATAATTCTCAGAGGAAAACTCCAATGACTGTATAACGGATGCTGCGCTGTCTTTTAGTGATGCACGTAAATAGTGAAATTTATGAATTTTAGATAATGATCCATTGTTGTGAATGAGTGAGATGTAAGTGTCATGATATTCCAGCCAATCTTGACAACGCCCAGAAAATGAAGGTAAACGAATAATAGGAAGCTTAATATTTGGCAAACCTGATGCAGCGGCATTACCACAAGAGCTCATCACCGAGCCACCGTCACGGCCCGGCGAAGCAGCGCCTTGAACACGGCTGAGCAGCTCCTGAGCAGCGGCTACTGTTTTAAAGTAGGCACCTTCGAAGATTTCCCGCTCGTTAAACTCATCACCTGGAATTTCACATAGGTTTTCTATGTCAGATTGAGCTGAATCAAACTCATTGTATATTTCCTGAATTTTATCTAATCTCAACTGTAATTCATTGATTTGCAAGTTGCTAAGCTCTTTGTTAGGCAATAATGGTTCAATATAATTTTTGAAAATAGTAAGTTTTGATTTTAAAGATGCTCTTGTTTTCTTTAATGATTTTAAGTCCATGTTGAATAATGTATAAAGAAGGAAAATGCAAAATATGAAGTGCAATAAATGAAAAATGAAAGGCTAAATAAATTAAGCGCAATAAACTAAAGGCGAACGCTATACGCTGAAATGGAAGCGAACACAAATCAATAAAAAATATTTCGAGCAGAAAAGTAAAGAAAATAGCCCAAAGTTACAGAAAGTATGCACCTGTACGAGAAGAAAAATTGATGAAAGCAGAAGCTAAGCCGAGCAAATTCCAGAATGTTCTTCCAATGACTCGGTCACACCACCGTAGGCGACCAATCACAGCGCTCCTACCGCCAAGTGACGTCAACAATGGTTACGGTACATGGTTATTCACGAAATCACTGGAAATTGAAAAAGAAACTGTGTTGGATTATATTTTAACAATATTTTTGTCCTGATTTAGCTGCAGAATGAAAATAATGATTTATTTTGCTAAAACAAATGAGGCAAACCGAAATTTCAATCTCGAAATTTGTTAAAAATTGATGAATTTACGTTGAATAGAAATGGAATACCTATTTGTGTAAATGAATGTATTAAATAGTGGATGAGTAGCGTAAATAAGCTAGCTGATAATTTTCGGGACACTTGAGAAATATTTTTAGTAGGTACTTAGGTAAGTAGGGCTAACGTTCGAAATTTAAACGAAACGAAGCTGTAAAAATTTGAATTTTTTAAAATGAAATAAGGTTATGATTTACCTTACCTTTAGAAAACGTATTGGACGAGTTCACAACACAAAGATACACTGCAAACCTCTTTTCCTGGTTTTACACTTGAACAACGACGTCCTTAGATGTGCACTAGCTTGATTCGATTTTTGCTTGTTTCAGCAATTAATAATCTGCCTCTTTGGTAGCTTGTTTCAGCGTTTCGAGACTTCTTTGTATGAATAGTCCAGCTGACCTTGTATGACCTCACCGCTCCGTCCTCAGGGTCGCCTGGCCACGCCACGCCTTTGTTCGCGCTAGCGTGCGCGATCTCTTAAGAAGTACGAATCCGGCTCGAATCCTGGTGCGGTTCGAACTCAGTACAGCTGGTGGTCGAAGGTTTGGTGATAAAGAAAAGAACTTGTGATGAAAACTCGTAATTATTACGTAAAAAAATACTACTGCGGCAAACAAATCGATACGTGTCTCTGCGCTTGAGGTCTCGCATGCACTGCCTTTGACCGCTGCACGCGCAGCTACGGTGATGGCGGGACCCCCGCACTCCTCAGCCCGCGGCCGGCGGCCCGACAGTCAGCTGATGCGTTAACAACCAGTTTACTTAAGTAGTTAACTTAAGTAGATTTTGAGCATTTGCATATAACAAGCTTTTTAGCTAATGTTACATTACAGTAAAACAAACAGAAATTTATAAGAGTATTTTAGTGAATGGACAGTAAATTTGATTAAACTTCAATTCTATCATCATATGACAGCATAAAATAAAATAAAATGTTCATAGCAATTTTCGGCTATATGCTTGGCTTTGTTGTCCTGTTAGTAAAGAACGCTTAAGTTCATCAACACTTTAAAGAAAATAAAGAAAAAGAAATCTTACGCAAACATTGGTGGTGTGTTCAAGATGGAATCTGCTTTAGCATTGACAGTCCAATCTAGGATGGAAGGGCAGATAGGCAGAGCATTATTCAGCAAGTCTTCTCTCACAATCACAAGGGCCACTCCAGATGTGCCAATGTTTTTCTGGGCACCTCCATATATTACACCAAACTGTAAACGTTTTGGGAATCATTATTCTTGAATTGGGAATTTTGACCACTGTTAGCAATCATTACATTTCTTGAAAAATTTTGCAGTCCTTATAAAACAATAGGTGACGAACCTTGCTGTCAATGTGTGTGTAGCCTAAAATATTTAGCCAAAATTCATACATCAACACGGCAGTGTCTTCCTGGTTGAATCCAAAACCATTTAGCTTGAGATTAGCCCATATTCCGTTGAAATCGAATTTACATTTGTCTTTCAATATGAAGTAACTACTATTGAGACATATTTAAAGATTCCGCCACCTAACCTGATTGGTTGACTGATGACAACTTCCTTGGAATGATTTTATTGACGGGAACTGTTACCAGTTGGGATTACCAGGAGGTAGTCTCTCACTTACCTAACTCTACTTCTACGTTATGAAGTTCCTTAACCAACATAGCAATCTATGTTTCAAGTAAGTTCTCACCATGGAGCAAATACAAAGAGGAGACGGCGCATCCACTGGTGCACCATTACGGTCATTGGCGTAGTGACGTCGGGAGTGGGCGTGGCTTACGTCATTTTTCGTTCAACTATGAAAGATGCGTGACGTGGAGCAAGCTCTAATATTTTTTTTTTTCTAATATACGTTTTGTTTCAACTTAGAATATTTTGTAAAATATTTTCAACCATTTAGTTTTAGGTGTTTTAATGCTGTAAACGTAATAAACACACAATAAACGTAAGTTTATTGTGATCCTAATTATTGTGATTAGTTTAAGTAAGTAAATAACATATATTCGAATTTATACGTGTCTGTTTTTAGAAATATAATACAACAAAAGAAATATATATTTGTTGTAATCTTTGATTTGCTAGCGACATCTATTGGTAAGTAGAGAGGATCGTCAATAGGGGCGGAGCCACGGCCAAACCGAACTCGCCTCACGTCTGCCTTCCTTCACGCGTAGTCTCACACAATTTTTGTACGGAAGCTCTTGATACGCCATCTCCTCTTTGTTATTACTCCGTAGTTCTCACCTTGGAGACATCAACTTTTTTTGACATAAAGTTAGAAGACATATCAGCTACTAGTGGAACTCCTTTTGTGTCTGGTATAAAGTCAAACTCCACTCCTGTAGCAGAAAATAAAAACATTCAAATTAAACTTATTGATTAATTTTAATATTTCATTATGCAAACTACAACGTATTTACTTTCTTAAACAGGTGTTTTAAATAGAACTTCATTTTTAAATTTCTAAATGTTAAAGATCATATTTTTCAAGGATCCACATGTAGAACCAAAGTGTTCTAAATGGTCAGAAGGCAGTATGTTTAAAATGTTCTACTTTCGATCTAAGTACCACCAGATTTAAAAATATATTTTTTGCATACCCCAATTCTTGGCAAAGTTTATATACTTACTGTAGAAAATATACTTATAATCATGAATTAGGAAAGTTGCACAACTACTATGTATGTACTGGCAAGTACATAATAATAATAAAGAAATACAAAATCATCAAGTACCAAAAAGAAAGGACTATCACAAACCAAAATTAAAAAATACATAATAGATCTTACCATGAATAGTCTCATTAGTACAAATGTGTACGTAAGAAGCATTAGGGTCCAGTTTCCATGTTGATTGATCAGGGATATCTGTGTATCTGTCTGTGGGCGGCAGAACCAGGTTCACCTTTCCATATTTCTTGGCTTCTTTTGCTGCTTTAGCTGACCATGCGCCTAAGAAAATAATACATGATATAATGGATTCATGTATATTTGTAGAATGATTTTTTTTTTCAAATGTTTCATGTCAATGGCAAAACGTCTATATACAGGGTTAGTGAAATGAAATGAAATCGTTTATTTTCAATATAGGATATAAATATCACTCACTGACGGCAATTTATTTATATTAAGTTTACTACCACTTCCAAAACGCAAGTGGAGAAGAAGCGGTGCCACAAACTCCATTGCAGCATTTTCTTCAAAACGTCAATTCACAAATAAGAATAAAACTTTCCGTAATTAACTAGTTAAATGAACGACTTCACATGTTTGTCAACATTTTGCACAATATTTTATTGTGATTTCAGATTATTAAAATTAAATAAAAATTGAATAAAAATAATAATAATATAAAAAATGTCAAATGTAAAAACAGAATACATAATAATACGTTAATTTGTTGAGGACTCTGCACCAAGCTTAAGTTCAACATTCCTGTCATTAAGAAAATCACCAGTACTTTAATAAGCATTTTTACAAAGTAGATCTTTAACATGGGCTTGAACTCTCCATCAGGTAAACAATATATATGTAATATAATGATTGATTCAGGAAGCTTATGTAGAAGCGTATACAGTTCCCCACAAATGAGTCTTGAACCCTACACAATCTATAAGAAAGTAAAAATAATTTATTTTTATTGCACCAAGGTCCTTTAGTAATATCAGAGTTCTTTCTAAAAGTAGTAATATTATATATTGTGAAGCTAACGTAAGATCATTTCTTTAAACAACTGCCTAAGAGATTGCTGGCACGAACTGCTCACTTTTGTAAGATGAATATTGTCTGTATGTCACTTGCCCTTCCCCAATGCAGTAATCCATACGACATTAAGCTATGAAAGTAACTAAAGTAGACTAGCTTAGCAGTTGCCATATCTGTTATTTGTCTGATTTTTCTGACAGCATATGCTGCAGAGCTAACTTTTTTAGAGAGAGTTGAAATGTGCGAATCCCATTGCAATTTTGAATTCAAGTTAAGTTTTTGCTATTTAAATGTTATAATAATATCACTGAGATCATAATGCGAAAACTTATAGTTGAATTTACAAGGGGTAACATTAGTTTTAAGTAGTGTTTCAGTAGCCTGAGGGCATGAATTAATATTTGAAGTTTCTTTAGTGGAATATTCAAAAAATAATTTTCACAAGAATTGGCTATTTCTTGAGGGGAAGAAATTATACTATCCTGAAAGTTAATTTCATGTATATTTTCTTTATTTTTAAATTTATCGGTTTCTTTATTACTTACCCTCAAAGTCTTTTTCATTTTGTTAGGAGCGTTGTTTATCTTTTTCTAATATAATTGCCTTTAGCCACCTTACACACTTTTTTGAAAGTTTTTGAATAATTCTTGACATAACTAACAAAACTGCTATCAAACGTGTACTGTTGGGCATACAAGCCAAAAAAAATTTTTCTCTAATCTTGTAAATACCTGTAGTAGTAATAAATGTGCTAAGTACTTATTTAATTTTAATTTATTAGTATGTTAAGTTTTTCTGTTTGAAATTCTTTGAAAAGCTGTCGGAGATGACATCATATAGACATCATATAGTTTCTTGTAGTGATTATCAGGATTGTTACCTGTATAAGTCACTGAGCATGAAGTATTTTTGATTGAATTTTTGTAATGATGAATTTTTTGATTCATAACAAGTCTGCAATATTAACTTCATGTACACAAGTATTTTTCTTTAAAGTTATCAATTGACAGCAATGGTCAGACGGTAGTTTACTTAAAACCAATTTATTTAATGGTGTTTGACTACAGAAAAAATTCTAGCTGCTAAAAAGGTTTAAAAATTGGGTCCTTGTTGCCGAATGTAAGTACTAAGATGTCAATATTAAAGTCACCACAAATTGTTAATCCTTTATTACTTTTTGATGTTATTGATAGGACACCATCATCAACCTTTAAAAAGTCTTTGCAAATGCTATTGGGTGATCTGAACACACAAACAAATATATATTACTCAAGCTCGATGCAATACCTCAGCAAAGCGTTCAACAGAAAGTGGCAATGTCTGGCCGCTCTTTATAGGATAGTTGAGAGAGGCCTCATTATTAGCTTCCTAGTTTTCTTACTACTTTAGTTTGGTTAATTTTGGTATCTATAGATTGGAGATGTCTTACAAAATATAATTAATGTAAGTTGGTACAGTTATTTAAATTGTAAGCGGGTTTATACTACAAAATTAAGTCTTGAGGATATAGAGAAATAATCCATTTCATATTTTTCAGTACTGTGCAATAACACAGTATCAACATGTCATTGTGTACACTGACATTGAGGCACCCTAGTTTCAGATATATTTATTGTCATGTCATCAAACAAGGTCTGGATCAAACCTACATGTTTAGGGTTACCTTGATTAACATGTATTCTTAGGTGTTGCATTGCAATATGGAAATTTGCGGATTTATGGAGTACCTGATAATAAGGAAGGTCTGTAGAGATCACAGTGTATGGAAATCTTCTCTGCCTACGCCTACCCCTGCGGGAAACCCTTTAAGCTTTGCGTGCAAGAAAAAAAACTCCTCTACTTACCAGTAACTACATAATCGGCTGATCCAGTTCTGGACATCAAGTTGAGAGGTACTCCTGCAAACTCGCCTTGACCACCGCCCGAAAGGAATAAAATTTTGTAATTCGAGGGAACGTCTCTGAAAAATAAATGCCATTTTTCTATGAAGTTCTTAATTTTAATATTGTTCGTATGATTATTTTCTATAACTATGCTTTCGTTTACAATACGATTGGTTTTACAAATTAAATTGCGGTTATTTACCCGTGTTCCACAATTGTTCACAAACACTATATGAAATTAATTAATGTGAAAATATTGTAAGCAATCAAATTTTAGAAACGATAAAATTTAAATAAATTGTACAATGTATTGTATCGTAAATAAAATAGGTAATTAAATAAAAAACTTTCTTCATTCGTTCAATTGAGTGAATGATTTACGTTCCATAAACACTGGAAGTAGGTCACTTTAGCACTTCCTGTAGGTACTATTTGGTATCAAAAAGCGTTCATTTGGACTTACTAAACTTAGTTTCAAGCAAATAATAAATGTATGCCATTTACATTTTTTTTCACATAACGTAACATATGGGATTCCTTTGGGTCACTATCATTTTGTAATGTGTCGATATATTTTAAAAATCTCACGAGTTCAATCGAGTGCATTAAAATTAGAATTAACTATCAACATCATCAAATCTAAAATTTATCCCTCTCAAACACCATACCTAACTCAGCAAAAAAATTGTTTGTTTGTACTATTGTTTGTATTATTTTATAAAACACAATTATACTATCACTTACTTTAACCAATATGAGGACTTAGGTACCTAATATTAGTTACAAAAAGTTTCTTAGTTGGTATATTGAAAATAAGTACTTACAGTAATCTTCTTACAACATCTTGGACATTCTTGTTAAGTCTTAAGTACGGAGCTGTACGGTGACTTGTCTCCAACAGACTTATTCCAGTTCCTTCAAAGTTGGTTAATTCATTTCTTATAATCTCATACACCTGTAATTAAACAACCTTAGTTATTTCATCTGCAACTATATTTTTATAAAAAACAGGCACAAAAAAAGAAACTTGCTTCTTCTGGAAGTTTGGCGGGCCCAGCACCGAAATTATGTACTTTATTGGGCATTTTGTTTATCAAAGAAAAACAAATGATAAAAGCACACTACTGAACGGCACAAATGCCCGTGTGATACTACTCAATATTCCGTCCCGTCCTCGGCATTTCTCGTTCGTCTCTGCATGTATCCGATTTGATAGCGGGTTATCGTCCTATCGGAGGTAGGTCTTACTGCTAAGAACTGGTTTTTCACGTTGATTAGCAAATACTCTTCATAACTGCAGCTACAATAGGAAATTCGCCCCTATTGCCTCTATAAGGAAAGTTTATATACTGCACTACGAGTGATACTCGTATCGTATCACATGCCGGTAAAAATATTTTGTAGTTAATGTGTGTTCGATATGTAATGATAACGTACGGTGCTCGTTATTAAAAACGTATTGTACTTTTAAGTGCCTTTGTTATTGGCTGTGTTATCTTTGATATTTTAAATTAAAAAAATAATGCTTTTTATCTATGTATTTTATTTTAGTGTTTTTAGTAGTAAGAGCCTTGTAGTAGATGTATGAAGTAGTTAGTGACAATTTGCCCTTTAAACGCCCGATACGAAGCAAATTACATTTCCTATATATTTGACATAAGCAATATGACTAGGTTTTTGTTATAAAAACGTTTTTTTATAATAAAAATTACTTTTAAATATGTTTTACGGTGTATACCATAAGCCGATACTACATTACAAGCATAGTAACATATAGTTGTAAATACAAAATCTATTTTCGTATATTTATGACAAACAAACTAATCCTATTATCGAAAGTGTTTGTTTATCAACATTCGTTTGGGAATGGGGTTGACTGATAACGATTTTATTATCAGTAGGACGATATTAGAGTTTTTTTCCTTGTTTCTGTATATTGATACTCGTCAAAACTATACCCTGCCCTAACTAAATTTCATTAAAATCGTCAATGGTTATTTATTACCATCTAATTTCTAAATTTTAGGAAGCTTATCTAGTACTAATTTTATTATCATGCATACTTTTATCTCCCGGAAATGGTACTTTTTCCGGGATAAAAATACCCTTTTCCTTCACTGTATTAATTGTTTGCGAAATTCCAGAAACATTGGTTTAGTGGATAGAGCTAAAAATGTCACAAATAAATAACTATACAAACTAACTATCGCATTTACAACATATAAGTACCTTACTTTTAACTTGGTAAAACGACCACGGATACCTATTTTTTTTTTTTTACGCACTGAGTGTGGGACTCCTGGGCTGCTAGTCAGCCCAGACTACCCACTATTTATTTATTTATTTAATTTGGTACACCAACAGGTTACATGAAATAACATACAATAGACATTCCCACAAATGTGCTAGCATGCAACCCAATTACAGGTGAACACAGCACTCATAAACATTTTGGCAGCAAGCAAAATAAATCAAATATTGTAAATTGTGAATTGTAAATTGAATTTGGAAAAATGAAATAATTTAGATATAAATTGAATTTGAATTGAATTTGAATTTGATATAAATTGAATTTGAATTAAATTGAATAAGGAATTAAATTAAATTCGACTTTAATTTGAATTATAAGATTAGATTGAGTCGATACTAAATTAACATTAAATTAACATGCATTTTGGTGGAATGACTGAATTTTCGATTTGAAATTAGGCAATGGGTCATAGAAAATATCTAGGTCGCATTTCGAATTAATTTTATTGTAAGAAGAAAGAACTCTGGGCAAGGGCGCATGTCTGCCAAGGTTAGTATTTGCTCGTGGTACAATAAATGTGTTTGTAACCTTTCTACGGGCATTTGGTCGGGGCACTGTAAGACTGATCATATCTGAGAGAGCGTGATGACAATCGATTGCTCCGCGGACAAGCTTGTAAAGGAATATTGCGTCCAGCAACTTACGACGATCAGATAAGGATATCATATTAAATTTTGATAAGCGGTAAGTGTATTCGTTTCTATGACTAAAGTTAAACGTTTTGTAAGCCAATTGTCGTGTAAAAACCCTTTGAACGCGCTCAATGCTGTCAATATGCTTTTTGTAACAGGGATTCCAAACAACACTCGCAAATTCAAGGTGGCTTCTAACTAGTGTATTATACAACATTATTAAAGTACGAGTGTTTCTGAAATTAGCCGTATTACGTTTTATAAAGCCAAGCATCTGGAATGATTTTGTGACAGTAGCGTCGTAATGTGGGATGAAACTCAACTTGCTATCCAGAGTCACACCCAGGTCACGAATCTGTTTAACTTCCTCGAGTTCAATTCCGTTGATTGTATATTTTGAATGTAACTTCTTCCTTTTGCGTGTAAACTTTATGTGGTAACATTTACTAGGGTTAATAGTCATTTTATTACTTTTGCACCATTCACTTACACTATCTAGATCTTCCTGTAACATTCTTATATCGTCGATTGTTGATATTGATTTATATATTTTCATATCATCCGCAAATAATGAGTAATTACTGAATTTTATACACTTTCCTATGTCATTTATGAATATAAGAAACAGAATCGGACCCAGGTGCGAACCCTGGGGCACTCCAGAGGTTGCCACATAGGGCTTTGAAGAGTAACCATTAGTAACTACTGTAAGCTGCCTAGATTTTAAGTAGGAATCAAACCAAACATGTAAAGACCCACACACACCTAAGCCTGATAGTTTATTTAGCAGAAGGCAGTGACTAACCTTGTCAAAAGCACTACTAAAATCAGTGTAAACGGCGTCAACCTGCTTTCTACTATCGACACTTTTGACAAGATCTGAAACATACGCTACCAAGTTAGTTGTAACTGATTTCCCACGACAAAAGCCATGTTGCCCTTTGTCCAGAAGCGGTGTTATATGTTTAGTAAGAACCCTGCAGACTAGGGATTCAAATAATTTGGAAAACACGCTCAGAATCGATATAGGCCGGTAATTTTTAATATTATCCTTGTCGCCTTTTTTGTGCACTGGGAGAATTCTCGCTTCCTTCCACTTCGAAGGAAAAACACCAGTCTCCATAGAACGATTAAGTATAAGGAACAAAGGGTAGGTAAGTTCTACAGCACATCTTTTAATAAACGCAGGTGGAAGTCCATCTGGACCCGCACCTTTAGATGGATCTAGTTTTTTTAATGCATTATATATATCTTTCTCTGTGAAGTGGATTGCACCCAGATGTGAGTTCGAAATAACATTAATCTCGTGATTACCGTCAACTGTCTGAGTATTCGAAGAACTATTAACTGAAAAGGTAGATGAGAAATACGAGGCAAACGAATCAGCAATGCCATCACCTGTAGAATAAGTCGTGTTTTCATACCTCATGTTAGTTGGTAAGAAATTGGTGTTCTTCCGTCTATCATTGATGAATTTCCAAAATTTTTTAGGGTTATTTTGTATTTCTTTTTCCGTTTCTGTGATTTAATTGGAATAGCATTTATTAGCAAGACGATCGCAACGCTCTCTTAGGATTTTATATTCTATTTCATCACGGGGGTTCCTGTATCTACGAAAACGCCTACGTAGTTTATCTTTTTCAGAAAAGAGTTTAATGAGCTGGAAACTAAACCAAGGGGGATATATTGATGATTTGGGACGAGATTTTGGAACATGTTTCTCTAGTACACTATTCAATTCATTATAAAATATTTCAGTCATTCCATCAACATCTGTAACTCCAGAAAACTTTTGAGGCCAATCGATAATTTTTAACTCTTCTTTGATTTTGGAGTAATCTGCGCGGTAGAAATTCAGACGTAAAACCCCTCCGGCGTTTCCGCACCAGCCATTGTGAGGGCGCCATGGGATCGCTTTCGCATTCTACCACGACGCCCTCCGGCTAAAGCCTTTCGGCCCTAAAACTGGGCGGCGCGGGCATAACGTGCCTCGACCTCTGCCTCGCCGAGCGCGTGGCGCGTCAGCTCTTGCTTCGCGCTCGCGCTCGGCCACCTCCTTCTGCGACATTACAGTTTTTCAGAAGGAGGTCACTGCGTCCCAATACCTCTTGCCACACAGCATCGTTGTGATGATGCTGTGTAGCGAGAGGTCCAGATGCCCCATCTCCACCCCCAGTCGCACCCTTTCGGGCGCCCACATCTGGCAGTCTGCCAGAGTGTGTTGAGCCGTGTCGTCGGGCTCCCCACACTCATGGCAGACCGGGCTCACCTCGCGCCCTATGTTATGCAGGTAATGACCGAAGCACCCGTGTCCGGTCATTACCTGCGTCATCCGGAACGTCAACTGGCCGTGTTTCCGGTCCAGCCACTCTGGGAACGACGGGAGGAGCGCCCCGATGGTTCTCGTACCATACGGGGAGTTTTCAAGCTCAACTTTCCATCGTTCTTTGTAAAACCCCTTGGCTTAACATCACTATCCTTGTGGTGTCGCCATCTCACGGGAATTATTCCAAGCCTTATAAAACACACGAACACGGGTACATCATCATATCTAGTTTGGTTAGGATATTGCAGGTTTGAATCACTTGATTGTCTGATAATAAAGATGATTCCGTGCTTCGGTAGGCATGTTAAGCCGTTGGTCTCAGCTGTCATTAGGTGGTCGTTAAAGGTAACACGTCAGAGGCTGAGAGGCGATTTCGAACAACTCTGACACCAGGGTGTACATGGTCAATTGACAATGTAACCTATACGAAATGACGATGACCTGGACATGAGCCTCTCCCAATGATTTCAAATTGACCGGTTGGCAGCTGCCTGCAATTAACGTTTGCCTGCGACTTTTTTCAGATACATAATGTATTGTATACAATACAAATACTCGTTTTGCACCATAAAGAAAAAAAAATATAGAAATATAACAAAAACAGTGAGGCACAAAGGCGGACTTCGCTGATGCAATCTCTTCCAGTTAACCTTAGGATGTGGAATAAATACAACAATACACCAAGAAATACGTTCCTGCAATAATATTGCTACTTATGTCTCATACTAGCAATATTTGCCAAGGGGTCATGGGGTCGTATTGATAACAGCGACTGCTGGGGGCGTGATCGTTTCAATAGTCCCGTCATATATCGTCATCTCGCCAAATGTTATCAATGTCAACTCTATGAAATTACGTCATTTAATATCTTATACACCAGACTCGGTCTGTGCCACTACCATGACCAATAAGGGCGCTTTATCTGTGGCTATGACATTTTTTAATGCAGGCGATAGCGACCATTTAGATTTTATATGGAATTTCTTAGGTACTTATATGTCTGCTAGAAGAGCTGAACAGATTTGTCATACAACGCTGTCTCTAGCGTCTTCGTCGACAAAATATCATAGTTATGCTACGGAAATACCTTTACACTGCAATGACAATCTGTAAAGCGCCTCTGACGGACAGTAAGGTAACTAAGAAACATGGAACATCCTAACTCTGTAAACGGCAGTGTTTTTCACATCTTATGGTAGAGGCATCATCTTACCTTGTTTATTGTCCGAAGGGATAAAACAGATGGTGTGTTTGAGACTCATTGGGTCCTTATTAGACCATCCTTTCAAATAAAAAACTTAATCCTGGTAGTTCAAGACGTTTGATAGCTTAAATGTTCTATCACGTTCCTACATGCTAAATATCGATTAGGAAAGAGACAAAACATATTTTAGCTAACATATGCCTAACAAACGATTTTTAAAACGGGGGTACTCAGCTTAATAATATTCGTGTAGATTGTTTCTTAAAAGTAAATATATATTTTCTTATCACTATTTATTTCTCATGTTCACTAATCATATTTTTTCATGATAACTTTGAAATGAGAGGAATATATTTGTTGATATGTAAGCCACAGTTATTGCATCAATGACTGAATCTTCTCTTATCTAAAGTGAATAAATGAGGTGCTTGGAGTCAATGTGGCATCTTTGAACTGTGGAGGTCAGATGAGAAAAGGCGTGACGGTTGTTACGCAAGCACATCAGATGTATGTATTGTATTAATACTTATTATAGAGTTACTGAATGCTACAACTCTTTATGGGTCTTGACCTCCTCTACAATCTTTTTTCATTTCGCTCTATCTCTGGACTCCTGTCTCCAAGATGTTTTCTTGCCTAACCTCTTCAGGTCTTCCTTCAGACAATTCTTCCACCACTTTCTAATGTCTGTCTCAAAGAGGAAATGCAATAATGTAAACAATTATGGCCGCCTGACATTGAGACAGGTTGTCGATGGTATTTTTTGTGAAAATGTTTGTGGGTTCATTGAGATGTGCATGCATCGATAATTGAATGTGAATGATTGATAAGTAATTTTAATAAATATAGTGATCTATTTGTCTGTTTTGTCTGTAAACACTGCTGCAAATCTAGGACCATGATTAAAGCGTATGCGCGCTCTTGTGCTGATGATCTGTGCTGAGGATTGGAAAATAAGGTCGGTTGACGAAAAATTAAGGGGATATGTTTCCTACCCCTTTCTGGGATATGTTAAATTTGCAATAAAAGTCTTTAGATAAAATACTTATAAAAATTATTATTTTATTAAAATTTTGTAAAAAAAATATTACTGTTAAACATAATCACTAATGTGGTAATAAATTGTGATGGAATTATAACCACTCACGGACAATGCATTGAGTATTTATTTCAAAAGATTGAATTTTAAGGTACGAAGGCAATATTACTAAAATATAGTGAGTAGCTACATTATAAAATTCATACTATAACTTTTCCAGCGCAACTAGAAACGGCGTGCTTTTCCAAATTTCAATTAAGATAAAACGAATCACAATTTCTTTTAGGATTAGCTATTTTGGAACTGCTTCCAGTTGCAGTGAATATTAATTAGTACTAATGTACTGCCTTTACTTTTTATGTACTTTTGGTCATTATGTAAAAAATATTTCATAAATTAATTATTATGGAAGTCTTATCATTTAATACATGTACTGATATCATACATTTTATTTAATCATTTCATTATACAATGCGTTCTTTACACTTTATTCATACAATATACATTCATTCACTCACACATAAAATTGTATGGTTAAAATAGTCCCCGTTTATAATACAAAGATAAACTTGACATTATCGACTTAATAGTTACTTATACCAGTACTAACCGGATAAAATAAAATGTACATGACGATTGATAAATATATTGTGAAATGATGAAATTTTATCTTGCGAATAATACTAACACCCAGTCGTCGGCTTAGCATAAATATACAAAAATAACATTAATATTTACACATAAATACTGGGTTTAAGAAGTTTTACATAGCGACTTTAGTAAGGAGAGAATCGGCTTACTTTTAACAAAATATGATTTTCTTGTTCTCATAGATAATAAATTATTATGAACAACATTTTATTACTACGGGAAAATCGAAATGAAGTAACGAAATCACAAAAACAATAGATATTCTAAAAATATAAGTAAGTATATCATTTTTGTAAAAGCAAGTACCTAGTATTTTCGTCACTACTAACCATAGTATCTTTAAAGACCAGCCATATTGTATTTGTGTGTTTAGTACGTGAAATAAAATTACTTTTAAGAAAAAAAAATGAAAATTGCTGCTGTCATTAAAAAAAAAACGGTTTTCACTTTTTTTTTATTGAAAGTAGTTTAGTTTCACGTACTTAACAGACTATAAAAAATTGCCTGGTTTCAGTAGGCACCTGTATAGCGGACTATTTTCGACGATTGACTCCACTAGACCGATATAATACTTAAAACCCAGTATTGCAATTCAATTGGAATGTAGTTGGAATAATACGAAAAATATTTCCGCATAGCCCTGTTTCCGATATGGCATGATTCGCCTAAATACTTATTGAGCATTTGTTCGTTGATTGTTATCTCAGAACATCAACACATTCACTGTTTTATAACCATTTTCTATTCCATCTAAGGTTCTTAGCCATTTTATGAATGAAATTATAGTAAAACAATATTTGGTGGGGCTGTAACGTTGAAACAGTGAGTGTGTTAATACACATTCGTCAATTTTAACCTAAGTTTTAATAAAGCTAACAGAATACAAAATTCTATATACGCACTCTCGGTTGTCGCTTTGAGCAACATTTCACATACAAACTTTTTACAATTAGACGAAAATGAAAACAAAATTTATCCTTTTTAGAAATTATACCCATACAACTATTCTGGACTACGACCAGAATTGTTGTATGGGTATTATTTCTATGAATTGAAATCAATCTATGAAATTGAATAATTTCGTTTACATTTTTTTTTTTGTTATTTTATTTTTGCTTATTTCCCTTCAAATTTCATAGAGGACAGGAATTAGATAGCAAACCCAGGTAATAAACATTTCAACCCTGAAGTAGGAATAACAAAATAACTTTCAAAAGACTGCTTATGAAACAATGGTTTACTATAGGGCGGGGCTCTGGAAATTTCTAGGCTTTATTCCTGTTCAAAATCCCTTTCAATATATGTATAATTTTGTTTTAATGGAGGGGTTTTAGTGGGTAGTCTGGGCTGACTAGCAGCCCAGGAGTCCCACACTCAGTGCGTAAAAAAAAAAATAGGTATCCGTGGTCGTTTTACCAAGTTAAAAGTAAGGTACTTATATGTTGTAAATGCGATAGTTAGTTTGTATAGTTAATTATTTGTGACATTTTTAGCTCTATCCACTAAACCAATGTTTCTGGAATTTCGCAAACAATTAATACAGTGAAGGAAAAGGGTATTTTTATCCCGGAAAAAGTACCATTTCCGGGAGATAAAAGTATGCATGATAATAAAATTAGTACTAGATAAGCTTCTTAAAATTTAGAAATTAGATGGTAATAAATAACCATTGACGATTTTAATGAAATTTAGTTAGGGCAGGGTATAGTTTTGACGAGTATCAATATACAGAAACAAGGAAAAAAACTCTAATATCGTCCTACTGATAATAAAATCGTTATCAGTCAAACCCATTCCCAAACGAATGTTGATAAACAAACACTTTCGATAATAGGATTAGTTTGTTTGTCATAAATATACGAAAATAGATTTTGTATTTACAACTATATGTTACTATGCTTGTAATGTAGTATCGGCTTATGGTATACACCGTAAAACATATTTAAAAGTAATTTTTATTATAAAAAAACGTTTTTATAACAAAAACCTAGTCATATTGCTTATGTCAAATATATAGGAAATGTAATTTGCTTCGTATCGGGCGTTTAAAGGGCAAATTGTCACTAACTACTTCATACATCCACTACAAGGCTCTTACTACTAAAAACACTAAAATAAAATACATAGATAAAAAGCATTATTTTTTTAATTTAAAATATCAAAGATAACACAGCCAATAACAAAGGCACTTAAAAGTACAATACGTTTTTAATAACGAGCACCGTACGTTATCATTACATATCGAACTTTGCATCAAAACTTCAAAAGCCTAGAACTACGTTATACTAAAATCGAATTTGATTTCATAGACATAAAGTTGACATCACCAATGCCATGCCAATTTAATGAGTCAAAGTAAATACATAGGAATATGAGCTCTAAATATAAAAAAAAACAGTCTAGTTTCTATTAACGTAAACTGAGGGATGGTATTAAGTTTTACCTTTTGCGTGTTCTTTTGATAATGTGCAATTATTACATATCAAAAATTACATCACATGTTCAAAAGATTATTAAGTAGGATAAACTAAAATCGAATTAAACGGCATAGACATAGAGTTGACACACTGTCAATTTAATGAGTTAATGTCCAAGAAAATACAAAGGAGTATGAGCTCTATTACTTATATAATATATTTATAAAAAAAAATTATATATTGCTATAATTTCTAATAACATAAACTGACAGACAATGCTATACAGCATTAAGTTTTAGCTTTTGATTGTGTGCAATAAAGTCGTAAATAATCGTAGTATCTATAAATTTTCAGCATGTGACGCCATCACTTTCTTTCTATTCATCATTATATATCCATCCCTGTCGCTCCAGCAGCTAGTTCGATATGTAACATGCACGGTCTACTTCTACAATAATACCAAAGATCACTTGTTATGCTTCTTGTAAAATTCCCTCATGTACTGCGCCAAAGTTTCCACTTCTTGTACTGTTACCGCGTTGTATGTGGACGCACGAATGCCGCCGACATCTCTGAAATAAACATACAGGAAATAAAATTTAGAACGTCTTTTATGTGGCATCCGGGAGTAAGTGACTAACCTTGGCGGATTTTTCAAGCTGTCTAAGAGGAACGAGAACATGGAGTCATAATTCTGTCTTAAGGACCGACTGGCGGGACACCCATAGAAATAAGAGTCGGTAGAAGTGCCGTAGAATCGTAGGGTATGAAAAAGTTAACTGGTCTGTGTTATGTATGTAGGTAGCACACACAAACATGTGGGTAGATAGGCCGGGGCGCAGGACCCGCAGTCTTGCAATAAATGTGGTTCAAAGCAGACATCGTTTTATTCCGTGCCCTAGATATAACAGTGGCGACGATTGAAAATAATTTGGAGTGTGTGCAGTGAAAAATTAAATAAAATTGTAAAAGAAAATGTCGATCGGCAAGATTTCGGAATTTAAATTGGAAGATGGAAATTGGTTAACATACTGTGATCGTGTAAAAATGTACCTTTTGGTGAACAATATCAAACCTGAGTTGCAGTTACCCACATTGATCGCAACCGTTGGTGATAAAACATATGAACTTATTGTTAATTTGACAAGCCCTCGAGCACCATCGACCCTTTCTTTCGACGAAATTGTGAAAATAGTGGGAGATCATTTGCAACCGAAGCCGTCGGAAATGGCGGAGAGGTACAAGTTTCGTCAACGGCGCCAGAGGGTAGGTGAGACTGTTGCAAACTACGTGGCGGAGCTGAAGTGTTTATCACGATTCTGTGGATTTGGAACCACCTTGGAAGAAAACATGCGAGATCAAATGGTTTGTGGTTTAGCCAACGATATAATTCGGCAGAGGCTGTTCGCGGAAACAGAGTTAACGTATACGAGGGCAGTTACGTTAGCTATGGCCTTAGAAACGGCAGAGAAAGATGCGGCAGCAGTAGAAAAACCATCGGAAGTTAAGATTAGTGAAGAGATAAATAGCGTGTCTTTGAATGGCCGTAGTGATCAGAGAAATGGCGGAGGTTCGAAACAATGTTTGTCATGTGGATCACACTTTCATAATATGAACGAATGCCGTTTCCGTTCGTATGTGTGCAACGCTTGCAAAAGGCCAGGTCATCTTCAACGTATGTGCCGAAACAAGAAAGGCGCTAGGAAAAATAATCAGTGGCCTACTAGCAAAGGAAAGCAAAGGAACAGTGATAATCAGAGTCGTGAAACAAAAACCGGCCAGTATTTTGCGGAGCCAGATCAGGATTCCAGCCAGGGTGAAGGTTCGTCTGATGAGGAGGCGATATATCAGATGTCTTTGAGAAACTATCCTGCGGTAAGCGTTCCTGTACTCATAGAAAATAGGGAGTTACTAATGGAAGTAGATACAGGTAGCGCTTTATCTTGTATAAGTAAAGTAACGTACAATAAATTTTTCAAACATAATACGTTAGAGCAATGTAATGTTACATTACGATTTTATAATGGCAGTAAAGTCCGACCCGTAGGCATAATGAAACCCAGTGTAAAATATGGTAACTACCAGAAAATATTAGATCTATATGTCATAGATGGAGGAACAACTTCACTATTGGGCCGGCAGTGGTTATCGGAGCTGTGTATTAAAATACCTTTATTCCACAACAATAATAACTTAAGCATTCCAAGTAAGCCTAATGATGTATTTTGTTTACTTAATAGGTATAAAGAATTGTTCGACAATCAGCTGGGCAGGTACACGGGCGGACGGGCAACGTTGCATGTGCGGGAAGGTGCGAAACCGGTTTACTGTCGCGCGCGTCCTCTGCCTTACGCGCTCAAAGAAAAAGTAGACCAAGAGCTAGACTCCATGTTGAGAAACGGTACGATTGAACCTGTTGAATTTTCCGAGTGGGCTACTCCATTGGTACCGGTGAGTAAACCCAATGGTAAATTACGGTTGTGTGCAGACTATAAAGTAACATTGAACCCCTCTTTATTGGTCGATAAGTATCCGTTGCCTAGAGTGGAAGAACTTTTTGCAGATTTGAGCGGAGGTGTACATTTTACCAAAATTGATTTATCCTCAGCTTATAATCAAATCGAACTGGATGAGTCCAAAAGTTACACTGTTATAAATACTCATCGAGGTTTATTTAGGTATAATCGATTAGTTTATGGATTATCATCCAGTCCAGCAATTTTCCAGCGCATAATGACAAATGTAATGAGGGGTATTCCAGGGGTAGCAGTGTTCATGGATGACTTGCTGATTACTGCAAAAGATAGAGTAACTCACTTACAAACTTTAGAAAAAGTATTTAAAAGATTGCAACAAAATGGTTTAAAATTAAACAAAAATAAGTGTAAATTTTTTGCTGAATCAGTAGCATACCTAGGATATATTATTGATAAAAATGGTATTCATACAGATCCCGAGAAAGTAAAAGCTATTGTAAAATTGCCTAGACCCACTAATGTATCGGAACTCAGGTCATTTTTAGGTATGGTTAACTTTTATGCAAAATTTATTAAAAACTTAAGTTCTCACTTAGCACCATTATACAAACTTTTAAAGAAATCAGTAAAATGGAACTGGAGTGATCAATGTAATTCAGCTTTCGAATTGGTAAAAAAATTATTAACTGGTGCTGACTTGCTCTTGCACTATAATCCTAACAACATGATAACGGTAACTTGTGACGCAAGCGCACTAGGTATCGGGGCGGTAATCAGTCAGTGCGGAGCCGACGGGCAAGAGCGACCCATCAGTTATGCGTCACGGGCGCTTGCGCCAGCGGAACGACAATATAGTCAAATTCAACGCGAAGCACTAGCTATTATATTTGCTGTAAAAAAATTCCACCAATATTTATATGGCAGACATTTTTTATTACGAACTGACCACAAACCGTTGGTGACAATATTAGGTCCAAAGGCAGGAATTCCTAGTATGGTGGCTAGCCGCCTCCAGAGGTGGGCAATAATTTTATCGGCATACACATTTGATATTGAATACGTGAGAACAGATAGAAATAATGCAGATGCGTTATCAAGGCTACCTTTGCCATTGGAAGGACATGTCAGCAAATCATCAGAACCGGAACAAACATTTTTACATTTTGCTAGGGACGCGTTAATGCTGGATTATCAAGAATTAAAAAGAGGAACAAAGAAAGATCCAGTGTTAAGTAGAATAATTAGTTACGTTCAAGATGGTTGGCCATCAGAAGCCGATAGTAGCGAATTTAAGCCTTATTTTAATCGTAGGAAGGAATTATATTTAGAATTAGGTTGTTTAATGTGGGGTCACAGGATAGTCATACCAGAAAAGTGTCGTAATCGAGTGCTTAAAGAACTTCATGAGACACATTTAGGTATTGTTAAAATGAAGGGTTTAGCCAGGAGCTATGTATGGTGGGCCGGTTTGGACGAGGAAATCGAGACGGTGTGCCGCGCTTGCGACACGTGCGCAGCCCTGGCTGCGGCGCCGCCTGCTCACGCGCCGCAGCCCTGGCCGTGGTGCGGCAAGCCGTGGCAGCGGCTGCACATAGATTTTTTAGGCCCTTTATGTAATAACAAATTTTTGATTGTTGTAGATGCTACGTCTAAATGGATAGAAGCATTTAAAATGACTAGTACTAATGCTACAGAAGTTATAAAAGTTCTACGAAGCTTATTTTCGCAATTTGGATTGCCAAGAATGATAGTGTCGGATAACGGCCCCCCCTTTTCTAGTAATAGTTTTCAATCATTTTTGGAAAACAATAAAATTGAGCATACGTTTTCACCTCCATACCACCCTTCTTCTAATGGAGCTGCTGAAAATGCGGTGAAGTTATGTAAGTCTGTTATAAAAAAAGCTATTACTGATAATATCGACGTGGAAATAGCTTTACAAAGGTATCTATTGTTATATAGGAATACCGAGCATGCCACCACTGGCGATAGCCCTGCTCGAATATTGCAAGGTAGGAATTTAAGAACTCGGTTGGATGCTCTAAAACCGGACAGGGACATGGGAGTATTTAAACAACAACAGCGCCAATCTGAAAGGGGTGGCTCCCACAGAGAACTACAGGCGGGTGATCCGGTTTACTTGAGGGATTTTAGGGATAAACAGAAATGGATGAAGGGAGAAATTTTACAAAAATTAGGTTCCACAGATTACAAAGTAAGGGACAGTATGGGTAGGGAGGCACATCGACATATTGACCAATTAAAGAGGAGGTCTTTAGTAGTAGCTCCATCTTTTTCTAAAGAAAGTATGGAAGGGAGTGATACAGGTCCAGTCGTCACGCAGGAACGATCTGGAAATTCACCTAAAAAACAAGTCAATACAGAAGATACACCGCAGTGTAGTGAGTGTGAATCACCAAGTCCTCCTTTATCAGCCAGCACCGCGTCGCCTGCAGCGGTGCCCGCCCGCGCCGAGCCCGCGTCGCCCCTAACTGGTAAGAGTTCAGAACTCAACTCTAACCCACCGGCTGTGCCTAGTAAACGAACTAGACATCCGGTTAAAAGATATGGATTTGAAATAGATTAGTAAGAGAAGTTGACGTATTATTGTGTCGTAGTACCTCATTCTGTCATCTAATAATGTTTTACTTTTTTTTAATTATCACTTTGTTTACCTTTTCTTTTTTTTTCTTTTTTGTAATGTCTATGTAAACAACAATTTAAAACAATAATAGATAGGTACTTTTGTTATCATTAGATACTTTTGTTACTACGACAATAGTTAGTATTTTTTTTTTGCTACTTACTTAGTTTATGTTATTATTATTTTTTAAGAGTAATTACTATTAATTAAGTGGTGAGGTGTTATGTATGTAGGTAGCACACACAAACATGTGGGTAGATAGGCCGGGGCGCAGGACCCGCAGTCTTGCAATAAATGTGGTTCAAAGCAGACATCGTTTTATTCCGTGCCCTAGATATAACAGTCTGCTAATGCCACTTCTATATATTCTTATTTCTATGGGCGTCCCGTCACTCGAGCGGGATCCGCGTCGGTGTGAACGGCCCTTTATACGAGTCTAGTTTCATAGATTATAGTGTCTTCTTTGTCTGAGATACATCCTTAAAAAGAAAAACTGGTCGGCCATTTATTTTTTCCACCGGAAGGCACGCGGTTTTTCTGGTTAGTGCACTTCCATGTATCTGCTTTCTGGTCTTTGAGATCGAAAAGCATCTACACGTAGGAACGTTTCTTCAAAGTTTCTTCTTAAGCACAGTGAAGAAATAAAAATGCGGTGACCAATCCAAGTAACGTCGACGTCGCTTGACACGCGCGACCGTTAAGAACCTATAAGCCCCGCTATTTATCTATCATCGCTATCAACTGAATTAGCACCATATCACAACAGTGCACAAATTCTTTAATAAAATTTATTGACAAAATAAAATACTAAATAGAAAACAAATTTATTTTTATATGCATTTTTGAAACTAAATTTATTAGTCCAAATATATGATTTTGTAAACCAATTCAGCACTCACCTATGCCCCTTGAGTTGAATCAAATTTAATTCTTCAGCACCCTTCAAAAATTCCTTCTCCAACGCATCATTGCCATCAATTGATCCGATTCTAAATGGAATGTTCATTTTACTCCTTACATTCTTGGCCACCGGAGCGCAGTAGAAACCATTCGATTCCTCAATTATGTCGTATATCAATGACGACTTCTTAGTAGCCAACTGAGCCATGACATCGAGACCTCCTTGCCTCTCGATCCATTCAAGGACTCTTCCCATTATGTAAATACTGTAATGAAAATTATACATGAATGTTAATTAACGTATGAATATTATATGAAAAATATTACATAGGGCGCACTGTAAGTTTCCGGAACTGGCCACTTACATAAACAATATTTAAAAATTTATTGCAATATTTGAAAATAGAACTCTTTGGCTGTAGAATGCAGTTTGTTTCATCTGACTGTCTTTTGTTTTTACCTTGTGGCGCCATTTAAAAAATTGTGTGTCTGCATCAACATGGATGAATGATTTTCTACGATTTTAAGTGTAATTTGACAGCTCAACAGAGCATCGCTCGGCTTGAAACAGCTTTTGGCAATGAAGCACCATGCAAGACAACTGTTTATAGCTGGTTTGCAGAATTCAAGCGTGGTCGTATCAATCTCAGTGACGAATCTCGCGATGGTCGGCCGTCCACCGCTGTGACCAACAAAAACATCAATGCTGTGCGCCGTATGATTGAAACAGACAGGCATGTGACCTACCATGAAATTTGCGCATCCTTAGAAATAGGCATGAGTCAAATACAATTAATCCTACACAAACATTTGGGTGTGAGAAAGCTGTGCTCGCGGTGGATCCCACACAACTTGACCGAGGCTCAAAAAACGGACCGCGTCACTTGGTGCAGTGCCATTCTTACCAGATTCAACGAAGGTGCGTCAAATTTGGTGTGGGACATAGTAACAGGTGACGAAACATGGATTTATTGCTGCGATCCCAAAACAAAGCAGCAATCGAGCGTATGGGTCTTTCAAGATGAGCCGAAACCAACCAAAGTGGCGCGCGTGAAAAGTGCATCTAAGCGGATGATTGCTTCTTTTTTTAATAAAACTGGACACGTGGCTACTGTTGCTTTAGAGAATCGTCGTACAGTGAATAGTGACTGGTACACGACCATTTGTTTGCCGGAAGTTATTGACGAACTCCGTAAAAATAACCGTAAACGCCGTATCATCCTGCACCACGACAATGCTAGTTCTCACACGGCCAGACAGACAAACGACTTTTTGAAGGCGAAAAATGTAGAACTCATGAGTCATCCTGCATACAGTCCCGACCTGGCACCTTGTGACTTTTTTCTGTTCCCAAAAATTAAGAACCAATTACGCGGTCAACGATTTTCATCACCAGAAGAGGCTGTCGAGGAGTATGAAAAACACGTTTCAGAGGTCACCACCGAGGAGTGGCACAAAAGTTTTCAAAACTGGTTTCATCGAATGAAAAAGTGCATAGACGCCAAGGGAGATTATTTTGAAAAACAATAAATTAATTTTGTACCTTTAATAGTATTTTTTCATATTCATTCCGGAAACTTATAGTGCGCCCCACGTAAGTACCACCAACTAATCTTTCTTGTAGAGTCAAAATTAGTATTGTCTGCTTTAAATTAATTTGTTCACCGTTACGGTGCCTTCAATTAAGGTGATTCAAGTACGCAATCTCCTAACCAAATTGCTTATGCTTCTCGTGGGAAACAAACCCACGACCACTGAACCGAGGAGGCAGATTTACCATATTTCTTTCATTCTACAAGAGACGGGCGAAGATTAATTTGCCTAATTTTTTTCTCAACTATATTCATACCAAATTTCATCAAAATCCGTTCAACGGCTTTGGCGTTAAAACTAACAGACTGACGGACAGCCAGACAGACAGACTTCGCATTTATAATATTACCAGCTCTTTCCCGCAGCTCCGCCTGCGTCAAAAAGTAGCATATGTTTGACCCCGGATCTTCAACTATATTCATACCAAATTTTATCAAAATCCATTTAGCAGTTTGACTGTGACAGCGTAACAGACTGACAGACATACTTTCGCATTTACAATATTAGTATGAATTAAGTATGGAAGTATGGATGACTTCCCAAAAGCGGAAGAAATTACTTAAAATAGACTGTCTATCATACATTGAGATACGTCTATGAAACAAATTAGATAAACAACAAACAACTAGGTCAATTACATCATACAATATCGAACACATCGTGAATGTACGTACTTAAGTAAATAACTGATAAATTATTTGTCAGCAATGCCAATGATAATTTGCAATCATTGTTCGTGTTTTTAACGATAATGTAAAAAAAAAACAAGTATGACGTAAAACAGATAAATGTATTCTCCGGATAACAGAAAGACACCTTTGTTCATGTTTCTACAGGTATGGTTTACCTGTAAAAGGGTTAGTCATTCTCCATTAAAATAACTAGTTCCTAGCAATCTAGGACCAAGATTAATAGCGTACTTAAGCTGAGGACGCGACTGGGAAACAACACACTTGGATGAAGATTATATAACCCAGAATGATAGTTCAAATGTTTAAAACCGTCAAACCTAAACCATTTTGCTGGTTGGCATGGCTGTAGAGGCAGACAATGTAATAGACAGAATTAAAAAAACATAACCCTCCTTCGGCAGTCTGGTAAAAATATTGTGACTGACTGACTGGAGACGATTTTAAGATCTGTTGACGAAATAGCTGACGTCTTAGTTGCATCTTCAACTTACTCATTATAAACAGTAGTTAGTACAACTATTCTGTGCAAATTTTCGTGCCTTTCGAAGTAAGTCAAATTCGAGATGTTTCGAAATAACTTGGCGGCCGACTACAGAAAGCCCTATACTATAGGGCCTATAGGAACTAAAAAATAATTTTCAAAAGCAATTTGTTTTGATAATATTTTAGATCTATTTTTATCATTATTTGGAAAATCACCAGTTTCTTAAAAAGATAATATCAAGTTCCACCACAATGACAAAATATTGTTGTAAAATATAATCCGTTTTATTGCTGATACAAATTACTTAATACCAGTGGTGCGGTTCGAACTCAGTACAGCTGGTGGTCGAAGGTTTGGTGATAAAGAAAAGAACTTGTGATGAAAACTCGTAATTATTACGTAAAAAAATACTACTGCGGCAAACAAATCGATACGTGTCTCTGCGCTTGAGGTCTCGCATGCACTGCCTTTGACCGCTGCACGCGCAGCTACGGTGATGGCGGGACCCCCGCACTCCTCAGCCCGCGGCCGGCGGCCCGACAGTCAGCTGATGCGTTAACAAGCTGCCCCCCTTGGAACGGGTGGTTCCAATGGTGGAAGAGGGCAGAGCCTGTTGTAGGCCCTCCTGATGGTGCCTGTAGTGGTCCGGACGTCCGCCACCCGGTTGACGCCGTCGGTGCCTGGATACACTGCGACGACCCTAGCAGCCATCTAGCCGGGGGAATCCGATCGTCCTTTATCAATACCATGTCGTCCAGACATGGTTGGTTGCCATCTTGGCTCCATTTGTTTCTTCTTTGTAATTGTGAGACGTATTCTTTGTAATATCGTTTCCAAAAATGTGTTTTTAAAAGTTGAATGCGGTTGTATCTGCTTATTGTGTTTATAGGAACGTCTTCCACCTGAGGTTCAGGTAAAGTTGTGAGTGGCCGTCCAATTAAAAAATGTAACGGTGTGAGAGGTATTAAATCATTAGGATCGGAAGAAATTGGAGTGAGAGGTCTTGAATTCAGGATTGCCTCGATTTGTATTAACAAAGTGTTTAATTCCTCGTAATCTAAGTGAGCCTCGGAAATAACGCGCTTAAGATGGTGTTTAACCGATTTAACTAAATTTTCCGCGACTCCATTGAAGTGGGGACTGTACGCCGGAAACAGTTTAAAATTAATGTTGTGTTCGCTTGCACTTGAAACAATATCATTACCATGTAATTTTAGAAGTTTCGACAATTCATTGAAAGCTCCAACAAAGTTTGTACCATTATCTGAAAATATAGTGTTGGGCTTTCCTCTTCGAGCGACAAATCTATGAAGGGCCGCTAAGAAGGCTTGTGACGTCAATTCAGTGACAAGCTCGATGTGGACCGCTCGAGTTGCTAAACATACAAATATGCATATGTATGCCTTCTTCAACCTACATCCTCTACCCTTTCTGTCCGCTATCAAGATTGGTCCTGCATAGTCTACTGCAGTGTTACTGAATGAATAATCAGCTTGAAATCTCTCCTCTGGGAGGTTACCCATGATTGGTTGAAAAGTTCTACCTGAGAATCTGCAGCATTTATGACAGTCATGAGTAATTTTCCTTGTGAGTCTACGGCCATTAATAATCCAGTAGTCTTGGCGAAGTGTGGCCAACAACAGTTGTGGACCTGCATGCATCAACAGTAAATGATAGTGTTCTACTAGTGAGCGTGTAATGTGATGAGATGCGTGCAAGAGAATAGGATATTTAGTGTTATAGCTAAAGTTTGAGTTTGAAAGTCTCCCACCAACACGTAAGAGTCCCGTCTCATCGATGAAAGGATTTAGGTTTAAAAGTTTGTTTTTTGATGGCAAACAACCATTCAATTTTAATAGTGAAATTTCTTTTTGGAACATTGTTTTTTGTACGATTCGACAAAGAGATAAAATTGCAATTTTTAATTCTGACAAAGTCAACGAACCAATGCGTTTATTGGTTTTATTACGACAGTTGTAAATAAATCGATGAATGTATGCTGTAATACGCTGAATTTTACCAAATTTAGAAATTTTTTCAGGAAAATCGTCTATTGTATTATGAGAAATGTGACATACAACCTTTGTTTCGGGTAAATGTTGAGTGTTTATATTTTGAGGCTGTATTGGCCACTGTATATCAGATTGATATAAAAAATGCGGACCTTCCCACCACAATCGTGAATCTCTAAGTTGCTCAGTTGTCATGCCTCGTGACCCTATGTCAGCTGGGTTAAATTCTGTTGGCACATGATGCCACTGAGATGGATCTGAGTTATGTGTTATTTCATTTACTCTATTGTAAACAAATTGTTTTAAATTTTTTTTGGAACTTCTGAGCCATCCTAACACAATTGTTGAATCGCTCCAAAAATATTGAGAATTAATGCTTAGACGGAGTGAGTCAGTCACCTTTTTTGCTAATTGTGTGCCTAATAGTGCCGCACATAATTCTAGCCTAGGCATAGTCAAGCGTTGTTTAAGTGGAGTTACTCTACCTTTTGCTAATATTAACCTAACTGTTACGTCACCGTTTTTTGAAACGGAGCGTACATATACACATGCAGCATATGCCTTCTTGCTTGCATCGCAAAACGTGTGTAATTCTAGTGTGTCGAATGAGTCGCATAACACTAGTCGTGGAATTTGAATTTTATGTAAGTGTGATAATGTTTGTATGAAATTATTCCATTGTGATTTAATATCACTGGGTAATTCGGCATCCCATGGAATATTTTTTGCCCATAATGATTGCAAAATGATTTTAGCTTGTAACAAAGTGGGATTTATTAATCCTAAAGGGTCGAAGTACTGAGCAATTGTGGCTAAAATAATACGTTTGGTGGCAATTGTCTCCTGTGTATGGATGAATGTGTCATTTGTTGATGAAAACAGCAATATGTCCTTTTTACATGACCATAAAAGTCCTAGTGTTTTAGATTGAGAGTCTTTGCATAAGTTGAGTAAATCATCGTTGCTGTTTTCACCGACAATTTGGTTTAATATGTATTCATTGTTAGAGTGCCACTTACGAAGATAAAATTTTGCACCTTGTAGTTCCTTAATGACACCCTTGCATGTGTGTATTAATGTATTCATATCCCAATTTCCTGTGACAAGATCGTCGACATAAAAATCGTGCAGGATAGTTTGACTAACATTATTATCTGGACAGTCTTGACCTAATTGTACTAAGCATCGTGTAGCTAGGTATGGAGCTGAAGCTGTTCCGTATGTTACTGTATTTAATCTATATTGTTTAATTTGCTCTGCAGGATCGAAACGCCAGAAAATTTGCTGTAAATTACGTTGATCTTCAATGACTAAAATCTGTCTGTACATTTTTTCGATATCTGCGGTTACGACATATTTATGTTGTCTAAATCGTAATAATATGGTTAATAAATCGTCCTGTACAGTAGGTCCTATGTGTTGGATGTCGTTTAACGATTTACCTGAGGTTGTTACAGCCGAAGCATCGAAAACTGTTCTAATTTGGGAAGTTAGACTAGATTCACGTAATATTCCGTGATGCGGAAGATAATATTGTGTATTGGTAGTTTTTTGGGTGTCAGTATTAACCGACATATGCCCAAGATTAATGTATTCTTTTATGAAATGTGTATATTTTTCTTTAAAAGATGGATTACGTTTGAATTTTCGTTCTAGAGCTTGAAATCTGAGTATTGCTTGTTGTTTAGAATCACCTAGGCAAGTAGGATCTTCTTTAAATGAAATCGTCACGACAAATCTGCCATCGGGCTGACGAAATGTCGTTTTTGTAAAAATATCCTCACATGTATTCTCAACATTTGACTTGGCTTGTTGAGTAGTGGGAATTGACTCTAGTTCAAAATATTTTGATAATTGTTGATTTAGCTCAATGTTATTTGTGTAATGACAATGGACTGTATTGTGTGTATGTTGTAATATGTTATTATGTTTGTGATTGTTAGGAATATGTATAGACCCAGAGACTAACCACCCCAATGTTGTTTCAATCAAGGTTGGTTTGTTTTTGCCTAAGGGTATTTGATTGGGTATGAGTACTTGCCAAAATATATCGGCACCCAGCAACATCTGCACCTCTGACGGAACATTGAATGTAGGATCCGCGAGGTGGATGTGTGGGGGAATTCGAAAACTATTGCTATAGTTTATTTTGTATGAAGGTATGTTTTGTGTTATTTGTGGCACTACAAAACAATTGATTTCTGTTGTGTAATCATTGTTGATGAGTGATGACAATGTTATGTCACATCTTTTTGTAATTTTAGAAAGCTGTCTGTTTAGCCCTTGGACTATGACAGAAGCAGAATAATGTGGCAGCTGTAGCTGATTTAATAATGATTCTGTGACAAAGCTCGATGTACTTGCGTTGTCTAAAAGAATTCTGACATTATGTGGTTGATTGTTTTTATCAAAGACAGTTACTATGGCAGTTGATAAAAGTACATGATCTTGATTATGAATATTTGTAGTCGAGAGTGTGACACTATTTTGCTCTGTTTCTAAGTGAGAAGCAGGCAATACAATACATTCACTAGTTTTGTGTGTATCACTACTTGTTTTTGAAGTGTCTGATTTGTTGCCTAAGTGTAGCATAGTATTGTGACGTTGAGTGCACAATTTGCAAGGACCTAATTTGCATTTGTCCTCCGTGTGTCCCTGACGTAAACAATTCTTACATAGTTTTAACTTATTAACTAGCTGGTTGCGAGATTCTATGGACATGGACTTGAATTTAAAGCATTGATACATGGGATGATTGTTTTTGCATACTGGACAGTAATATTTTGTTGTTTGGTTAGTTATAAATGTTTTTGATCTGATAGGTGTAATATCACTGTGCCTACGTGTTATCTTAGGTTGAGCCTCTTCTATGGTTACAAGCAGATCTGCATAATTTTTAAGAAAGTTAATAAATTCTTCAAGTGTAGGAATGTCTTTAATTTCACTACGCTGAGTTTCCCATTCACGTAGTGTTGCAATATCAAGCTTACTTGACACCATGTGAATTATCAACATATCCCAGTGCTCAGTAGGTAATTTTAGAACTTTAAGAGCTCTCAGATTTTTATTGACTGTATCTACCAAATTCTGTATGGCCTTGGAAGATTCTTTATGAATGGGCTCAATATTAAACAATGCTTGAATATGATTGTTTACTAAAATTCTATTGTTATTGTATCTATCGCAAAGTAGACTCCATGCCACGTCATAATTCTCAGAGGAAAACTCCAATGACTGTATAACGGATGCTGCGCTGTCTTTTAGTGATGCACGTAAATAGTGAAATTTATGAATTTTAGATAATGATCCATTGTTGTGAATGAGTGAGATGTAAGTGTCATGATATTCCAGCCAATCTTGACAACGCCCAGAAAATGAAGGTAAACGAATAATAGGAAGCTTAATATTTGGCAAACCTGATGCAGCGGCATTACCACAAGAGCTCATCACCGAGCCACCGTCACGGCCCGGCGAAGCAGCGCCTTGAACACGGCTGAGCAGCTCCTGAGCAGCGGCTACTGTTTTAAAGTAGGCACCTTCGAAGATTTCCCGCTCGTTAAACTCATCACCTGGAATTTCACATAGGTTTTCTATGTCAGATTGAGCTGAATCAAACTCATTGTATATTTCCTGAATTTTATCTAATCTCAACTGTAATTCATTGATTTGCAAGTTGCTAAGCTCTTTGTTAGGCAATAATGGTTCAATATAATTTTTGAAAATAGTAAGTTTTGATTTTAAAGATGCTCTTGTTTTCTTTAATGATTTTAAGTCCATGTTGAATAATGTATAAAGAAGGAAAATGCAAAATATGAAGTGCAATAAATGAAAAATGAAAGGCTAAATAAATTAAGCGCAATAAACTAAAGGCGAACGCTATACGCTGAAATGGAAGCGAACACAAATCAATAAAAAATATTTCGAGCAGAAAAGTAAAGAAAATAGCCCAAAGTTACAGAAAGTATGCACCTGTACGAGAAGAAAAATTGATGAAAGCAGAAGCTAAGCCGAGCAAATTCCAGAATGTTCTTCCAATGACTCGGTCACACCACCGTAGGCGACCAATCACAGCGCTCCTACCGCCAAGTGACGTCAACAATGGTTACGGTACATGGTTATTCACGAAATCACTGGAAATTGAAAAAGAAACTGTGTTGGATTATATTTTAACAATATTTTTGTCCTGATTTAGCTGCAGAATGAAAATAATGATTTATTTTGCTAAAACAAATGAGGCAAACCGAAATTTCAATCTCGAAATTTGTTAAAAATTGATGAATTTACGTTGAATAGAAATGGAATACCTATTTGTGTAAATGAATGTATTAAATAGTGGATGAGTAGCGTAAATAAGCTAGCTGATAATTTTCGGGACACTTGAGAAATATTTTTAGTAGGTACTTAGGTAAGTAGGGCTAACGTTCGAAATTTAAACGAAACGAAGCTGTAAAAATTTGAATTTTTTAAAATGAAATAAGGTTATGATTTACCTTACCTTTAGAAAACGTATTGGACGAGTTCACAACACAAAGATACACTGCAAACCTCTTTTCCTGGTTTTACACTTGAACAACGACGTCCTTAGATGTGCACTAGCTTGATTCGATTTTTGCTTGTTTCAGCAATTAATAATCTGCCTCTTTGGTAGCTTGTTTCAGCGTTTCGAGACTTCTTTGTATGAATAGTCCAGCTGACCTTGTATGACCTCACCGCTCCGTCCTCAGGGTCGCCTGGCCACGCCACGCCTTTGTTCGCGCTAGCGTGCGCGATCTCTTAAGAAGTACGAATCCGGCTCGAATCCTGGTGCGGTTCGAACTCAGTACAGCTGGTGGTCGAAGGTTTGGTGATAAAGAAAAGAACTTGTGATGAAAACTCGTAATTATTACGTAAAAAAATACTACTGCGGCAAACAAATCGATACGTGTCTCTGCGCTTGAGGTCTCGCATGCACTGCCTTTGACCGCTGCACGCGCAGCTACGGTGATGGCGGGACCCCCGCACTCCTCAGCCCGCGGCCGGCGGCCCGACAGTTAGCTGATGCGTTAACAACCAGTTTACTTAAGTAGTTAACTTAAGTAGATTTTGAGCATTTGCATATAACAAGCTTTTTAGCTAATGTTACATTACAGTAAAACAAACAGAAATTTATAAGAGTATTTTAGTGAATGGACAGTAAATTTGATTAAACTTCAATTCTATCATCATATGACAGCATAAAATAAAATAAAATGTTCATAGCAATTTTCGGCTATATGCTTGGCTTTGTTGTCCTGTTAGTAAAGAACGCTTAAGTTCATCAACACTTTAAAGAAAATAAAGAAAAAGAAATCTTACGCAAACATTGGTGGTGTGTTCAAGATGGAATCTGCTTTAGCATTGACAGTCCAATCTAGGATGGAAGGGCAGATAGGCAGAGCATTATTCAGCAAGTCTTCTCTCACAATCACAAGGGCCACTCCAGATGTGCCAATGTTTTTCTGGGCACCTCCATATATTACACCAAACTGTAAACGTTTTGGGAATCATTATTCTTGAATTGGGAATTTTGACCACTGTTAGCAATCATTACATTTCTTGAAAAATTTTGCAGTCCTTATAAAACAATAGGTGACGAACCTTGCTGTCAATGTGTGTGTAGCCTAAAATATTTAGCCAAAATTCATACATCAACACGGCAGTGTCTTCCTGGTTGAATCCAAAACCATTTAGCTTGAGATTAGCCCATATTCCGTTGAAATCGAATTTACATTTGTCTTTCAATATGAAGTAACTACTATTGAGACATATTTAAAGATTCCGCCACCTAACCTGATTGGTTGACTGATGACAACTTCCTTGGAATGATTTTATTGACGGGAACTGTTACCAGTTGGGATTACCAGGAGGTAGTCTCTCACTTACCTAACTCTACTTCTACGTTATGAAGTTCCTTAACCAACATAGCAATCTATGTTTCAAGTAAGTTCTCACCATGGAGCAAATACAAAGAGGAGACGGCGCATCCACTGGTGCACCATTACGGTCATTGGCGTAGTGACGTCGGGAGTGGGCGTGGCTTACGTCATTTTTCGTTCAACTATGAAAGATGCGTGACGTGGAGCAAGCTCTAATATTTTTTTTTTTCTAATATACGTTTTGTTTCAACTTAGAATATTTTGTAAAATATTTTCAACCATTTAGTTTTAGGTGTTTTAATGCTGTAAACGTAATAAACACACAATAAACGTAAGTTTATTGTGATCCTAATTATTGTGATTAGTTTAAGTAAGTAAATAACATATATTCGAATTTATACGTGTCTGTTTTTAGAAATATAATACAACAAAAGAAATATATATTTGTTGTAATCTTTGATTTGCTAGCGACATCTATTGGTAAGTAGAGAGGATCGTCAATAGGGGCGGAGCCACGGCCAAACCGAACTCGCCTCACGTCTGCCTTCCTTCACGCGTAGTCTCACACAATTTTTGTACGGAAGCTCTTGATACGCCATCTCCTCTTTGTTATTACTCCGTAGTTCTCACCTTGGAGACATCAACTTTTTTTGACATAAAGTTAGAAGACATATCAGCTACTAGTGGAACTCCTTTTGTGTCTGGTATAAAGTCAAACTCCACTCCTGTAGCAGAAAATAAAAACATTCAAATTAAACTTATTGATTAATTTTAATATTTCATTATGCAAACTACAACGTATTTACTTTCTTAAACAGGTGTTTTAAATAGAACTTCATTTTTAAATTTCTAAATGTTAAAGATCATATTTTTCAAGGATCCACATGTAGAACCAAAGTGTTCTAAATGGTCAGAAGGCAGTATGTTTAAAATGTTCTACTTTCGATCTAAGTACCACCAGATTTAAAAATATATTTTTTGCATACCCCAATTCTTGGCAAAGTTTATATACTTACTGTAGAAAATATACTTATAATCATGAATTAGGAAAGTTGCACAACTACTATGTATGTACTGGCAAGTACATAATAATAATAAAGAAATACAAAATCATCAAGTACCAAAAAGAAAGGACTATCACAAACCAAAATTAAAAAATACATAATAGATCTTACCATGAATAGTCTCATTAGTACAAATGTGTACGTAAGAAGCATTAGGGTCCAGTTTCCATGTTGATTGATCAGGGATATCTGTGTATCTGTCTGTGGGCGGCAGAACCAGGTTCACCTTTCCATATTTCTTGGCTTCTTTTGCTGCTTTAGCTGACCATGCGCCTAAGAAAATAATACATGATATAATGGATTCATGTATATTTGTAGAATGATTTTTTTTTTCAAATGTTTCATGTCAATGGCAAAACGTCTATATACAGGGTTAGTGAAATGAAATGAAATCGTTTATTTTCAATATAGGATATAAATATCACTCACTGACGGCAATTTATTTATATTAAGTTTACTACCACTTCCAAAACGCAAGTGGAGAAGAAGCGGTGCCACAAACTCCATTGCAGCATTTTCTTCAAAACGTCAATTCACAAATAAGAATAAAACTTTCCGTAATTAACTAGTTAAATGAACGACTTCACATGTTTGTCAACATTTTGCACAATATTTTATTGTGATTTCAGATTATTAAAATTAAATAAAAATTGAATAAAAATAATAATAATATAAAAAATGTCAAATGTAAAAACAGAATACATAATAATACGTTAATTTGTTGAGGACTCTGCACCAAGCTTAAGTTCAACATTCCTGTCATTAAGAAAATCACCAGTACTTTAATAAGCATTTTTACAAAGTAGATCTTTAACATGGGCTTGAACTCTCCATCAGGTAAACAATATATATGTAATATAATGATTGATTCAGGAAGCTTATGTAGAAGCGTATACAGTTCCCCACAAATGAGTCTTGAACCCTACACAATCTATAAGAAAGTAAAAATAATTTATTTTTATTGCACCAAGGTCCTTTAGTAATATCAGAGTTCTTTCTAAAAGTAGTAATATTATATATTGTGAAGCTAACGTAAGATCATTTCTTTAAACAACTGCCTAAGAGATTGCTGGCACGAACTGCTCACTTTTGTAAGATGAATATTGTCTGTATGTCACTTGCCCTTCCCCAATGCAGTAATCCATACGACATTAAGCTATGAAAGTAACTAAAGTAGACTAGCTTAGCAGTTGCCATATCTGTTATTTGTCTGATTTTTCTGACAGCATATGCTGCAGAGCTAACTTTTTTAGAGAGAGTTGAAATGTGCGAATCCCATTGCAATTTTGAATTCAAGTTAAGTTTTTGCTATTTAAATGTTATAATAATATCACTGAGATCATAATGCGAAAACTTATAGTTGAATTTACAAGGGGTAACATTAGTTTTAAGTAGTGTTTCAGTAGCCTGAGGGCATGAATTAATATTTGAAGTTTCTTTAGTGGAATATTCAAAAAATAATTTTCACAAGAATTGGCTATTTCTTGAGGGGAAGAAATTATACTATCCTGAAAGTTAATTTCATGTATATTTTCTTTATTTTTAAATTTATCGGTTTCTTTATTACTTACCCTCAAAGTCTTTTTCATTTTGTTAGGAGCGTTGTTTATCTTTTTCTAATATAATTGCCTTTAGCCACCTTACACACTTTTTTGAAAGTTTTTGAATAATTCTTGACATAACTAACAAAACTGCTATCAAACGTGTACTGTTGGGCATACAAGCCAAAAAAAATTTTTCTCTAATCTTGTAAATACCTGTAGTAGTAATAAATGTGCTAAGTACTTATTTAATTTTAATTTATTAGTATGTTAAGTTTTTCTGTTTGAAATTCTTTGAAAAGCTGTCGGAGATGACATCATATAGACATCATATAGTTTCTTGTAGTGATTATCAGGATTGTTACCTGTATAAGTCACTGAGCATGAAGTATTTTTGATTGAATTTTTGTAATGATGAATTTTTTGATTCATAACAAGTCTGCAATATTAACTTCATGTACACAAGTATTTTTCTTTAAAGTTATCAATTGACAGCAATGGTCAGACGGTAGTTTACTTAAAACCAATTTATTTAATGGTGTTTGACTACAGAAAAAATTCTAGCTGCTAAAAAGGTTTAAAAATTGGGTCCTTGTTGCCGAATGTAAGTACTAAGATGTCAATATTAAAGTCACCACAAATTGTTAATCCTTTATTACTTTTTGATGTTATTGATAGGACACCATCATCAACCTTTAAAAAGTCTTTGCAAATGCTATTGGGTGATCTGAACACACAAACAAATATATATTACTCAAGCTCGATGCAATACCTCAGCAAAGCGTTCAACAGAAAGTGGCAATGTCTGGCCGCTCTTTATAGGATAGTTGAGAGAGGCCTCATTATTAGCTTCCTAGTTTTCTTACTACTTTAGTTTGGTTAATTTTGGTATCTATAGATTGGAGATGTCTTACAAAATATAATTAATGTAAGTTGGTACAGTTATTTAAATTGTAAGCGGGTTTATACTACAAAATTAAGTCTTGAGGATATAGAGAAATAATCCATTTCATATTTTTCAGTACTGTGCAATAACACAGTATCAACATGTCATTGTGTACACTGACATTGAGGCACCCTAGTTTCAGATATATTTATTGTCATGTCATCAAACAAGGTCTGGATCAAACCTACATGTTTAGGGTTACCTTGATTAACATGTATTCTTAGGTGTTGCATTGCAATATGGAAATTTGCGGATTTATGGAGTACCTGATAATAAGGAAGGTCTGTAGAGATCACAGTGTATGGAAATCTTCTCTGCCTACGCCTACCCCTGCGGGAAACCCTTTAAGCTTTGCGTGCAAGAAAAAAAACTCCTCTACTTACCAGTAACTACATAATCGGCTGATCCAGTTCTGGACATCAAGTTGAGAGGTACTCCTGCAAACTCGCCTTGACCACCGCCCGAAAGGAATAAAATTTTGTAATTCGAGGGAACGTCTCTGAAAAATAAATGCCATTTTTCTATGAAGTTCTTAATTTTAATATTGTTCGTATGATTATTTTCTATAACTATGCTTTCGTTTACAATACGATTGGTTTTACAAATTAAATTGCGGTTATTTACCCGTGTTCCACAATTGTTCACAAACACTATATGAAATTAATTAATGTGAAAATATTGTAAGCAATCAAATTTTAGAAACGATAAAATTTAAATAAATTGTACAATGTATTGTATCGTAAATAAAATAGGTAATTAAATAAAAAACTTTCTTCATTCGTTCAATTGAGTGAATGATTTACGTTCCATAAACACTGGAAGTAGGTCACTTTAGCACTTCCTGTAGGTACTATTTGGTATCAAAAAGCGTTCATTTGGACTTACTAAACTTAGTTTCAAGCAAATAATAAATGTATGCCATTTACATTTTTTTTCACATAACGTAACATATGGGATTCCTTTGGGTCACTATCATTTTGTAATGTGTCGATATATTTTAAAAATCTCACGAGTTCAATCGAGTGCATTAAAATTAGAATTAACTATCAACATCATCAAATCTAAAATTTATCCCTCTCAAACACCATACCTAACTCAGCAAAAAAATTGTTTGTTTGTACTATTGTTTGTATTATTTTATAAAACACAATTATACTATCACTTACTTTAACCAATATGAGGACTTAGGTACCTAATATTAGTTACAAAAAGTTTCTTAGTTGGTATATTGAAAATAAGTACTTACAGTAATCTTCTTACAACATCTTGGACATTCTTGTTAAGTCTTAAGTACGGAGCTGTACGGTGACTTGTCTCCAACAGACTTATTCCAGTTCCTTCAAAGTTGGTTAATTCATTTCTTATAATCTCATACACCTGTAATTAAACAACCTTAGTTATTTCATCTGCAACTATATTTTTATAAAAAACAGGCACAAAAAAAGAAACTTGCTTCTTCTGGAAGTTTGGCGGGCCCAGCACCGAAATTATGTACTTTATTGGGCATTTTGTTTATCAAAGAAAAACAAATGATAAAAGCACACTACTGAACGGCACAAATGCCCGTGTGATACTACTCAATATTCCGTCCCGTCCTCGGCATTTCTCGTTCGTCTCTGCATGTATCCGATTTGATAGCGGGTTATCGTCCTATCGGAGGTAGGTCTTACTGCTAAGAACTGGTTTTTCACGTTGATTAGCAAATACTCTTCATAACTGCAGCTACAATAGGAAATTCGCCCCTATTGCCTCTATAAGGAAAGTTTATATACTGCACTACGAGTGATACTCGTATCGTATCACATGCCGGTAAAAATATTTTGTAGTTAATGTGTGTTCGATATGTAATGATAACGTACGGTGCTCGTTATTAAAAACGTATTGTACTTTTAAGTGCCTTTGTTATTGGCTGTGTTATCTTTGATATTTTAAATTAAAAAAATAATGCTTTTTATCTATGTATTTTATTTTAGTGTTTTTAGTAGTAAGAGCCTTGTAGTAGATGTATGAAGTAGTTAGTGACAATTTGCCCTTTAAACGCCCGATACGAAGCAAATTACATTTCCTATATATTTGACATAAGCAATATGACTAGGTTTTTGTTATAAAAACGTTTTTTTATAATAAAAATTACTTTTAAATATGTTTTACGGTGTATACCATAAGCCGATACTACATTACAAGCATAGTAACATATAGTTGTAAATACAAAATCTATTTTCGTATATTTATGACAAACAAACTAATCCTATTATCGAAAGTGTTTGTTTATCAACATTCGTTTGGGAATGGGGTTGACTGATAACGATTTTATTATCAGTAGGACGATATTAGAGTTTTTTTCCTTGTTTCTGTATATTGATACTCGTCAAAACTATACCCTGCCCTAACTAAATTTCATTAAAATCGTCAATGGTTATTTATTACCATCTAATTTCTAAATTTTAGGAAGCTTATCTAGTACTAATTTTATTATCATGCATACTTTTATCTCCCGGAAATGGTACTTTTTCCGGGATAAAAATACCCTTTTCCTTCACTGTATTAATTGTTTGCGAAATTCCAGAAACATTGGTTTAGTGGATAGAGCTAAAAATGTCACAAATAAATAACTATACAAACTAACTATCGCATTTACAACATATAAGTACCTTACTTTTAACTTGGTAAAACGACCACGGATACCTATTTTTTTTTTTTTACGCACTGAGTGTGGGACTCCTGGGCTGCTAGTCAGCCCAGACTACCCACTATTTATTTATTTATTTAATTTGGTACACCAACAGGTTACATGAAATAACATACAATAGACATTCCCACAAATGTGCTAGCATGCAACCCAATTACAGGTGAACACAGCACTCATAAACATTTTGGCAGCAAGCAAAATAAATCAAATATTGTAAATTGTGAATTGTAAATTGAATTTGGAAAAATGAAATAATTTAGATATAAATTGAATTTGAATTGAATTTGAATTTGATATAAATTGAATTTGAATTAAATTGAATAAGGAATTAAATTAAATTCGACTTTAATTTGAATTATAAGATTAGATTGAGTCGATACTAAATTAACATTAAATTAACATGCATTTTGGTGGAATGACTGAATTTTCGATTTGAAATTAGGCAATGGGTCATAGAAAATATCTAGGTCGCATTTCGAATTAATTTTATTGTAAGAAGAAAGAACTCTGGGCAAGGGCGCATGTCTGCCAAGGTTAGTATTTGCTCGTGGTACAATAAATGTGTTTGTAACCTTTCTACGGGCATTTGGTCGGGGCACTGTAAGACTGATCATATCTGAGAGAGCGTGATGACAATCGATTGCTCCGCGGACAAGCTTGTAAAGGAATATTGCGTCCAGCAACTTACGACGATCAGATAAGGATATCATATTAAATTTTGATAAGCGGTAAGTGTATTCGTTTCTATGACTAAAGTTAAACGTTTTGTAAGCCAATTGTCGTGTAAAAACCCTTTGAACGCGCTCAATGCTGTCAATATGCTTTTTGTAACAGGGATTCCAAACAACACTCGCAAATTCAAGGTGGCTTCTAACTAGTGTATTATACAACATTATTAAAGTACGAGTGTTTCTGAAATTAGCCGTATTACGTTTTATAAAGCCAAGCATCTGGAATGATTTTGTGACAGTAGCGTCGTAATGTGGGATGAAACTCAACTTGCTATCCAGAGTCACACCCAGGTCACGAATCTGTTTAACTTCCTCGAGTTCAATTCCGTTGATTGTATATTTTGAATGTAACTTCTTCCTTTTGCGTGTAAACTTTATGTGGTAACATTTACTAGGGTTAATAGTCATTTTATTACTTTTGCACCATTCACTTACACTATCTAGATCTTCCTGTAACATTCTTATATCGTCGATTGTTGATATTGATTTATATATTTTCATATCATCCGCAAATAATGAGTAATTACTGAATTTTATACACTTTCCTATGTCATTTATGAATATAAGAAACAGAATCGGACCCAGGTGCGAACCCTGGGGCACTCCAGAGGTTGCCACATAGGGCTTTGAAGAGTAACCATTAGTAACTACTGTAAGCTGCCTAGATTTTAAGTAGGAATCAAACCAAACATGTAAAGACCCACACACACCTAAGCCTGATAGTTTATTTAGCAGAAGGCAGTGACTAACCTTGTCAAAAGCACTACTAAAATCAGTGTAAACGGCGTCAACCTGCTTTCTACTATCGACACTTTTGACAAGATCTGAAACATACGCTACCAAGTTAGTTGTAACTGATTTCCCACGACAAAAGCCATGTTGCCCTTTGTCCAGAAGCGGTGTTATATGTTTAGTAAGAACCCTGCAGACTAGGGATTCAAATAATTTGGAAAACACGCTCAGAATCGATATAGGCCGGTAATTTTTAATATTATCCTTGTCGCCTTTTTTGTGCACTGGGAGAATTCTCGCTTCCTTCCACTTCGAAGGAAAAACACCAGTCTCCATAGAACGATTAAGTATAAGGAACAAAGGGTAGGTAAGTTCTACAGCACATCTTTTAATAAACGCAGGTGGAAGTCCATCTGGACCCGCACCTTTAGATGGATCTAGTTTTTTTAATGCATTATATATATCTTTCTCTGTGAAGTGGATTGCACCCAGATGTGAGTTCGAAATAACATTAATCTCGTGATTACCGTCAACTGTCTGAGTATTCGAAGAACTATTAACTGAAAAGGTAGATGAGAAATACGAGGCAAACGAATCAGCAATGCCATCACCTGTAGAATAAGTCGTGTTTTCATACCTCATGTTAGTTGGTAAGAAATTGGTGTTCTTCCGTCTATCATTGATGAATTTCCAAAATTTTTTAGGGTTATTTTGTATTTCTTTTTCCGTTTCTGTGATTTAATTGGAATAGCATTTATTAGCAAGACGATCGCAACGCTCTCTTAGGATTTTATATTCTATTTCATCACGGGGGTTCCTGTATCTACGAAAACGCCTACGTAGTTTATCTTTTTCAGAAAAGAGTTTAATGAGCTGGAAACTAAACCAAGGGGGATATATTGATGATTTGGGACGAGATTTTGGAACATGTTTCTCTAGTACACTATTCAATTCATTATAAAATATTTCAGTCATTCCATCAACATCTGTAACTCCAGAAAACTTTTGAGGCCAATCGATAATTTTTAACTCTTCTTTGATTTTGGAGTAATCTGCGCGGTAGAAATTCAGACGTAAAACCCCTCCGGCGTTTCCGCACCAGCCATTGTGAGGGCGCCATGGGATCGCTTTCGCATTCTACCACGACGCCCTCCGGCTAAAGCCTTTCGGCCCTAAAACTGGGCGGCGCGGGCATAACGTGCCTCGACCTCTGCCTCGCCGAGCGCGTGGCGCGTCAGCTCTTGCTTCGCGCTCGCGCTCGGCCACCTCCTTCTGCGACATTACAGTTTTTCAGAAGGAGGTCACTGCGTCCCAATACCTCTTGCCACACAGCATCGTTGTGATGATGCTGTGTAGCGAGAGGTCCAGATGCCCCATCTCCACCCCCAGTCGCACCCTTTCGGGCGCCCACATCTGGCAGTCTGCCAGAGTGTGTTGAGCCGTGTCGTCGGGCTCCCCACACTCATGGCAGACCGGGCTCACCTCGCGCCCTATGTTATGCAGGTAATGACCGAAGCACCCGTGTCCGGTCATTACCTGCGTCATCCGGAACGTCAACTGGCCGTGTTTCCGGTCCAGCCACTCTGGGAACGACGGGAGGAGCGCCCCGATGGTTCTCGTACCATACGGGGAGTTTTCAAGCTCAACTTTCCATCGTTCTTTGTAAAACCCCTTGGCTTAACATCACTATCCTTGTGGTGTCGCCATCTCACGGGAATTATTCCAAGCCTTATAAAACACACGAACACGGGTACATCATCATATCTAGTTTGGTTAGGATATTGCAGGTTTGAATCACTTGATTGTCTGATAATAAAGATGATTCCGTGCTTCGGTAGGCATGTTAAGCCGTTGGTCTCAGCTGTCATTAGGTGGTCGTTAAAGGTAACACGTCAGAGGCTGAGAGGCGATTTCGAACAACTCTGACACCAGGGTGTACATGGTCAATTGACAATGTAACCTATACGAAATGACGATGACCTGGACATGAGCCTCTCCCAATGATTTCAAATTGACCGGTTGGCAGCTGCCTGCAATTAACGTTTGCCTGCGACTTTTTTCAGATACATAATGTATTGTATACAATACAAATACTCGTTTTGCACCATAAAGAAAAAAAAATATAGAAATATAACAAAAACAGTGAGGCACAAAGGCGGACTTCGCTGATGCAATCTCTTCCAGTTAACCTTAGGATGTGGAATAAATACAACAATACACCAAGAAATACGTTCCTGCAATAATATTGCTACTTATGTCTCATACTAGCAATATTTGCCAAGGGGTCATGGGGTCGTATTGATAACAGCGACTGCTGGGGGCGTGATCGTTTCAATAGTCCCGTCATATATCGTCATCTCGCCAAATGTTATCAATGTCAACTCTATGAAATTACGTCATTTAATATCTTATACACCAGACTCGGTCTGTGCCACTACCATGACCAATAAGGGCGCTTTATCTGTGGCTATGACATTTTTTAATGCAGGCGATAGCGACCATTTAGATTTTATATGGAATTTCTTAGGTACTTATATGTCTGCTAGAAGAGCTGAACAGATTTGTCATACAACGCTGTCTCTAGCGTCTTCGTCGACAAAATATCATAGTTATGCTACGGAAATACCTTTACACTGCAATGACAATCTGTAAAGCGCCTCTGACGGACAGTAAGGTAACTAAGAAACATGGAACATCCTAACTCTGTAAACGGCAGTGTTTTTCACATCTTATGGTAGAGGCATCATCTTACCTTGTTTATTGTCCGAAGGGATAAAACAGATGGTGTGTTTGAGACTCATTGGGTCCTTATTAGACCATCCTTTCAAATAAAAAACTTAATCCTGGTAGTTCAAGACGTTTGATAGCTTAAATGTTCTATCACGTTCCTACATGCTAAATATCGATTAGGAAAGAGACAAAACATATTTTAGCTAACATATGCCTAACAAACGATTTTTAAAACGGGGGTACTCAGCTTAATAATATTCGTGTAGATTGTTTCTTAAAAGTAAATATATATTTTCTTATCACTATTTATTTCTCATGTTCACTAATCATATTTTTTCATGATAACTTTGAAATGAGAGGAATATATTTGTTGATATGTAAGCCACAGTTATTGCATCAATGACTGAATCTTCTCTTATCTAAAGTGAATAAATGAGGTGCTTGGAGTCAATGTGGCATCTTTGAACTGTGGAGGTCAGATGAGAAAAGGCGTGACGGTTGTTACGCAAGCACATCAGATGTATGTATTGTATTAATACTTATTATAGAGTTACTGAATGCTACAACTCTTTATGGGTCTTGACCTCCTCTACAATCTTTTTTCATTTCGCTCTATCTCTGGACTCCTGTCTCCAAGATGTTTTCTTGCCTAACCTCTTCAGGTCTTCCTTCAGACAATTCTTCCACCACTTTCTAATGTCTGTCTCAAAGAGGAAATGCAATAATGTAAACAATTATGGCCGCCTGACATTGAGACAGGTTGTCGATGGTATTTTTTGTGAAAATGTTTGTGGGTTCATTGAGATGTGCATGCATCGATAATTGAATGTGAATGATTGATAAGTAATTTTAATAAATATAGTGATCTATTTGTCTGTTTTGTCTGTAAACACTGCTGCAAATCTAGGACCATGATTAAAGCGTATGCGCGCTCTTGTGCTGATGATCTGTGCTGAGGATTGGAAAATAAGGTCGGTTGACGAAAAATTAAGGGGATATGTTTCCTACCCCTTTCTGGGATATGTTAAATTTGCAATAAAAGTCTTTAGATAAAATACTTATAAAAATTATTATTTTATTAAAATTTTGTAAAAAAAATATTACTGTTAAACATAATCACTAATGTGGTAATAAATTGTGATGGAATTATAACCACTCACGGACAATGCATTGAGTATTTATTTCAAAAGATTGAATTTTAAGGTACGAAGGCAATATTACTAAAATATAGTGAGTAGCTACATTATAAAATTCATACTATAACTTTTCCAGCGCAACTAGAAACGGCGTGCTTTTCCAAATTTCAATTAAGATAAAACGAATCACAATTTCTTTTAGGATTAGCTATTTTGGAACTGCTTCCAGTTGCAGTGAATATTAATTAGTACTAATGTACTGCCTTTACTTTTTATGTACTTTTGGTCATTATGTAAAAAATATTTCATAAATTAATTATTATGGAAGTCTTATCATTTAATACATGTACTGATATCATACATTTTATTTAATCATTTCATTATACAATGCGTTCTTTACACTTTATTCATACAATATACATTCATTCACTCACACATAAAATTGTATGGTTAAAATAGTCCCCGTTTATAATACAAAGATAAACTTGACATTATCGACTTAATAGTTACTTATACCAGTACTAACCGGATAAAATAAAATGTACATGACGATTGATAAATATATTGTGAAATGATGAAATTTTATCTTGCGAATAATACTAACACCCAGTCGTCGGCTTAGCATAAATATACAAAAATAACATTAATATTTACACATAAATACTGGGTTTAAGAAGTTTTACATAGCGACTTTAGTAAGGAGAGAATCGGCTTACTTTTAACAAAATATGATTTTCTTGTTCTCATAGATAATAAATTATTATGAACAACATTTTATTACTACGGGAAAATCGAAATGAAGTAACGAAATCACAAAAACAATAGATATTCTAAAAATATAAGTAAGTATATCATTTTTGTAAAAGCAAGTACCTAGTATTTTCGTCACTACTAACCATAGTATCTTTAAAGACCAGCCATATTGTATTTGTGTGTTTAGTACGTGAAATAAAATTACTTTTAAGAAAAAAAAATGAAAATTGCTGCTGTCATTAAAAAAAAAACGGTTTTCACTTTTTTTTTATTGAAAGTAGTTTAGTTTCACGTACTTAACAGACTATAAAAAATTGCCTGGTTTCAGTAGGCACCTGTATAGCGGACTATTTTCGACGATTGACTCCACTAGACCGATATAATACTTAAAACCCAGTATTGCAATTCAATTGGAATGTAGTTGGAATAATACGAAAAATATTTCCGCATAGCCCTGTTTCCGATATGGCATGATTCGCCTAAATACTTATTGAGCATTTGTTCGTTGATTGTTATCTCAGAACATCAACACATTCACTGTTTTATAACCATTTTCTATTCCATCTAAGGTTCTTAGCCATTTTATGAATGAAATTATAGTAAAACAATATTTGGTGGGGCTGTAACGTTGAAACAGTGAGTGTGTTAATACACATTCGTCAATTTTAACCTAAGTTTTAATAAAGCTAACAGAATACAAAATTCTATATACGCACTCTCGGTTGTCGCTTTGAGCAACATTTCACATACAAACTTTTTACAATTAGACGAAAATGAAAACAAAATTTATCCTTTTTAGAAATTATACCCATACAACTATTCTGGACTACGACCAGAATTGTTGTATGGGTATTATTTCTATGAATTGAAATCAATCTATGAAATTGAATAATTTCGTTTACATTTTTTTTTTTGTTATTTTATTTTTGCTTATTTCCCTTCAAATTTCATAGAGGACAGGAATTAGATAGCAAACCCAGGTAATAAACATTTCAACCCTGAAGTAGGAATAACAAAATAACTTTCAAAAGACTGCTTATGAAACAATGGTTTACTATAGGGCGGGGCTCTGGAAATTTCTAGGCTTTATTCCTGTTCAAAATCCCTTTCAATATATGTATAATTTTGTTTTAATGGAGGGGTTTTAGTGGGTAGTCTGGGCTGACTAGCAGCCCAGGAGTCCCACACTCAGTGCGTAAAAAAAAAAATAGGTATCCGTGGTCGTTTTACCAAGTTAAAAGTAAGGTACTTATATGTTGTAAATGCGATAGTTAGTTTGTATAGTTAATTATTTGTGACATTTTTAGCTCTATCCACTAAACCAATGTTTCTGGAATTTCGCAAACAATTAATACAGTGAAGGAAAAGGGTATTTTTATCCCGGAAAAAGTACCATTTCCGGGAGATAAAAGTATGCATGATAATAAAATTAGTACTAGATAAGCTTCTTAAAATTTAGAAATTAGATGGTAATAAATAACCATTGACGATTTTAATGAAATTTAGTTAGGGCAGGGTATAGTTTTGACGAGTATCAATATACAGAAACAAGGAAAAAAACTCTAATATCGTCCTACTGATAATAAAATCGTTATCAGTCAAACCCATTCCCAAACGAATGTTGATAAACAAACACTTTCGATAATAGGATTAGTTTGTTTGTCATAAATATACGAAAATAGATTTTGTATTTACAACTATATGTTACTATGCTTGTAATGTAGTATCGGCTTATGGTATACACCGTAAAACATATTTAAAAGTAATTTTTATTATAAAAAAACGTTTTTATAACAAAAACCTAGTCATATTGCTTATGTCAAATATATAGGAAATGTAATTTGCTTCGTATCGGGCGTTTAAAGGGCAAATTGTCACTAACTACTTCATACATCTACTACAAGGCTCTTACTACTAAAAACACTAAAATAAAATACATAGATAAAAAGCATTATTTTTTTAATTTAAAATATCAAAGATAACACAGCCAATAACAAAGGCACTTAAAAGTACAATACGTTTTTAATAACGAGCACCGTACGTTATCATTACATATCGAACTTTGCATCAAAACTTCAAAAGCCTAGAACTACGTTATACTAAAATCGAATTTGATTTCATAGACATAAAGTTGACATCACCAATGCCATGCCAATTTAATGAGTCAAAGTAAATACATAGGAATATGAGCTCTAAATATAAAAAAAAACAGTCTAGTTTCTATTAACGTAAACTGAGGGATGGTATTAAGTTTTACCTTTTGCGTGTTCTTTTGATAATGTGCAATTATTACATATCAAAAATTACATCACATGTTCAAAAGATTATTAAGTAGGATAAACTAAAATCGAATTAAACGGCATAGACATAGAGTTGACACACTGTCAATTTAATGAGTTAATGTCCAAGAAAATACAAAGGAGTATGAGCTCTATTACTTATATAATATATTTATAAAAAAAAATTATATATTGCTATAATTTCTAATAACATAAACTGACAGACAATGCTATACAGCATTAAGTTTTAGCTTTTGATTGTGTGCAATAAAGTCGTAAATAATCGTAGTATCTATAAATTTTCAGCATGTGACGCCATCACTTTCTTTCTATTCATCATTATATATCCATCCCTGTCGCTCCAGCAGCTAGTTCGATATGTAACATGCACGGTCTACTTCTACAATAATACCAAAGATCACTTGTTATGCTTCTTGTAAAATTCCCTCATGTACTGCGCCAAAGTTTCCACTTCTTGTACTGTTACCGCGTTGTATGTGGACGCACGAATGCCGCCGACATCTCTGAAATAAACATACAGGAAATAAAATTTAGAACGTCTTTTATGTGGCATCCGGGAGTAAGTGACTAACCTTGGCGGATTTTTCAAGCTGTCTAAGAGGAACGAGAACATGGAGTCATAATTCTGTCTTAAGGACCGACTGGCGGGACACCCATAGAAATAAGAGTCGGTAGAAGTGCCGTAGAATCGTAGGGTATGAAAAAGTTAACTGGTCTGTGTTATGTATGTAGGTAGCACACACAAACATGTGGGTAGATAGGCCGGGGCGCAGGACCCGCAGTCTTGCAATAAATGTGGTTCAAAGCAGACATCGTTTTATTCCGTGCCCTAGATATAACAGTGGCGACGATTGAAAATAATTTGGAGTGTGTGCAGTGAAAAATTAAATAAAATTGTAAAAGAAAATGTCGATCGGCAAGATTTCGGAATTTAAATTGGAAGATGGAAATTGGTTAACATACTGTGATCGTGTAAAAATGTACCTTTTGGTGAACAATATCAAACCTGAGTTGCAGTTACCCACATTGATCGCAACCGTTGGTGATAAAACATATGAACTTATTGTTAATTTGACAAGCCCTCGAGCACCATCGACCCTTTCTTTCGACGAAATTGTGAAAATAGTGGGAGATCATTTGCAACCGAAGCCGTCGGAAATGGCGGAGAGGTACAAGTTTCGTCAACGGCGCCAGAGGGTAGGTGAGACTGTTGCAAACTACGTGGCGGAGCTGAAGTGTTTATCACGATTCTGTGGATTTGGAACCACCTTGGAAGAAAACATGCGAGATCAAATGGTTTGTGGTTTAGCCAACGATATAATTCGGCAGAGGCTGTTCGCGGAAACAGAGTTAACGTATACGAGGGCAGTTACGTTAGCTATGGCCTTAGAAACGGCAGAGAAAGATGCGGCAGCAGTAGAAAAACCATCGGAAGTTAAGATTAGTGAAGAGATAAATAGCGTGTCTTTGAATGGCCGTAGTGATCAGAGAAATGGCGGAGGTTCGAAACAATGTTTGTCATGTGGATCACACTTTCATAATATGAACGAATGCCGTTTCCGTTCGTATGTGTGCAACGCTTGCAAAAGGCCAGGTCATCTTCAACGTATGTGCCGAAACAAGAAAGGCGCTAGGAAAAATAATCAGTGGCCTACTAGCAAAGGAAAGCAAAGGAACAGTGATAATCAGAGTCGTGAAACAAAAACCGGCCAGTATTTTGCGGAGCCAGATCAGGATTCCAGCCAGGGTGAAGGTTCGTCTGATGAGGAGGCGATATATCAGATGTCTTTGAGAAACTATCCTGCGGTAAGCGTTCCTGTACTCATAGAAAATAGGGAGTTACTAATGGAAGTAGATACAGGTAGCGCTTTATCTTGTATAAGTAAAGTAACGTACAATAAATTTTTCAAACATAATACGTTAGAGCAATGTAATGTTACATTACGATTTTATAATGGCAGTAAAGTCCGACCCGTAGGCATAATGAAACCCAGTGTAAAATATGGTAACTACCAGAAAATATTAGATCTATATGTCATAGATGGAGGAACAACTTCACTATTGGGCCGGCAGTGGTTATCGGAGCTGTGTATTAAAATACCTTTATTCCACAACAATAATAACTTAAGCATTCCAAGTAAGCCTAATGATGTATTTTGTTTACTTAATAGGTATAAAGAATTGTTCGACAATCAGCTGGGCAGGTACACGGGCGGACGGGCAACGTTGCATGTGCGGGAAGGTGCGAAACCGGTTTACTGTCGCGCGCGTCCTCTGCCTTACGCGCTCAAAGAAAAAGTAGACCAAGAGCTAGACTCCATGTTGAGAAACGGTACGATTGAACCTGTTGAATTTTCCGAGTGGGCTACTCCATTGGTACCGGTGAGTAAACCCAATGGTAAATTACGGTTGTGTGCAGACTATAAAGTAACATTGAACCCCTCTTTATTGGTCGATAAGTATCCGTTGCCTAGAGTGGAAGAACTTTTTGCAGATTTGAGCGGAGGTGTACATTTTACCAAAATTGATTTATCCTCAGCTTATAATCAAATCGAACTGGATGAGTCCAAAAGTTACACTGTTATAAATACTCATCGAGGTTTATTTAGGTATAATCGATTAGTTTATGGATTATCATCCAGTCCAGCAATTTTCCAGCGCATAATGACAAATGTAATGAGGGGTATTCCAGGGGTAGCAGTGTTCATGGATGACTTGCTGATTACTGCAAAAGATAGAGTAACTCACTTACAAACTTTAGAAAAAGTATTTAAAAGATTGCAACAAAATGGTTTAAAATTAAACAAAAATAAGTGTAAATTTTTTGCTGAATCAGTAGCATACCTAGGATATATTATTGATAAAAATGGTATTCATACAGATCCCGAGAAAGTAAAAGCTATTGTAAAATTGCCTAGACCCACTAATGTATCGGAACTCAGGTCATTTTTAGGTATGGTTAACTTTTATGCAAAATTTATTAAAAACTTAAGTTCTCACTTAGCACCATTATACAAACTTTTAAAGAAATCAGTAAAATGGAACTGGAGTGATCAATGTAATTCAGCTTTCGAATTGGTAAAAAAATTATTAACTGGTGCTGACTTGCTCTTGCACTATAATCCTAACAACATGATAACGGTAACTTGTGACGCAAGCGCACTAGGTATCGGGGCGGTAATCAGTCAGTGCGGAGCCGACGGGCAAGAGCGACCCATCAGTTATGCGTCACGGGCGCTTGCGCCAGCGGAACGACAATATAGTCAAATTCAACGCGAAGCACTAGCTATTATATTTGCTGTAAAAAAATTCCACCAATATTTATATGGCAGACATTTTTTATTACGAACTGACCACAAACCGTTGGTGACAATATTAGGTCCAAAGGCAGGAATTCCTAGTATGGTGGCTAGCCGCCTCCAGAGGTGGGCAATAATTTTATCGGCATACACATTTGATATTGAATACGTGAGAACAGATAGAAATAATGCAGATGCGTTATCAAGGCTACCTTTGCCATTGGAAGGACATGTCAGCAAATCATCAGAACCGGAACAAACATTTTTACATTTTGCTAGGGACGCGTTAATGCTGGATTATCAAGAATTAAAAAGAGGAACAAAGAAAGATCCAGTGTTAAGTAGAATAATTAGTTACGTTCAAGATGGTTGGCCATCAGAAGCCGATAGTAGCGAATTTAAGCCTTATTTTAATCGTAGGAAGGAATTATATTTAGAATTAGGTTGTTTAATGTGGGGTCACAGGATAGTCATACCAGAAAAGTGTCGTAATCGAGTGCTTAAAGAACTTCATGAGACACATTTAGGTATTGTTAAAATGAAGGGTTTAGCCAGGAGCTATGTATGGTGGGCCGGTTTGGACGAGGAAATCGAGACGGTGTGCCGCGCTTGCGACACGTGCGCAGCCCTGGCTGCGGCGCCGCCTGCTCACGCGCCGCAGCCCTGGCCGTGGTGCGGCAAGCCGTGGCAGCGGCTGCACATAGATTTTTTAGGCCCTTTATGTAATAACAAATTTTTGATTGTTGTAGATGCTACGTCTAAATGGATAGAAGCATTTAAAATGACTAGTACTAATGCTACAGAAGTTATAAAAGTTCTACGAAGCTTATTTTCGCAATTTGGATTGCCAAGAATGATAGTGTCGGATAACGGCCCCCCCTTTTCTAGTAATAGTTTTCAATCATTTTTGGAAAACAATAAAATTGAGCATACGTTTTCACCTCCATACCACCCTTCTTCTAATGGAGCTGCTGAAAATGCGGTGAAGTTATGTAAGTCTGTTATAAAAAAAGCTATTACTGATAATATCGACGTGGAAATAGCTTTACAAAGGTATCTATTGTTATATAGGAATACCGAGCATGCCACCACTGGCGATAGCCCTGCTCGAATATTGCAAGGTAGGAATTTAAGAACTCGGTTGGATGCTCTAAAACCGGACAGGGACATGGGAGTATTTAAACAACAACAGCGCCAATCTGAAAGGGGTGGCTCCCACAGAGAACTACAGGCGGGTGATCCGGTTTACTTGAGGGATTTTAGGGATAAACAGAAATGGATGAAGGGAGAAATTTTACAAAAATTAGGTTCCACAGATTACAAAGTAAGGGACAGTATGGGTAGGGAGGCACATCGACATATTGACCAATTAAAGAGGAGGTCTTTAGTAGTAGCTCCATCTTTTTCTAAAGAAAGTATGGAAGGGAGTGATACAGGTCCAGTCGTCACGCAGGAACGATCTGGAAATTCACCTAAAAAACAAGTCAATACAGAAGATACACCGCAGTGTAGTGAGTGTGAATCACCAAGTCCTCCTTTATCAGCCAGCACCGCGTCGCCTGCAGCGGTGCCCGCCCGCGCCGAGCCCGCGTCGCCCCTAACTGGTAAGAGTTCAGAACTCAACTCTAACCCACCGGCTGTGCCTAGTAAACGAACTAGACATCCGGTTAAAAGATATGGATTTGAAATAGATTAGTAAGAGAAGTTGACGTATTATTGTGTCGTAGTACCTCATTCTGTCATCTAATAATGTTTTACTTTTTTTTAATTATCACTTTGTTTACCTTTTCTTTTTTTTTCTTTTTTGTAATGTCTATGTAAACAACAATTTAAAACAATAATAGATAGGTACTTTTGTTATCATTAGATACTTTTGTTACTACGACAATAGTTAGTATTTTTTTTTTGCTACTTACTTAGTTTATGTTATTATTATTTTTTAAGAGTAATTACTATTAATTAAGTGGTGAGGTGTTATGTATGTAGGTAGCACACACAAACATGTGGGTAGATAGGCCGGGGCGCAGGACCCGCAGTCTTGCAATAAATGTGGTTCAAAGCAGACATCGTTTTATTCCGTGCCCTAGATATAACAGTCTGCTAATGCCACTTCTATATATTCTTATTTCTATGGGCGTCCCGTCACTCGAGCGGGATCCGCGTCGGTGTGAACGGCCCTTTATACGAGTCTAGTTTCATAGATTATAGTGTCTTCTTTGTCTGAGATACATCCTTAAAAAGAAAAACTGGTCGGCCATTTATTTTTTCCACCGGAAGGCACGCGGTTTTTCTGGTTAGTGCACTTCCATGTATCTGCTTTCTGGTCTTTGAGATCGAAAAGCATCTACACGTAGGAACGTTTCTTCAAAGTTTCTTCTTAAGCACAGTGAAGAAATAAAAATGCGGTGACCAATCCAAGTAACGTCGACGTCGCTTGACACGCGCGACCGTTAAGAACCTATAAGCCCCGCTATTTATCTATCATCGCTATCAACTGAATTAGCACCATATCACAACAGTGCACAAATTCTTTAATAAAATTTATTGACAAAATAAAATACTAAATAGAAAACAAATTTATTTTTATATGCATTTTTGAAACTAAATTTATTAGTCCAAATATATGATTTTGTAAACCAATTCAGCACTCACCTATGCCCCTTGAGTTGAATCAAATTTAATTCTTCAGCACCCTTCAAAAATTCCTTCTCCAACGCATCATTGCCATCAATTGATCCGATTCTAAATGGAATGTTCATTTTACTCCTTACATTCTTGGCCACCGGAGCGCAGTAGAAACCATTCGATTCCTCAATTATGTCGTATATCAATGACGACTTCTTAGTAGCCAACTGAGCCATGACATCGAGACCTCCTTGCCTCTCGATCCATTCAAGGACTCTTCCCATTATGTAAATACTGTAATGAAAATTATACATGAATGTTAATTAACGTATGAATATTATATGAAAAATATTACATAGGGCGCACTGTAAGTTTCCGGAACTGGCCACTTACATAAACAATATTTAAAAATTTATTGCAATATTTGAAAATAGAACTCTTTGGCTGTAGAATGCAGTTTGTTTCATCTGACTGTCTTTTGTTTTTACCTTGTGGCGCCATTTAAAAAATTGTGTGTCTGCATCAACATGGATGAATGATTTTCTACGATTTTAAGTGTAATTTGACAGCTCAACAGAGCATCGCTCGGCTTGAAACAGCTTTTGGCAATGAAGCACCATGCAAGACAACTGTTTATAGCTGGTTTGCAGAATTCAAGCGTGGTCGTATCAATCTCAGTGACGAATCTCGCGATGGTCGGCCGTCCACCGCTGTGACCAACAAAAACATCAATGCTGTGCGCCGTATGATTGAAACAGACAGGCATGTGACCTACCATGAAATTTGCGCATCCTTAGAAATAGGCATGAGTCAAATACAATTAATCCTACACAAACATTTGGGTGTGAGAAAGCTGTGCTCGCGGTGGATCCCACACAACTTGACCGAGGCTCAAAAAACGGACCGCGTCACTTGGTGCAGTGCCATTCTTACCAGATTCAACGAAGGTGCGTCAAATTTGGTGTGGGACATAGTAACAGGTGACGAAACATGGATTTATTGCTGCGATCCCAAAACAAAGCAGCAATCGAGCGTATGGGTCTTTCAAGATGAGCCGAAACCAACCAAAGTGGCGCGCGTGAAAAGTGCATCTAAGCGGATGATTGCTTCTTTTTTTAATAAAACTGGACACGTGGCTACTGTTGCTTTAGAGAATCGTCGTACAGTGAATAGTGACTGGTACACGACCATTTGTTTGCCGGAAGTTATTGACGAACTCCGTAAAAATAACCGTAAACGCCGTATCATCCTGCACCACGACAATGCTAGTTCTCACACGGCCAGACAGACAAACGACTTTTTGAAGGCGAAAAATGTAGAACTCATGAGTCATCCTGCATACAGTCCCGACCTGGCACCTTGTGACTTTTTTCTGTTCCCAAAAATTAAGAACCAATTACGCGGTCAACGATTTTCATCACCAGAAGAGGCTGTCGAGGAGTATGAAAAACACGTTTCAGAGGTCACCACCGAGGAGTGGCACAAAAGTTTTCAAAACTGGTTTCATCGAATGAAAAAGTGCATAGACGCCAAGGGAGATTATTTTGAAAAACAATAAATTAATTTTGTACCTTTAATAGTATTTTTTCATATTCATTCCGGAAACTTATAGTGCGCCCCACGTAAGTACCACCAACTAATCTTTCTTGTAGAGTCAAAATTAGTATTGTCTGCTTTAAATTAATTTGTTCACCGTTACGGTGCCTTCAATTAAGGTGATTCAAGTACGCAATCTCCTAACCAAATTGCTTATGCTTCTCGTGGGAAACAAACCCACGACCACTGAACCGAGGAGGCAGATTTACCATATTTCTTTCATTCTACAAGAGACGGGCGAAGATTAATTTGCCTAATTTTTTTCTCAACTATATTCATACCAAATTTCATCAAAATCCGTTCAACGGCTTTGGCGTTAAAACTAACAGACTGACGGACAGCCAGACAGACAGACTTCGCATTTATAATATTACCAGCTCTTTCCCGCAGCTCCGCCTGCGTCAAAAAGTAGCATATGTTTGACCCCGGATCTTCAACTATATTCATACCAAATTTTATCAAAATCCATTTAGCAGTTTGACTGTGACAGCGTAACAGACTGACAGACATACTTTCGCATTTACAATATTAGTATGAATTAAGTATGGAAGTATGGATGACTTCCCAAAAGCGGAAGAAATTACTTAAAATAGACTGTCTATCATACATTGAGATACGTCTATGAAACAAATTAGATAAACAACAAACAACTAGGTCAATTACATCATACAATATCGAACACATCGTGAATGTACGTACTTAAGTAAATAACTGATAAATTATTTGTCAGCAATGCCAATGATAATTTGCAATCATTGTTCGTGTTTTTAACGATAATGTAAAAAAAAAACAAGTATGACGTAAAACAGATAAATGTATTCTCCGGATAACAGAAAGACACCTTTGTTCATGTTTCTACAGGTATGGTTTACCTGTAAAAGGGTTAGTCATTCTCCATTAAAATAACTAGTTCCTAGCAATCTAGGACCAAGATTAATAGCGTACTTAAGCTGAGGACGCGACTGGGAAACAACACACTTGGATGAAGATTATATAACCCAGAATGATAGTTCAAATGTTTAAAACCGTCAAACCTAAACCATTTTGCTGGTTGGCATGGCTGTAGAGGCAGACAATGTAATAGACAGAATTAAAAAAACATAACCCTCCTTCGGCAGTCTGGTAAAAATATTGTGACTGACTGACTGGAGACGATTTTAAGATCTGTTGACGAAATAGCTGACGTCTTAGTTGCATCTTCAACTTACTCATTATAAACAGTAGTTAGTACAACTATTCTGTGCAAATTTTCGTGCCTTTCGAAGTAAGTCAAATTCGAGATGTTTCGAAATAACTTGGCGGCCGACTACAGAAAGCCCTATACTATAGGGCCTATAGGAACTAAAAAATAATTTTCAAAAGCAATTTGTTTTGATAATATTTTAGATCTATTTTTATCATTATTTGGAAAATCACCAGTTTCTTAAAAAGATAATATCAAGTTCCACCACAATGACAAAATATTGTTGTAAAATATAATCCGTTTTATTGCTGATACAAATTACTTAATACCAGTGGTGCGGTTCGAACTCAGTACAGCTGGTGGTCGAAGGTTTGGTGATAAAGAAAAGAACTTGTGATGAAAACTCGTAATTATTACGTAAAAAAATACTACTGCGGCAAACAAATCGATACGTGTCTCTGCGCTTGAGGTCTCGCATGCACTGCCTTTGACCGCTGCACGCGCAGCTACGGTGATGGCGGGACCCCCGCACTCCTCAGCCCGCGGCCGGCGGCCCGACAGTCAGCTGATGCGTTAACAAGCTGCCCCCCTTGGAACGGGTGGTTCCAATGGTGGAAGAGGGCAGAGCCTGTTGTAGGCCCTCCTGATGGTGCCTGTAGTGGTCCGGACGTCCGCCACCCGGTTGACGCCGTCGGTGCCTGGATACACTGCGACGACCCTAGCAGCCATCTAGCCGGGGGAATCCGATCGTCCTTTATCAATACCATGTCGTCCAGACATGGTTGGTTGCCATCTTGGCTCCATTTGTTTCTTCTTTGTAATTGTGAGACGTATTCTTTGTAATATCGTTTCCAAAAATGTGTTTTTAAAAGTTGAATGCGGTTGTATCTGCTTATTGTGTTTATAGGAACGTCTTCCACCTGAGGTTCAGGTAAAGTTGTGAGTGGCCGTCCAATTAAAAAATGTAACGGTGTGAGAGGTATTAAATCATTAGGATCGGAAGAAATTGGAGTGAGAGGTCTTGAATTCAGGATTGCCTCGATTTGTATTAACAAAGTGTTTAATTCCTCGTAATCTAAGTGAGCCTCGGAAATAACGCGCTTAAGATGGTGTTTAACCGATTTAACTAAATTTTCCGCGACTCCATTGAAGTGGGGACTGTACGCCGGAAACAGTTTAAAATTAATGTTGTGTTCGCTTGCACTTGAAACAATATCATTACCATGTAATTTTAGAAGTTTCGACAATTCATTGAAAGCTCCAACAAAGTTTGTACCATTATCTGAAAATATAGTGTTGGGCTTTCCTCTTCGAGCGACAAATCTATGAAGGGCCGCTAAGAAGGCTTGTGACGTCAATTCAGTGACAAGCTCGATGTGGACCGCTCGAGTTGCTAAACATACAAATATGCATATGTATGCCTTCTTCAACCTACATCCTCTACCCTTTCTGTCCGCTATCAAGATTGGTCCTGCATAGTCTACTGCAGTGTTACTGAATGAATAATCAGCTTGAAATCTCTCCTCTGGGAGGTTACCCATGATTGGTTGAAAAGTTCTACCTGAGAATCTGCAGCATTTATGACAGTCATGAGTAATTTTCCTTGTGAGTCTACGGCCATTAATAATCCAGTAGTCTTGGCGAAGTGTGGCCAACAACAGTTGTGGACCTGCATGCATCAACAGTAAATGATAGTGTTCTACTAGTGAGCGTGTAATGTGATGAGATGCGTGCAAGAGAATAGGATATTTAGTGTTATAGCTAAAGTTTGAGTTTGAAAGTCTCCCACCAACACGTAAGAGTCCCGTCTCATCGATGAAAGGATTTAGGTTTAAAAGTTTGTTTTTTGATGGCAAACAACCATTCAATTTTAATAGTGAAATTTCTTTTTGGAACATTGTTTTTTGTACGATTCGACAAAGAGATAAAATTGCAATTTTTAATTCTGACAAAGTCAACGAACCAATGCGTTTATTGGTTTTATTACGACAGTTGTAAATAAATCGATGAATGTATGCTGTAATACGCTGAATTTTACCAAATTTAGAAATTTTTTCAGGAAAATCGTCTATTGTATTATGAGAAATGTGACATACAACCTTTGTTTCGGGTAAATGTTGAGTGTTTATATTTTGAGGCTGTATTGGCCACTGTATATCAGATTGATATAAAAAATGCGGACCTTCCCACCACAATCGTGAATCTCTAAGTTGCTCAGTTGTCATGCCTCGTGACCCTATGTCAGCTGGGTTAAATTCTGTTGGCACATGATGCCACTGAGATGGATCTGAGTTATGTGTTATTTCATTTACTCTATTGTAAACAAATTGTTTTAAATTTTTTTTGGAACTTCTGAGCCATCCTAACACAATTGTTGAATCGCTCCAAAAATATTGAGAATTAATGCTTAGACGGAGTGAGTCAGTCACCTTTTTTGCTAATTGTGTGCCTAATAGTGCCGCACATAATTCTAGCCTAGGCATAGTCAAGCGTTGTTTAAGTGGAGTTACTCTACCTTTTGCTAATATTAACCTAACTGTTACGTCACCGTTTTTTGAAACGGAGCGTACATATACACATGCAGCATATGCCTTCTTGCTTGCATCGCAAAACGTGTGTAATTCTAGTGTGTCGAATGAGTCGCATAACACTAGTCGTGGAATTTGAATTTTATGTAAGTGTGATAATGTTTGTATGAAATTATTCCATTGTGATTTAATATCACTGGGTAATTCGGCATCCCATGGAATATTTTTTGCCCATAATGATTGCAAAATGATTTTAGCTTGTAACAAAGTGGGATTTATTAATCCTAAAGGGTCGAAGTACTGAGCAATTGTGGCTAAAATAATACGTTTGGTGGCAATTGTCTCCTGTGTATGGATGAATGTGTCATTTGTTGATGAAAACAGCAATATGTCCTTTTTACATGACCATAAAAGTCCTAGTGTTTTAGATTGAGAGTCTTTGCATAAGTTGAGTAAATCATCGTTGCTGTTTTCACCGACAATTTGGTTTAATATGTATTCATTGTTAGAGTGCCACTTACGAAGATAAAATTTTGCACCTTGTAGTTCCTTAATGACACCCTTGCATGTGTGTATTAATGTATTCATATCCCAATTTCCTGTGACAAGATCGTCGACATAAAAATCGTGCAGGATAGTTTGACTAACATTATTATCTGGACAGTCTTGACCTAATTGTACTAAGCATCGTGTAGCTAGGTATGGAGCTGAAGCTGTTCCGTATGTTACTGTATTTAATCTATATTGTTTAATTTGCTCTGCAGGATCGAAACGCCAGAAAATTTGCTGTAAATTACGTTGATCTTCAATGACTAAAATCTGTCTGTACATTTTTTCGATATCTGCGGTTACGACATATTTATGTTGTCTAAATCGTAATAATATGGTTAATAAATCGTCCTGTACAGTAGGTCCTATGTGTTGGATGTCGTTTAACGATTTACCTGAGGTTGTTACAGCCGAAGCATCGAAAACTGTTCTAATTTGGGAAGTTAGACTAGATTCACGTAATATTCCGTGATGCGGAAGATAATATTGTGTATTGGTAGTTTTTTGGGTGTCAGTATTAACCGACATATGCCCAAGATTAATGTATTCTTTTATGAAATGTGTATATTTTTCTTTAAAAGATGGATTACGTTTGAATTTTCGTTCTAGAGCTTGAAATCTGAGTATTGCTTGTTGTTTAGAATCACCTAGGCAAGTAGGATCTTCTTTAAATGAAATCGTCACGACAAATCTGCCATCGGGCTGACGAAATGTCGTTTTTGTAAAAATATCCTCACATGTATTCTCAACATTTGACTTGGCTTGTTGAGTAGTGGGAATTGACTCTAGTTCAAAATATTTTGATAATTGTTGATTTAGCTCAATGTTATTTGTGTAATGACAATGGACTGTATTGTGTGTATGTTGTAATATGTTATTATGTTTGTGATTGTTAGGAATATGTATAGACCCAGAGACTAACCACCCCAATGTTGTTTCAATCAAGGTTGGTTTGTTTTTGCCTAAGGGTATTTGATTGGGTATGAGTACTTGCCAAAATATATCGGCACCCAGCAACATCTGCACCTCTGACGGAACATTGAATGTAGGATCCGCGAGGTGGATGTGTGGGGGAATTCGAAAACTATTGCTATAGTTTATTTTGTATGAAGGTATGTTTTGTGTTATTTGTGGCACTACAAAACAATTGATTTCTGTTGTGTAATCATTGTTGATGAGTGATGACAATGTTATGTCACATCTTTTTGTAATTTTAGAAAGCTGTCTGTTTAGCCCTTGGACTATGACAGAAGCAGAATAATGTGGCAGCTGTAGCTGATTTAATAATGATTCTGTGACAAAGCTCGATGTACTTGCGTTGTCTAAAAGAATTCTGACATTATGTGGTTGATTGTTTTTATCAAAGACAGTTACTATGGCAGTTGATAAAAGTACATGATCTTGATTATGAATATTTGTAGTCGAGAGTGTGACACTATTTTGCTCTGTTTCTAAGTGAGAAGCAGGCAATACAATACATTCACTAGTTTTGTGTGTATCACTACTTGTTTTTGAAGTGTCTGATTTGTTGCCTAAGTGTAGCATAGTATTGTGACGTTGAGTGCACAATTTGCAAGGACCTAATTTGCATTTGTCCTCCGTGTGTCCCTGACGTAAACAATTCTTACATAGTTTTAACTTATTAACTAGCTGGTTGCGAGATTCTATGGACATGGACTTGAATTTAAAGCATTGATACATGGGATGATTGTTTTTGCATACTGGACAGTAATATTTTGTTGTTTGGTTAGTTATAAATGTTTTTGATCTGATAGGTGTAATATCACTGTGCCTACGTGTTATCTTAGGTTGAGCCTCTTCTATGGTTACAAGCAGATCTGCATAATTTTTAAGAAAGTTAATAAATTCTTCAAGTGTAGGAATGTCTTTAATTTCACTACGCTGAGTTTCCCATTCACGTAGTGTTGCAATATCAAGCTTACTTGACACCATGTGAATTATCAACATATCCCAGTGCTCAGTAGGTAATTTTAGAACTTTAAGAGCTCTCAGATTTTTATTGACTGTATCTACCAAATTCTGTATGGCCTTGGAAGATTCTTTATGAATGGGCTCAATATTAAACAATGCTTGAATATGATTGTTTACTAAAATTCTATTGTTATTGTATCTATCGCAAAGTAGACTCCATGCCACGTCATAATTCTCAGAGGAAAACTCCAATGACTGTATAACGGATGCTGCGCTGTCTTTTAGTGATGCACGTAAATAGTAAAATTTATGAATTTTAGATAATGATCCATTGTTGTGAATGAGTGAGATGTAAGTGTCATGATATTCCAGCCAATCTTGACAACGCCCAGAAAATGAAGGTAAACGAATAATAGGAAGCTTAATATTTGGCAAACCTGATGCAGCGGCATTACCACAAGAGCTCATCACCGAGCCACCGTCACGGCCCGGCGAAGCAGCGCCTTGAACACGGCTGAGCAGCTCCTGAGCAGCGGCTACTGTTTTAAAGTAGGCACCTTCGAAGATTTCCCGCTCGTTAAACTCATCACCTGGAATTTCACATAGGTTTTCTATGTCAGATTGAGCTGAATCAAACTCATTGTATATTTCCTGAATTTTATCTAATCTCAACTGTAATTCATTGATTTGCAAGTTGCTAAGCTCTTTGTTAGGCAATAATGGTTCAATATAATTTTTGAAAATAGTAAGTTTTGATTTTAAAGATGCTCTTGTTTTCTTTAATGATTTTAAGTCCATGTTGAATAATGTATAAAGAAGGAAAATGCAAAATATGAAGTGCAATAAATGAAAAATGAAAGGCTAAATAAATTAAGCGCAATAAACTAAAGGCGAACGCTATACGCTGAAATGGAAGCGAACACAAATCAATAAAAAATATTTCGAGCAGAAAAGTAAAGAAAATAGCCCAAAGTTACAGAAAGTATGCACCTGTACGAGAAGAAAAATTGATGAAAGCAGAAGCTAAGCCGAGCAAATTCCAGAATGTTCTTCCAATGACTCGGTCACACCACCGTAGGCGACCAATCACAGCGCTCCTACCGCCAAGTGACGTCAACAATGGTTACGGTACATGGTTATTCACGAAATCACTGGAAATTGAAAAAGAAACTGTGTTGGATTATATTTTAACAATATTTTTGTCCTGATTTAGCTGCAGAATGAAAATAATGATTTATTTTGCTAAAACAAATGAGGCAAACCGAAATTTCAATCTCGAAATTTGTTAAAAATTGATGAATTTACGTTGAATAGAAATGGAATACCTATTTGTGTAAATGAATGTATTAAATAGTGGATGAGTAGCGTAAATAAGCTAGCTGATAATTTTCGGGACACTTGAGAAATATTTTTAGTAGGTACTTAGGTAAGTAGGGCTAACGTTCGAAATTTAAACGAAACGAAGCTGTAAAAATTTGAATTTTTTAAAATGAAATAAGGTTATGATTTACCTTACCTTTAGAAAACGTATTGGACGAGTTCACAACACAAAGATACACTGCAAACCTCTTTTCCTGGTTTTACACTTGAACAACGACGTCCTTAGATGTGCACTAGCTTGATTCGATTTTTGCTTGTTTCAGCAATTAATAATCTGCCTCTTTGGTAGCTTGTTTCAGCGTTTCGAGACTTCTTTGTATGAATAGTCCAGCTGACCTTGTATGACCTCACCGCTCCGTCCTCAGGGTCGCCTGGCCACGCCACGCCTTTGTTCGCGCTAGCGTGCGCGATCTCTTACGAAGTACGAATCCGGCTCGAATCCTGGTGCGGTTCGAACTCAGTACAGCTGGTGGTCGAAGGTTTGGTGATAAAGAAAAGAACTTGTGATGAAAACTCGTAATTATTACGTAAAAAAATACTACTGCGGCAAACAAATCGATACGTGTCTCTGCGCTTGAGGTCTCGCATGCACTGCCTTTGACCGCTGCACGCGCAGCTACGGTGATGGCGGGACCCCCGCACTCCTCAGCCCGCGGCCGGCGGCCCGACAGTCAGCTGATGCGTTAACAACCAGTTTACTTAAGTAGTTAACTTAAGTAGATTTTGAGCATTTGCATATAACAAGCTTTTTAGCTAATGTTACATTACAGTAAAACAAACAGAAATTTATAAGAGTATTTTAGTGAATGGACAGTAAATTTGATTAAACTTCAATTCTATCATCATATGACAGCATAAAATAAAATAAAATGTTCATAGCAATTTTCGGCTATATGCTTGGCTTTGTTGTCCTGTTAGTAAAGAACGCTTAAGTTCATCAACACTTTAAAGAAAATAAAGAAAAAGAAATCTTACGCAAACATTGGTGGTGTGTTCAAGATGGAATCTGCTTTAGCATTGACAGTCCAATCTAGGATGGAAGGGCAGATAGGCAGAGCATTATTCAGCAAGTCTTCTCTCACAATCACAAGGGCCACTCCAGATGTGCCAATGTTTTTCTGGGCACCTCCATATATTACACCAAACTGTAAACGTTTTGGGAATCATTATTCTTGAATTGGGAATTTTGACCACTGTTAGCAATCATTACATTTCTTGAAAAATTTTGCAGTCCTTATAAAACAATAGGTGACGAACCTTGCTGTCAATGTGTGTGTAGCCTAAAATATTTAGCCAAAATTCATACATCAACACGGCAGTGTCTTCCTGGTTGAATCCAAAACCATTTAGCTTGAGATTAGCCCATATTCCGTTGAAATCGAATTTACATTTGTCTTTCAATATGAAGTAACTACTATTGAGACATATTTAAAGATTCCGCCACCTAACCTGATTGGTTGACTGATGACAACTTCCTTGGAATGATTTTATTGACGGGAACTGTTACCAGTTGGGATTACCAGGAGGTAGTCTCTCACTTACCTAACTCTACTTCTACGTTATGAAGTTCCTTAACCAACATAGCAATCTATGTTTCAAGTAAGTTCTCACCATGGAGCAAATACAAAGAGGAGACGGCGCATCCACTGGTGCACCATTACGGTCATTGGCGTAGTGACGTCGGGAGTGGGCGTGGCTTACGTCATTTTTCGTTCAACTATGAAAGATGCGTGACGTGGAGCAAGCTCTAATATTTTTTTTTTTCTAATATACGTTTTGTTTCAACTTAGAATATTTTGTAAAATATTTTCAACCATTTAGTTTTAGGTGTTTTAATGCTGTAAACGTAATAAACACACAATAAACGTAAGTTTATTGTGATCCTAATTATTGTGATTAGTTTAAGTAAGTAAATAACATATATTCGAATTTATACGTGTCTGTTTTTAGAAATATAATACAACAAAAGAAATATATATTTGTTGTAATCTTTGATTTGCTAGCGACATCTATTGGTAAGTAGAGAGGATCGTCAATAGGGGCGGAGCCACGGCCAAACCGAACTCGCCTCACGTCTGCCTTCCTTCACGCGTAGTCTCACACAATTTTTGTACGGAAGCTCTTGATACGCCATCTCCTCTTTGTTATTACTCCGTAGTTCTCACCTTGGAGACATCAACTTTTTTTGACATAAAGTTAGAAGACATATCAGCTACTAGTGGAACTCCTTTTGTGTCTGGTATAAAGTCAAACTCCACTCCTGTAGCAGAAAATAAAAACATTCAAATTAAACTTATTGATTAATTTTAATATTTCATTATGCAAACTACAACGTATTTACTTTCTTAAACAGGTGTTTTAAATAGAACTTCATTTTTAAATTTCTAAATGTTAAAGATCATATTTTTCAAGGATCCACATGTAGAACCAAAGTGTTCTAAATGGTCAGAAGGCAGTATGTTTAAAATGTTCTACTTTCGATCTAAGTACCACCAGATTTAAAAATATATTTTTTGCATACCCCAATTCTTGGCAAAGTTTATATACTTACTGTAGAAAATATACTTATAATCATGAATTAGGAAAGTTGCACAACTACTATGTATGTACTGGCAAGTACATAATAATAATAAAGAAATACAAAATCATCAAGTACCAAAAAGAAAGGACTATCACAAACCAAAATTAAAAAATACATAATAGATCTTACCATGAATAGTCTCATTAGTACAAATGTGTACGTAAGAAGCATTAGGGTCCAGTTTCCATGTTGATTGATCAGGGATATCTGTGTATCTGTCTGTGGGCGGCAGAACCAGGTTCACCTTTCCATATTTCTTGGCTTCTTTTGCTGCTTTAGCTGACCATGCGCCTAAGAAAATAATACATGATATAATGGATTCATGTATATTTGTAGAATGATTTTTTTTTTCAAATGTTTCATGTCAATGGCAAAACGTCTATATACAGGGTTAGTGAAATGAAATGAAATCGTTTATTTTCAATATAGGATATAAATATCACTCACTGACGGCAATTTATTTATATTAAGTTTACTACCACTTCCAAAACGCAAGTGGAGAAGAAGCGGTGCCACAAACTCCATTGCAGCATTTTCTTCAAAACGTCAATTCACAAATAAGAATAAAACTTTCCGTAATTAACTAGTTAAATGAACGACTTCACATGTTTGTCAACATTTTGCACAATATTTTATTGTGATTTCAGATTATTAAAATTAAATAAAAATTGAATAAAAATAATAATAATATAAAAAATGTCAAATGTAAAAACAGAATACATAATAATACGTTAATTTGTTGAGGACTCTGCACCAAGCTTAAGTTCAACATTCCTGTCATTAAGAAAATCACCAGTACTTTAATAAGCATTTTTACAAAGTAGATCTTTAACATGGGCTTGAACTCTCCATCAGGTAAACAATATATATGTAATATAATGATTGATTCAGGAAGCTTATGTAGAAGCGTATACAGTTCCCCACAAATGAGTCTTGAACCCTACACAATCTATAAGAAAGTAAAAATAATTTATTTTTATTGCACCAAGGTCCTTTAGTAATATCAGAGTTCTTTCTAAAAGTAGTAATATTATATATTGTGAAGCTAACGTAAGATCATTTCTTTAAACAACTGCCTAAGAGATTGCTGGCACGAACTGCTCACTTTTGTAAGATGAATATTGTCTGTATGTCACTTGCCCTTCCCCAATGCAGTAATCCATACGACATTAAGCTATGAAAGTAACTAAAGTAGACTAGCTTAGCAGTTGCCATATCTGTTATTTGTCTGATTTTTCTGACAGCATATGCTGCAGAGCTAACTTTTTTAGAGAGAGTTGAAATGTGCGAATCCCATTGCAATTTTGAATTCAAGTTAAGTTTTTGCTATTTAAATGTTATAATAATATCACTGAGATCATAATGCGAAAACTTATAGTTGAATTTACAAGGGGTAACATTAGTTTTAAGTAGTGTTTCAGTAGCCTGAGGGCATGAATTAATATTTGAAGTTTCTTTAGTGGAATATTCAAAAAATAATTTTCACAAGAATTGGCTATTTCTTGAGGGGAAGAAATTATACTATCCTGAAAGTTAATTTCATGTATATTTTCTTTATTTTTAAATTTATCGGTTTCTTTATTACTTACCCTCAAAGTCTTTTTCATTTTGTTAGGAGCGTTGTTTATCTTTTTCTAATATAATTGCCTTTAGCCACCTTACACACTTTTTTGAAAGTTTTTGAATAATTCTTGACATAACTAACAAAACTGCTATCAAACGTGTACTGTTGGGCATACAAGCCAAAAAAAATTTTTCTCTAATCTTGTAAATACCTGTAGTAGTAATAAATGTGCTAAGTACTTATTTAATTTTAATTTATTAGTATGTTAAGTTTTTCTGTTTGAAATTCTTTGAAAAGCTGTCGGAGATGACATCATATAGACATCATATAGTTTCTTGTAGTGATTATCAGGATTGTTACCTGTATAAGTCACTGAGCATGAAGTATTTTTGATTGAATTTTTGTAATGATGAATTTTTTGATTCATAACAAGTCTGCAATATTAACTTCATGTACACAAGTATTTTTCTTTAAAGTTATCAATTGACAGCAATGGTCAGACGGTAGTTTACTTAAAACCAATTTATTTAATGGTGTTTGACTACAGAAAAAATTCTAGCTGCTAAAAAGGTTTAAAAATTGGGTCCTTGTTGCCGAATGTAAGTACTAAGATGTCAATATTAAAGTCACCACAAATTGTTAATCCTTTATTACTTTTTGATGTTATTGATAGGACACCATCATCAACCTTTAAAAAGTCTTTGCAAATGCTATTGGGTGATCTGAACACACAAACAAATATATATTACTCAAGCTCGATGCAATACCTCAGCAAAGCGTTCAACAGAAAGTGGCAATGTCTGGCCGCTCTTTATAGGATAGTTGAGAGAGGCCTCATTATTAGCTTCCTAGTTTTCTTACTACTTTAGTTTGGTTAATTTTGGTATCTATAGATTGGAGATGTCTTACAAAATATAATTAATGTAAGTTGGTACAGTTATTTAAATTGTAAGCGGGTTTATACTACAAAATTAAGTCTTGAGGATATAGAGAAATAATCCATTTCATATTTTTCAGTACTGTGCAATAACACAGTATCAACATGTCATTGTGTACACTGACATTGAGGCACCCTAGTTTCAGATATATTTATTGTCATGTCATCAAACAAGGTCTGGATCAAACCTACATGTTTAGGGTTACCTTGATTAACATGTATTCTTAGGTGTTGCATTGCAATATGGAAATTTGCGGATTTATGGAGTACCTGATAATAAGGAAGGTCTGTAGAGATCACAGTGTATGGAAATCTTCTCTGCCTACGCCTACCCCTGCGGGAAACCCTTTAAGCTTTGCGTGCAAGAAAAAAAACTCCTCTACTTACCAGTAACTACATAATCGGCTGATCCAGTTCTGGACATCAAGTTGAGAGGTACTCCTGCAAACTCGCCTTGACCACCGCCCGAAAGGAATAAAATTTTGTAATTCAAGGGAACATCTCTGAAAAATAAATGCCATTTTTCTATGAAGTTCTTAATTTTAATATTGTTCGTATGATTATTTTCTATAACTATGCTTTCGTTTACAATACGATTGGTTTTACAAATTAAATTGCGGTTATTTACCCGTGTTCCACAATTGTTCACAAACACTATATGAAATTAATTAATGTGAAAATATTGTAAGCAATCAAATTTTAGAAACGATAAAATTTAAATAAATTGTACAATGTATTGTATCGTAAATAAAATAGGTAATTAAATAAAAAACTTTCTTCATTCGTTCAATTGAGTGAATGATTTACGTTCCATAAACACTGGAAGTAGGTCACTTTAGCACTTCCTGTAGGTACTATTTGGTATCAAAAAGCGTTCATTTGGACTTACTAAACTTAGTTTCAAGCAAATAATAAATGTATGCCATTTACATTTTTTTTCACTTAACGTAACATATGGGATTCCTTTGGGTCACTATCATTTTGTAATGTGTCGATATATTTTAAAAATCTCACGAGTTCAATCGAGTGCATTAAAATTAGAATTAACTATCAACATCATCAAATCTAAAATTTATCCCTCTCAAACACCATACCTAACTCAGCAAAAAAATTGTTTGTTTGTACTATTGTTTGTATTATTTTATAAAACACAATTATACTATCACTTACTTTAACCAATATGAGGACTTAGGTACCTAATATTAGTTACAAAAAGTTTCTTAGTTGGTATATTGAAAATAAGTACTTACAGTAATCTTCTTACAACATCTTGGACATTCTTGTTAAGTCTTAAGTACGGAGCTGTACGGTGACTTGTCTCCAACAGACTTATTCCAGTTCCTTCAAAGTTGGTTAATTCATTTCTTATAATCTCATACACCTGTAATTAAACAACCTTAGTTATTTCATCTGCAACTATATTTTTATAAAAAACAGGCACAAAAAAAGAAACTTGCTTCTTCTGGAAGTTTGGCGGGCCCAGCACCGAAATTATGTACTTTATTGGGCATTTTGTTTATCAAAGAAAAACAAATGATAAAAGCACACTACTGAACGGCACAAATGCCCGTGTGATACTACTCAATATTCCGTCCCGTCCTCGGCATTTCTCGTTCGTCTCTGCATGTATCCGATTTGATAGCGGGTTATCGTCCTATCGGAGGTAGGTCTTACTGCTAAGAACTGGTTTTTCACGTTGATTAGCAAATACTCTTCATAACTGCAGCTACAATAGGAAATTCGCCCCTATTGCCTCTATAAGGAAAGTTTATATACTGCACTACGAGTGATACTCGTATCGTATCACATGCCGGTAAAAATATTTTGTAGTTAATGTGTGTTCGATATGTAATGATAACGTACGGTGCTCGTTATTAAAAACGTATTGTACTTTTAAGTGCCTTTGTTATTGGCTGTGTTATCTTTGATATTTTAAATTAAAAAAATAATGCTTTTTATCTATGTATTTTATTTTAGTGTTTTTAGTAGTAAGAGCCTTGTAGTAGATGTATGAAGTAGTTAGTGACAATTTGCCCTTTAAACGCCCGATACGAAGCAAATTACATTTCCTATATATTTGACATAAGCAATATGACTAGGTTTTTGTTATAAAAACGTTTTTTTATAATAAAAATTACTTTTAAATATGTTTTACGGTGTATACCATAAGCCGATACTACATTACAAGCATAGTAACATATAGTTGTAAATACAAAATCTATTTTCGTATATTTATGACAAACAAACTAATCCTATTATCGAAAGTGTTTGTTTATCAACATTCGTTTGGGAATGGGGTTGACTGATAACGATTTTATTATCAGTAGGACGATATTAGAGTTTTTTTCCTTGTTTCTGTATATTGATACTCGTCAAAACTATACCCTGCCCTAACTAAATTTCATTAAAATCGTCAATGGTTATTTATTACCATCTAATTTCTAAATTTTAGGAAGCTTATCTATATAGTACTAATTTTATTATCATGCATACTTTTATCTCCCGGAAATGGTACTTTTTCCGGGATAAAAATACCCTTTTCCTTCACTGTATTAATTGTTTGCGAAATTCCAGAAACATTGGTTTAGTGGATAGAGCTAAAAATGTCACAAATAAATAACTATACAAACTAACTATCGCATTTACAACATATAAGTACCTTACTTTTAACTTGGTAAAACGACCACGGATACCTATTTTTTTTTTTTACGCACTGAGTGTGGGACTCCTGGGCTGCTAGTCAGCCCAGACTACCCACTATTTATTTATTTATTTATTTATTTAATTTGGTACACCAACAGGTTACATGAAATAACATACAATAGACATTCCCACAAATGTGCTAGCATGCAACCCAATTACAGGTGAACACAGCACTCATAAACATTTTGGCAGCAAGCAAAATAAATCAAATATTGTAAATTGTGAATTGTAAATTGAATTTGGAAAAATGAAATAATTTAGATATAAATTGAATTTGAATTGAATTTGAATTTGATATAAATTGAATTTGAATTAAATTGAATAAGGAATTAAATTAAATTCGACTTTAATTTGAATTATAAGATTAGATTGAGTCGATACTAAATTAACATTAAATTAACATGCATTTTGGTGGAATGACTGAATTTTCGATTTGAAATTAGGCAATGGGTCATAGAAAATATCTAGGTCGCATTTCGAATTAATTTTATTGTAAGAAGAAAGAACTTTGGGCAAGGGCGCATGTCTGCCAAGGTTAGTATTTGCTCGTGGTACAATAAATGTGTTTGTAACCTTTCTACGGGCATTTGGTCGGGGCACTGTAAGACTGATCATATCTGAGAGAGCGTGATGACAATCGATTGCTCCGCGGACAAGCTTGTAAAGGAATATTGCGTCCAGCAACTTACGACGATCAGATAAGGATATCATATTAAATTTTGATAAGCGGTAAGTGTATTCGTTTCTATGACTAAAGTTAAACGTTTTGTAAGCCAATTGTCGTGTAAAAACCCTTTGAACGCGCTCAATGCTGTCAATATGCTTTTTGTAACAGGGATTCCAAACAACACTCGCAAATTCAAGGTGGCTTCTAACTAGTGTATTATACAACATTATTAAAGTACGAGTGTTTCTGAAATTAGCCGTATTACGTTTTATAAAGCCAAGCATCTGGAATGATTTTGTGACAGTAGCGTCGTAATGTGGGATGAAACTCAACTTGCTATCCAGAGTCACACCCAGGTCACGAATCTGTTTAACTTCCTCGAGTTCAATTCCGTTGATTGTATATTTTGAATGTAACTTCTTCCTTTTGCGTGTAAACTTTATGTGGTAACATTTACTAGGGTTAATAGTCATTTTATTACTTTTGCACCATTCACTTACACTATCTAGATCTTCCTGTAACATTCTTATATCGTCGATTGTTGATATTGATTTATATATTTTCATGTCATCCGCAAATAATGAGTAATTACTGAATTTTATACACTTTCCTATGTCATTTATGAATATAAGAAACAGAATCGGACCCAGGTGCGAACCCTGGGGCACTCCAGAGGTTGCCACATAGGGCTTTGAAGAGTAACCATTAGTAACTACTGTAAGCTGCCTAGATTTTAAGTAGGAATCAAACCAAACATGTAAAGACCCACACACACCAAAGCCTGATAGTTTATTTAGCAGAAGGCAGTGACTAACCTTGTCAAAAGCACTACTAAAATCAGTGTAAACGGCGTCAACCTGCTTTCTACTATCGACACTTTTGACAAGATCTGAAACATACGCTACCAAGTTAGTTGTAACTGATTTCCCACGACAAAAGCCATGTTGCCCTTTGTCCAGAAGCGGTGTTATATGTTTAGTAAGAACCCTGCAGACTAGGGATTCAAATAATTTGGAAAACACGCTCAGAATCGATATAGGCCGGTAATTTTTAATATTATCCTTGTCGCCTTTTTTGTGCACTGGGAGAATTCTCGCTTCCTTCTACTTCGAAGGAAAAACACCAGTCTCCATAGAACGATTAAGTATAAGGAACAAAGGGTAGGTAAGTTCTACAGCACATCTTTTAATAAACGCAGGTGGAAGTCCATCTGGACCCGCACCTTTAGATGGATCTAGTTTTTTTAATGCATTATATATATCTTTCTCTGTGAAGTGGATTGCACCCAGATGTGAGTTCGAAATAACATTAATCTCGTGATTACCGTCAACTGTCTGAGTATTCGAAGAACTATTAACTGAAAAGGTAGATGAGAAATACGAGGCAAACGAATCAGCAATGCCATCACCTGTAGAATAAGTCGTGTTTTCATACCTCATGTTAGTTGGTAAGAAATTGGTGTTCTTCCGTCTATCATTGATGAATTTCCAAAATTTTTTAGGGTTATTTTGTATTTCTTTTTCCGTTTCTGTGATTTAATTGGAATAGCATTTATTAGCAAGACGATCGCAATGCTCTCTTAGGATTTTATATTCTATTTCATCACGGGGGTTCCTGTATCTACGAAAACGCCTACGTAGTTTATCTTTTTCAGAAAAGAGTTTAATGAGCTGGAAACTAAACCAAGGGGGATATTTTGATGATTTGGGACGAGATTTTGGAACATGTTTCTCTAGTACACTATTCAATTCATTATAAAATATTTCAGTCATTCCATCAACATCTGTAACTCCAGAAAACTTTTGAGGCCAATCGATAATTTTTAACTCTTCTTTGATTTTGGAGTAATCTGCGCGGTAGAAATTCAGACGTAAAACCCCTCCGGCGTTTCCGCACCAGCCATTGTGAGGGCGCCATGGGATCGCTTTCGCATTCTACCACGACGCCCTCCGGCTAAAGCCTTTCGGCCCTAAAACTGGGCGGCGCGGGCATAACGTGCCTCGACCTCTGCCTCGCCGAGCGCGTGGCGCGTCAGCTCTTGCTTCGCGCTCGCGCTCGGCCACCTCCTTCTGCGACATTACAGTTTTTCAGAAGGAGGTCACTGCGTCCCAATACCTCTTGCCACACAGCATCGTTGTGATGATGCTGTGTAGCGAGAGGTCCAGATGCCCCATCTCCACCCCCAGTCGCACCCTTTCGGGCGCCCACATCTGGCAGTCTGCCAGAGTGTGTTGAGCCGTGTCGTCGGGCTCCCCACACTCATGGCAGACCGGGCTCACCTCGCGCCCTATGTTATGCAGGTAATGACCGAAGCACCCGTGTCCGGTCATTACCTGCGTCATCCGGAACGTCAACTGGCCGTGTTTCCGGTCCAGCCACTCTGGGAACGACGGGAGGAGCGCCCCGATGGTTCTCGTACCATACGGGGAGTTTTCAAGCTCAACTTTCCATCGTTCTTTGTAAAACCCCTTGGCTTAACATCACTATCCTTGTGGTGTCGCCATCTCACGGGAATTATTCCAAGCCTTATAAAACACACGAACACAGGTACATCATCATATCTAGTTTGGTTAGGATATTGCAGGTTTGAATCACTTGATTGTCTGATAATAAAGATGATTCCGTGCTTCGGAAGGCATGTTAAGCCGTTGGTCTCAGCTGTCATTAGGTGGTCGTTAAAGGTAACACGTCAGAGGCTGAGAGGCGATTTCGAACAACTCTGACACCAGGGTGTACATGGTCAATTGACAATGTAACCTATACGAAATGACGATGACCTGGACATGAGCCTCTCCCAATGATTTCAAATTGACCGGTTGGCAGCTGCCTGCAATTAACGTTTGCCTGCGACTTTTTTCAGATACATAATGTATTGTATACAATACAAATACTCGTTTTGCACCATAAAGAAAAAAAAATATAGAAATATAACAAAAACAGTGAGGCACAAAGGCGGACTTCGCTGATGCAATCTCTTCCAGTTAACCTTAGGATGTGGAATAAATACAACAATACACCAAGAAATACGTTCCTGCAATAATATTGCTACTTATGTCTCATACTAGCAATATTTGCCAAGGGGTCATGGGGTCGTATTGATAACAGCGACTGCTGGGGGCGTGATCGTTTCAATAGTCCCGTCATATATCGTCATCTCGCCAAATGTTATCAATGTCAACTCTATGAAATTACGTCATTTAATATCTTATACACCAGACTCGGTCTGTGCCACTACCATGACCAATAAGGGCGCTTTATCTGTGGCTATGACATTTTTTAATGCAGGCGATAGCGACCATTTAGATTTTATATGGAATTTCTTAGGTACTTATATGTCTGCTAGAAGAGCTGAACAGATTTGTCATACAACGCTGTCTCTAGCGTCTTCGTCGACAAAATATCATAGTTATGCTACGGAAATACCTTTACACTGCAATGACAATCTGTAAAGCGCCTCTGACGGACAGTAAGGTAACTAAGAAACATGGAACATCCTAACTCTGTAAACGGCAGTGTTTTTCACATCTTATGGTAGAGGCATCATCTTACCTTGTTTATTGTCCGAAGGGATAAAACAGATGGTGTGTTTGAGACTCATTGGGTCCTTATTAGACCATCCTTTCAAATAAAAAACTTAATCCTGGTAGTTCAAGACGTTTGATAGCTTAAATGTTCTATCACGTTCCTACATGCTAAATATCGATTAGGAAAGAGACAAAACATATTTTAGCTAACATATGCCTAACAAACGATTTTTAAAACGGGGGTACTCAGCTTAATAATATTCGTGTAGATTGTTTCTTAAAAGTAAATATATATTTTCTTATCACTATTTATTTCTCATGTTCACTAATCATATTTTTTCATGATAACTTTGAAATGAGAGGAATATATTTGTTGATATGTAAGCCACAGTTATTGCATCAATGACTGAATCTTCTCTTATCTAAAGTGAATAAATGAGGTGCTTGGAGTCAATGTGGCATCTTTGAACTGTGGAGGTCAGATGAGAAAAGGCGTGACGGTTGTTACGCAAGCACATCAGATGTATGTATTGTATTAATACTTATTATAGAGTTACTGAATGCTACAACTCTTTATGGGTCTTGACCTCCTCTACAATCTTTTTTCATTTCGCTCTATCTCTGGACTCCTGTCTCCAAGATGTTTTCTTGCCTAACCTCTTCAGGTCTTCCTTCAGACAATTCTTCCACCACTTTCTAATGTCTGTCTCAAAGAGGAAATGCAATAATGTAAACAATTATGGCCGCCTGACATTGAGACAGGTTGTCGATGGTATTTTTTGTGAAAATGTTTGTGGGTTCATTGAGATGTGCATGCATCGATAATTGAATGTGAATGATTGATAAGTAATTTTAATAAATATAGTGATCTATTTGTCTGTTTTGTCTGTAAACACTGCTGCAAATCTAGGACCATGATTAAAGCGTATGCGCGCTCTTGTGCTGATGATCTGTGCTGAGGATTGGAAAATAAGGTCGGTTGACGAAAAATTAAGGGGATATGTTTCCTACCCCTTTCTGGGATATGTTAAATTTGCAATAAAAGTCTTTAGATAAAATACTTATAAAAATTATTATTTTATTAAAATTTTGTAAAAAAAATATTACTGTTAAACATAATCACTAATGTGGTAATAAATTGTGATGGAATTATAACCACTCACGGACAATGCATTGAGTATTTATTTCAAAAGATTGCATTTTAAGGTACGAAGGCAATATTACTAAAATATAGTGAGTAGCTACATTATAAAATTCATACTATAACTTTTCCAGCGCAACTAGAAACGGCGTGCTTTTCCAAATTTCAATTAAGATAAAACGAATCACAATTTCTTTTAGGATTAGCTATTTTGGAACTGCTTCCAGTTGCAGTGAATATTAATTAGTACTAATGTACTGCCTTTACTTTTTATGTACTTTTGGTCATTATGTAAAAAATATTTCATAAATTAATTATTATGGAAGTCTTATCATTTAATACATGTACTGATATCATACATTTTATTTAATCATTTCATTATACAATGCGTTCTTTACACTTTATTCATACAATATACATTCATTCACTCACACATAAAATTGTATGGTTAAAATAGTCCCCGTTTATAATACAAAGATAAACTTGACATTATCGACTTAATAGTTACTTATACCAGTACTAACCGGATAAAATAAAATGTACATGACGATTGATAAATATATTGTGAAATGATGAAATTTTATCTTGCGAATAATACTAACACCCAGTCGTCGGCTTAGCATAAATATACAAAAATAACATTAATATTTACACATAAATACTGGGTTTAAGAAGTTTTACATATCGACTTTAGTAAGGAGAGAATCCGCTTACTTTTAACAAAATATGATTTTCTTGTTCTCATAGATAATAAATTATTATGAACAACATTTTATTACTACGGGAAAATCGAAATGAAGTAACGAAATCACAAAAACAATAGATATTCTAAAAATATAAGTAAGTATATCATTTTTGTAAAAGCAAGTACCTAGTATTTTCGTCACTACTAACCATAGTATCTTTAAAGACCAGCCATATTGTATTTGTGTGTTTAGTACGTGAAATAAAATTACTTTTAAGAAAAAAAAATGAAAATTGCTGCTGTCATTAAAAAAAAAACGGTTTTCACTTTTTTTTTATTGAAAGTAGTTTAGTTTCACGTACTTAACAGACTATAAAAAATTGCCTGGTTTCAGTAGGCACCTGTATAGCGGACTATTTTCGACGATTGACTCCACTAGACCGATATAATACTTAAAACCCAGTATTGCAATTCAATTGGAATGTAGTTGGAATAATACGAAAAATATTTCCGCATAGCCCTGTTTCCGATATGGCATGATTCGCCTAAATACTTATTGAGCATTTGTTCGTTGATTGTTATCTCAGAACATCAACACATTCACTGTTTTATAACCATTTTCTATTCCATCTAAGGTTCTTAGCCATTTTATGAATGAAATTATAGTAAAACAATATTTGGTGGGGCTGTAACGTTGAAACAGTGAGTGTGTTAATACACATTCGTCAATTTTAACCTAAGTTTTAATAAAGCTAACAGAATACAAAATTCTATATACGCACTCTCGGTTGTCGCTTTGAGCAACATTTCACATACAAACTTTTTACAATTAGACGAAAATGAAAACAAAATTTATCCTTTTTAGAAATTATACCCATACAACTATTCTGGACTACGACCAGAATTGTTGTATGGGTATTATTTCTATGAATTGAAATCAATCTATGAAATTGAATAATTTCGTTTACATTTTTGACCATTTAACAAATATTCTACAATAATATTGACTATTATTGTCACACCGAGAATTGAAACTAGATATTATGTAAGTATGACCAGAATACGACAAAACGCAGTCCTTTGTTACGCTTACTGACCTTCGCTGTCGCTGTCACTCTTATCTGGAATGATAGAGACGAAAATATGTTAACTTGCATTAGAGTCATCAAACATGCAATATTGCTTTATATTGTCCTATAAAGTGAAAACAGATAATGTGTTTGTGTGTGTAAGTGCAAGTTGTTTTTATTTCTGCAGTTCACAGTACTTCAAACTCATGTAAATGTATTTATTGAAGTGCTGCTGACTGTACGTGTAAATAAGGAAATAACAAATTGAATATGACACACTAGCGATCTTAAAAGGGTGATTTAATTTAAAAGGAGTAAAAGTAGTACTTCAGCCCGTTTAGTGTGTACGAGCTCCTGTAGAAATATTGAAATGAAAAGTATTGAACATTTTCATTGTTATTTTGTTGCAATGAAAAGTTTTTATAGAATCCACGGCATCATTTCGTAGGTTTGACGGATTTTTGGAATGAATTAGATATAGAACAATTATACAAGTATACTCCTCAAGAAGGAGATAAAAATAAAAGAGAACAGAAGAAAAAATACTTCGAGTCATCGAAAGCAGTAAGTTTCAAACATTTGTGAGCTGGTGTGAGAAAAGGATAAGCGTGTTAATATCTACAGCACTATAACTAAGTTAGCCACGTGTAGTGTACGCAGAAAAAAAAGCAAAAAAAAGTGCGTACTAATCTATGTGCCAAAAATACTGACCTTTCTTACCCGGGTACGCATGTCTCTTTAATCTGTCGTACAAATCCTCCTTAGTTCCATATATGCTAGCATTGGATCTAGCTAAGCTGTTCATTTTCCCGTTCATGCCGTTGTGTAAGCTTTCTTTCATGTACGTTTCGTTGTAGAAGTTGGGCATTTCCCATCCGTCTTCTTCGTCGTCGTAGTAGTGTGCGTACGTGGAGTGGTGTGAGGGGGCGATTGACTCTGCGTACGGTGTGTGCGCGCCGTAGTAGAAGTTGACTTGAGAACCGTTTTGGTCGATCGCTGGTGTCAGCGTCTTCTTCGGTTCCTTCTTCTTTGTTGACCTGTTAGAGAAATATCGGGTTATTTGGGTGACAAAATTTCCTTAAGGCTGACCAGGTTTACTTTCCCAATTCGCACACATTTTGCAGCCACATTTTCATATTTTATTCGCAGTTATGTATTTTAGATTCACTCAAAATCTTTCGACTCGCCTATTTTGCATTATACACGCTTTTCAAAAATAGCACTATTGTTCAATTTGATTTTTATTCGGCATATGAGTCATACATTTTAAAAATAGGGCTCCAGGTATACCTCCTTTTTGAAATGCTTTAACTAAGTAAGATATGCCTTGCAAATAATATGTTTTAATTTTTTACGAAATTTCAATTTAGCCGGTAGACCTGTTCAGAAATTTCAAACGGTTCATAAGATTAAAATATTACTCAGTAATAACCACTCCATCTCGGGCTAACTTGACATGGGCACACAAAGGTCCCTCCCTTGAGGGTATGTAGATACCCGGAATAAATTTACACTCGACTTCTTATATGTATGACCCTGTCCCACGGGCCAAATACTTAAGGAAGTATAGATTTGTTTTATGAGCCGAATATATTTTCAGAGAATATATCGTTTTCTGGAGTTTTAACGGACCTTTTTGATTTATGATTTTCGACGTTCACCTTGCAGGTAGAAAATAAGATTTGTTTTTTATCAGATAGTTGGGCCGGTTAGTGATTTAATATTAATATTCACAAAAGTTAGTACAACTTGTTTCCAAATAGAGCATGCTAAAAAAAAATTATACTTATATTGCTATTGCAATAGACACAGCCGAAATAAATATGACTATTTCGGAAAAAGAAGAATCAAAATCAAAATTTTGGGTGATTTCAAAATACAAACTAAAATAATGTTAAAAATAATTAATTTTTTCCTGATACTTTTTAACAAGGGATGATCTCAATAGCGGCTCTACTACTGAACCACAAACTACCGCGCAACTCCCATAATTGTTTTATCGAAATTACGTAGCTATATATTATTGTTTGTATAAAATTTTATGATATTAGGGACGCAAAATTATAAAGTTTCGATATAACTTCAACAGTAGATGGTTATGAAACTGAGTTACAAAAGTGGGCGGAGACCCCATTGGTATTATGTATCTGTAAAATTATTCGTAGCTGCGTAATTTCAGTACTAATATTACAGCAAGTTTTAGACGTACAATAGTATGATATTCTTGGTTCAGTTGTAGACCGACTGCCGTGTTGACCGTGCGGAATTAATTGAGTATGTTTGCATGAAACTTTGAGTATATCTGTAGATACTATATTGTTGATCCGATCTCGGGCACAGTAATTGAGGGAAATACAATTATGAACCGGCCCAAGTATCTACTCGAGTAAACAAAGGTTGATTTGTTTTAGTAAATGCCAGTTTCGATCGAGATGCAATGTGTGTTGAGCGAAGAAATACAGTTTACTTAAAAAAAAAAATATAGTATCTACCCAATTTCAACTATATATTATAGTTGAAATTGGGTAGATACTACGCTTTTTCATACTTACTATGATAGCAGCCTAGTACTATCTACTCTAGTTGTTACAAGGTGCACTAATGAAATTTCATACACCCGACTCTATGAAACACGGACTGAAAAAAACCCAACTGAGAACGGGTTTTGGTAGAAACACAACAAAAAGCCAAATTACACCTCATAATTTTACTTCCCGAGTCAGAATGGCTATGTAGCTCATGCTGATATAGGTAGCTTCTTTGTAGCAGCATCTACAGCTACGCCGCTAGCGATGTACGCGAAGTTGGTTTTTTATAATTCTTATAGCTAAAGGATAGGTGTCGTCGACACATTCCTAATAGCTGAGAATGTGTCTTGTTTACGGCACAAAAATACTAAGAATGTAAGACATACCTAGCGCAGATCATCCATACAAGCAGCACCAAGAATATAATGAAGACGACTCCTCCGGCCACGCCACTGGCGATGTACGCGAAGTCAGATTTCTCTGTACAGTTCTTGCCGGTGAACGAGCCCATGCATCGACAGGAAGGCTCTCCTCGTGTATCCTTTACGCATTCGCCGCCATTGTCACAGAAGTTTAGGCAGACATCTGGAAAACAGGTTGATATATCAATTGTAAAATTGCAATGTCATATTCGAAAAGGTTTGTATGTGATGAAACATATGACAGCAAATAGTAACTATTGTTGCAATTTTATGGGACTTCGCTGTGGGTTGGAAGGAAAATAGATAGATTATTGTGTAGGTAAGTTGAAATTTATTGTATAGGTAGTTTAAAATTTTTGAAAAACAGGTACAATTCATGAGGGCGATCGCAAATTAGTATTGTTATAAGTACTCTCTATAAGTACTTACTTAAATTAAAAAAGTACGCTCTCTTTCTTTGGATTTTTTTTTTATATTTTGCTTATTAGTGACGATGCCAGAGGTTCGAGAAGACAATACTCACCAACACACACTTTTCCAGTTCCGTTGAAGCCAGGCTTGCACTGGCACTTGAATTCGCTGCTTTCGGGCATTAGCAGGCAATAAGCGTTGACGTCACAGTGCATCTCGGGGCCACTCATCTCGCATGGATTAGTGCATTCCGTTTCTGAAGTCTGGAAATAAAAGTAAGGGGAAGTTAGAATAGAGATTCTTTAACTTGTAAATTTATTTATCACAACAGACTAGTTTCCAGGGTCCAAAACTATCATTAAAATTAGTCCGTCATTTAGGGAATCAAAATATATTGTCAGAGGTTGTGAAGCGATTTCTAAAAACTCTTGGAACTAGGATAGGATCGATCAACCATTTAAACAAATCGACAAAAATGAATAAATGTATGTACACATAACAGAGTTAGCCTCAAAGTAAGTTTTAGACTTGTGTCATGGGATACTAACTCAATGATACCATACAATATATTAATGTTGGTTACTTACAGCTCCCATTTCCCTGGTACTGGTGTTTATAGGACAGGGTACGCAGGCAGTCTGCTGGGCTTCCGATTGGTACATTCCCTTCTTGCACAAGATGCAGGTGTTGAGTGTTACGTTTAAGTAAGATCCTGAAATCGATAAGTTGCAAAATTAGTTATCGAATTTCCCGCAGATGGTAACCAACAACCGTACTATCGTTAAGTTTAGACAAAATACAGGATAACAGAATCGAGTAAAATCTTTCCATGTTTGCAAATTAGTTGCGCCAGCCTGAGGCGTGGTGGTACCAGGCGGACATGATGCGCAAGCAGCACCCTTTCACGAATTATATACACAGGATCAAGTAGTTATCTGGCTTGCAAACAGGTAGCGAGGTCAGCAGAAGACGCGCCAGCTTAAGGAGTGGTGGTACCAGGCGGACATGGCACGCAAGTAGCACCCAATAAATATGCCCAACAGTGTGGTCTAGGGTAATAGGATCAAGTTATCTGCCTTGCTGCTTAATTTAAACAGGATATTCAAAACAAAGTTTGGTTTTGCTAACCATATCCGTTTTTATCTACGGAGGAACAAAGTATAATCTCACCATCAGGTTTGCAAACAAGTAGCGAGCACTGGTCAGCATAAGAAGCGCCGGCTTGAGGCGTGGTGGTACCAGGCGGACATGCGCAAGGGTCACCGTTTCCTCAATAATATGAACTAGGATAACAGGATCAAGTAGTTATCTGATTTGCAAACAGGCAGCACACAGGGGTTCACCGTTGACGGGTAAGTCCGGGAGTATTATAATGATGATGAATGTGAAGAGAATAAGTTTGGTTTTGCTAACCATATCCGTTTTCATCTACGGAGGAATAAAGGAGAACCTCACCAGGTTTGCAAACAGGAAGCGAGCACTGATCAGCAGAAGAAGCGCCGGCTTGGGGCGTGGTGGTACCAGGCGGACATGACGCGCACGCAGCTCCCGCGCCCTTCAGTCTCCACGTGCCGCGCGGGCACGGCTCGCAGCCACCGTCGCTGCTTAGCTGCTCTCCTGGTAATAAGATTGAGAAATTTATGAATTGACACTTTGTGACACCGTTTATACAACTATAAGTAAATGATACAAATGCGGACTTGTTGTAAGTGCAATATCTTCCAGTTAACCTTATGTAAGAAATTTATGGATATGCATAAAATAATTGGATACTGTTAAGTCTGTTAATCCTAGATCACGAGTTGGCAATACTCTAGTGGCAAATTCAAGATGCAACGATCGTAAATTATGATGACCGCTCGACCGTATGCAACCGACCGTATGAAAGTTAAAGAAAAAGAAATTTGCCAGAGGCCAGATGTGACACTTTATTAGAAGTCATCAGCTTTGGTGCCGTCAGAAGCCTTTACGCAGCCTGAAAAAATCTGACAGTTTTGGACACCCATGTTTCTGTTGATCTGGTTTTCGCTTTGTAGTGACCAATACCAAAATCAAGGTCCGTCTCAAGTAAAAAGCGTTTCGGCTCCGAAACGTAGGACGAATAAGAATTTAATAATGATTTTATCTAATAATTAGTTACAGCTTTATCGACAAAAGGTAACCAAGAATGAACCTCAGGCGGAATACATTCGGTCAAAATAGTATAAAAATTTATTTCTAAATTTTATACTCAATAATTGTTCTTCCACAAAATTCATTGTATATTAAACTCATACTCAATCTTCAAATTTTGAGCAATTAAGAGCAATGTAAACTCGCCGAGTGGCACAAACGCTCGATGCCATAGGGCCGACAGTATGGTGCTTGAAGGGCCTGCTAAGAGTGTGAATGGCCCTAAATGGTCTTGGTCATAAAACCTGCTATAAAATTTTCTTTTCATGATCAGCAAGTTTCATCTTGATATCGGAAATGTCAATGTCAAAATATGTCATACTATTACTGCTTACGTGAGATGCTTATTTCAATGGATTGGAATTTTACATGTTTTTTAAATAAATTATTTATTACTCGTAAACTATTATAAGCCTTACGGCAGTGATAATTTTCTTTTAAAATTCATTATATTTACTTCTGTCATGATTTTTTCAGATGTCCAAATTCAACGGTTTTCCTAGAAGTGGTTGTGGACACTCACCTCATTATTATTTTTTTAACGTTATAGCTAAATATCTTATAAACGAAACCGTTAATCGAAAAACACTCTGAGAGTACTCATAATGTCTTTAAGAGACCTGTTAAATGATACCCCACACAAATAGAAAGTAGAAAAAAATAATTTCAACCTCCACTTTACATGTAAGGGAGGTACCCTAAAAATATATTTTTCATATTTTTATCTCACAGTTCGCTCCGCGTAAGTATTATGCATAGGCATATTAGGCATACCAAATTTTAGCTCACTAGATCTAATAGTCTCTGAGAAAAACGTAGGACAGATAGACGGACAGACATGACGAAACTATAAGGGTTCCTTGTGTTTACTACGGAACCCTAAAAATTTAAGTTCCTTCGATATAAAAGACGTTTAAATTCTGCAGGTATCGGTCAAACACTTTTCCCTCCATTCCGTCCCCATACTGAAAATATACGATCGTTCCGAACAATTTTACTAACATTTGATATTTCATACTATTTTGTGAATAAACGAAAGCGATAAACATGTTACACCTCACGTCGTCGGCATCATACGTTATTCGCGTCTGGTGACATTTGAATTTCAATCCACTGTGAAAGAAGATTAATGAAAAGCTTCTATGCTGAACAAAATGGTGAATACGGTGTCCGTGTTTCAACCATGAATCTTTCGCGTAGAATAAAATATATCAACTTGAAATGTGGATCGTGAAAAGTGTGGTAAACTAAGTCGTAGAAAATATCTAGACGTTTTACTTTAAACTACTTTTGTTTAGCAACAGAAATTGGCAAGACAAGGACAGACTTTTTCTGGTAAAACCTATCTGAAGTCAGCTACAGTTAAGTCAAGAGAAAAGAGAGAATCACGTCTGTTTTCCTCAGTAGCTAGATAAGATATAATCGTATCACAGCTAGGAGAGCTAAGCTAGGATAATTACAACTGGCTACGATGCTTACAAACATTCCTCGCTTCCACTACGGTCATCACTCACTGGTAGATACTCCTTAATACTTCCTATATATTTGTTCGCAGTACGTTTTACCATCATCTTTGTAATCCGATGATCTATTTAAATATGATTAGAGCTTGCAATTCGAGCAACACATCACTCACTGGCCAATTACGGGTACTCCTACTCTTTATCTTTGGTCGCAGTATGTTCTACTATCACCTTCGTAGTAAATGTTGTTAGAGCTGTACTTTATTTAAGCTCCTTGTGACTTACCTGAGGAGCAGTCATCTCTGCATTCGGCGGCCGAGACCGCCTCGGTGGCGCGGGTGGTCTGCCCCCGCGGGCAGGCGATGCAGGTGAAGGCGCCTTCCCGCGGCTGGTACGAGCCGTGGCCGCAAGGTCTGCATAACTCTGCTTCGGCGTCGTAGAACTTTCCGGCGGCGCATCGCTCTGGAACACGTTTTTAGGTAATAGGGAAATTGATACGGAATGTACATGGTTGTGATGGCTTCAATGGAGTTTATGCTACACGCTACACAGTCGGATGTAGATGATATACGAGCAATACTGCCTCCGTGGTCGATCGTGGGTTCGAGTCCCACGGGGAGCATGCTTTGTTTAGTTGTTTCCAGTTTGATTAGAAGAGGATGATGATAATGACTAAAAATCATTTCCGTGCTTCTGAAGGCACGTTAAGCCGTTGGTTCCGGCTGCCATTAGGTGGTCGTTAAAAGGAACCACGTCAGAGGCCGAAAGGCGGTTCCGGAAAACTCTGACACCAGAGTGCACAGGGTCGATTAATCATGTAACCCACTCGATATGAATGGATGAGCAATTGATACCTACTTGTCTACATTGTTTTGTTTATTAACAAAAACGCAGATGCTATATGATTTTATAAAGGCCTTTTAATATGCTATATGCGTTTAACATGTAATTTGACCTCACGGCGTCATAATTAAAAATATATCTTTACCTTTACAGTCAGCAGCACTACGCGCGCCACTGGCTTGAGTGACTCCAGCTTGGCCGGCGATGGACGGACACGCTGTGCACTGAAGTTGTCCAGCTTCCGACTGATAGGTGCCCAAAGGACAAGGCTTGCAAGTATCGCTGGCTGAATCCAGGTACGTTCCTACCGCACAGGCCACTGAAAAAGACAAATGAAAAATGCTTTTGAATTTTCTACTATATTGGAGACTGGATTGGTTCAATTTTTTGTATTTCAAGACCAGCACACAAAAAATGTTAAAGCTACTTAAATTTTATTACGTGATCAATCAATGTCATTGCTATCCCGTGTAGGCGATTTATTGGAAATCCTATGTTCTGAAGTGTCTTGCTACTAAAATGATGAAAACCAATTTTAGGACTAAAAAATATATAAAAATACATTACAGTGCTTTTATCAATGACCCGCGTAACTCTAAAAAAATTAAGGGAGGTTTCATATTTACTTGACAAATGTTAATATTGTGTGATATTAATACTATTCTATGTAAAACTTTATGTTGAAAACTTGAAAAATGTTCTTTTAGAATTTTCTATGGGGCCTGGTAAAGTCAAACACCGATGAATAAAAAGCTAGGCAAAAATATGATAAGGGTACATACCACAATCGGCTCCCATGACAACCTGGCCCGTAGGACAAGCGTAGTCGGAAACCAGCTGTAAGCTAGCGGGGTCTGGTACTGTATTTGGTAGAATACTGCGTACGTCAAATTGTTCGTCTTCGAGAATCAGTTTCTCTAGCAACCGATGGACTGAAGACCTTTCGTTGGTACCTCCATGGATTACTGGGTCGCTGTAATAAGGAATTTATTATATATTTTTCTTTCATCTGTTTCTAAAGGCACATATTTTTAAATCTTTAACATCCATTCTACGTTGGTCTACGCTCTTGTTCGAAGTCACTCTGTAAGGCGAGACTTGGCATGTTTAAATGTTGTTGTTGGTAGAATACAATTTATTTCTTGAACAAACGGTAAAACAGTATGTTTTTAAGTCTTCACTGTAAGATAATCTGTTGTTGAAAAACAGATTTGGGAAATACGAGTATACATTTTCTGTGCTCTTTTTTAATACGTTCCGTCTTGGCGAAGAGCTAAATTTTAAAATAAGTGCTTAATTATGCTCTTCAATCATACGTTCATTACGTACAAACTCTGATACCAGGCTGCACTGGTTCTTTGACCATGTAACCCACTCAATATGAATGAATGAATTACCTACGTAAATAACTCTAACATACATAATTAGTGGTAGTAATAACTAAAATACTTTGAACGTCTCAAAAGAACTGTTACTCAAATTATTTCACTGTTTCACCACAAATGGAAACAAGCTCGCATGTGAAGTTAAAAGTTTTCCACGATCCAAAGCGTCTATTGAATGGGAATACAAACAAAACTGTTTACAAACGAATGAATAAGTGTTATCAGTTGAAAGCTTAGAGTAACTATTAACTATAGAGAGACGCGTTTGGCGTGAGATCGTGAGCTAGGTAATCTTATTCTAACTTATAGAAATGCTAAGATTTGATTGTTTGTTACCTCTTCACGTTTTATCTACTACCTATCTGTGTTTTGTTCTAAACTTTATTTGTAAATGTTTAAATACTAGCTGACCGACTCATGAATTACTGTTTAAACAACCTCATTCTATTAATTTTTCAGTTGAATATTCAAAGCCAAATTTATTTGACATGCACATAGTTCTGATACACAAAATTCTAAAAGAAATAAGAGAGTAGGTGGATTCTTGTCTCGACTGACTAAATAAAATATGAAAAATTATTAAACGAAACGATGAATGACGTAGAAATTTTGTAAAATTTTTGACTAAATCAGTCTTTAAAAAGCATCTCACGATCCTCACTACATCGACGCGTTCTACTTCATACAAGCTATACTATAATATAGTTGAAAGCATGCAACTTACTTGACGGCGGGGAAAGCGATCTCAATGCTGTACGTATCTCCAGCTTGTCTGCCCTCCCTACTGCTTCGTGTCCTAAGTGCCAGACAAAATAACATGCAATCGTGTTGGAAGAGAAACATGCCATATAAAATATTCAAGTTTCAGTTCTAACTGTGCCGAGGGTGCGACTAGACTGTCGAAATTCTTAGTAACATTCCATTTTCGAATGTTAATAGTGACTTGAAGCTTTTGTAATGGGTAAATAACCACGCATTGCTCTACATTCACAACTCTGCGAATTGGTTGTACGTCAATGTACAATACATATATTACTAGTTCTTGTTATCTAATGGTTTAAAACTTTGACTATTGTATCAAAAAATATTGATAACAACTTTTAATTATTTTATTGAAGACCAAAAGATAAACATTGAACTTCAGCCTTTGCTTTAAAACAGCTTTGCTACGAGCGTACCATTAAAATTATGGTACAGTCTAGATCAGACAAACAGAGTAGGTATTTTTTAAGATAATAGTAGGATCATAGTGCGGCCAGGACAAAAAATACATTATTTACATAAATCTCTATTTTTTTTTTCATTGAAGAACGTCGTCAATATAACCGCACCCTAATTTTTAACATTACATTGTTCGCTTTGTGCGTGTGTGTTACACATGCTACTATGTAAACTGTGCTCTACAAATACATTTAAAATTGTCTTTCAGTTTAGTGTGCGTACCCACACCTTTCTAGCTATAACTGCGATAGTACTTCTTTTCTACTATTGAATATTTAAGTTCAAATTACTACAAGATTTACTACTGCACCACGAATAGATTCATAACATTAGTCTACTAAACTTGGTCAAGAAGTTAGATATTTAGTAGTATCGTGATTGATGTTAAACCAAGTTTACTAGACTTTATGTCGTTTTATACTTACTCATCTACTGGAATAATAGCGTCCAAAACATATGCATCTTCTGATTTAGGTGGTGGTGATGATACCTCTCTGGTTTGTCTATTATTTGCTCGGTGATCGCATTTCACATTTATGTCAAGTTCCTTGCACTCGCGAGTACCTGAAATAAGTACATAAAAATTTAGAAGAAAATCATAAAATGTTTGTAATTTGCTTACAGATAATGTAAGAAACATCTATCAGGATTTTACCCGACTGCGATAGAAGGAGTGTTATGTTTTTCGAGAGAATGTATGTATGTTTGTATGTATAATGGTTTGGCACGCTCTACAGCCTGAACGGCTCGATGGATTTTAGCTTGAGAGTTGTCATTAGATTCGTATTTACTGTGTGAGTGAAGTGTCACTGGGTACATCAGAAAAAAACAAAGTGGCGGATTTTCGGGGTATTTACATTCCCATTAGATTTCCCAGAAATGCAGTCGGGGGTTTCAGTTTTTTTTTAATTACCGTTATCTTGTTATTAAGGTCCATTCGTAGCGATTCACTTTATTTCACTTATGAATTTTTCAATATTAACTACTTGGAAAAAAATAAATAAAAAATATCCCACCTTGTACATTGTAAGAACAGAAGTTCCAATCTCTGTTAAGTTGATTAATGGCGGTGCGTACTTTCTGTCGCAGAACTCCTTGGCCAGCGTCATTGCAGAGCACCGAACTTGGGAACAACATTGAAATCTTAAACACGCGCTGTGCTGGTTGTGCCGCTGTAAAGAGAAAGAAAATTTGGTCACAAAGGTCGCCCAGCAAACCAGCTAGGTAATTTTTAAAATTTGGCAAGTACAAGAATAGAAACAGTAGCAGTTTTATTTCAGAAAGATAATCATAAAATCTTACGTGAGCAAGCAGGATATACAAAAGGTAAAGTCGGGTCAGCAGTTGGGCGCCAGAAGCCTTCAGCTCCACAAGTGTAGAATGGTGGTACTGGTTGGGAGAATCCTAGGTCTTTGCTACAGCCAATTTCGCAGACCTTAAACTGACTGCCCGCGCCCCAATCGCGACAGGACTGGTATCCACCAAGAGGATCAGCCAATGGAGGGCAGAATTCAGCTGTAAAATGACACGTAAGTTGATTAAATTGGATTAAACATAATTTAGAATGTCGATTCAGAAACACCCTTGGCGCTCAATCGACTTACCTAGTACAGTAACCTTGAAAGTGCAGGTAGCTGCATTACCAGCAGCATCATAGGCTACGTAAGCAATGTCATATGCTCCCCAGGCGAGATTCTGTCCGGGCTTATGACCAGATTTCTCTGCTACCCTGGCTACGCCTACGTTGTCACTGAATACAGGAGCATCCCAATTGACAATAGAAGATCCATTCTTTGCAATCACCCATAAGTCTCCCGGGCAACGATCTACTGTTGGTGGTTCTTTATCTACTTGTAGTTGTTCGCATTTATCGCCAGTGTATCCATTAGCACATACTCTCTGTCCGCAGTGCGTTGGAACTACTCTTTCAACGCCTCCATACAAATCTTCATATCCAGCCCAATTGAGAGCCAAACCATTGTAAAGAACAGGCTCAGTCCTGCAATCTCGAACTTGTTTCTGTATTTCGTTGGTGACATCAAGTGCACGGTTCCATATTTGTACTTTAGTCAGATGCCCTTGGAAACCAGATTCGGTATATGCTTTTGGATTATCTGATTGAGGTTTTCCTAGTGTTACCCAAACACTGAAAAAGAGTGTTAAACAATAAATTAAGTCAGGCATTCGTTTTTGTCAAATTGCAAGTAACATTTTGTAATCAATTACACTATATGATTTTGTATAATTCAAATATATCCAAAACTTTTGTGGTAGTAGCTATTTCTATAAGAGTATAATATAATCAATAAATAAAAGTAAAATAAACTTACTACTGTGGCAATGTTCGACCGCTGCCGTAACCTGTCTTCTTGCTAGCAATCAAGCCTTCTGTGATAAGTGTTAGTTCACCGCCATTATTACCATCCCACACCAATGCGACGTGATGCCATTGTCCATCGTTTACCGTAGCGTATTCTCCGAAACTTAAATACACCTCTTGGAGTTCAGGGAATAGAGATACTTGAACTCCGTTCGAATGAGCTTGGATGATTACTCTTCTATTCAGAGCAATGTGTGAATTACTGTAAGAGAAATATTTATTGATTTTAAAATTAAATACAGGCCAAATAAATCGAGAATAAAACCCATCTGGTGAAGGGTTGACAACGTCTATAATTTCAAATGAAAATGATCTGTTGTCTCCATACCTGACACCGTAAGCCGTGAAGAAAACGCCGCCTTCGTCTTGTTGTGTATACTGTACCCACATAGCAATGGTCAAGCTATCGGTTGAGGCAGTGTCGAATGGAATAACTTGAGCAGCACTTGATCGTAGCGGGTCACTAAAGTACAGATCATAATCTACGCTGATAGCTGCAACAGAAAAAAAATCGTAACTATCCGAAGACAATGCCCACACCAACATTATCAAAATACGAGAAAAAGAAAAACATACCTTTGCGGCAGTCATCTCCCGTGAGGTTGAATGGACACTGACAATAGAATCTACCGGGCAAGTCAATGCATGTTGCCGAAGGTGGGCAAGAGTTTTCTTTGCAGTCAATAATGTCTTCATCACAATTCTTTCCTTTGAATCCTGGTGCGCAAATACAGGTATAGTCTTCCCCTTCGTCGATACAGGTGGCGCCGTTCTGGCAGAGACCGGCATCACATGCGTCGAACTCATATTGACATCCAATGCCTGTGTAATCTGGGGAGCACGTACAATTGAGCCCAGATCCGAAGTCTTGACACTTTCCACCGTGCATACAAGGACTGCCAATGCATCTTTCTGGTGCAGTTTCACATTGTTTTCCATCTGTTCCACTTGGACAACTGCAAAAAAAAAAATATATTTTTTAGTTTGCATTACATTACAAGGACAAAGGACTTTAACGATATTATTAAAATTTAATTATATACTTACACGCAGAAGAAATCTTGGAACAAATCAATACATTTAGCATGATTCTGGCATGGGCGATTCAAACAATTACCGATATCTCTTTCACAACGTTTGCCGGTCCAGCCTGGTTGACAAGTACATTTGTAATCACCGATTTCATCTTTGCAAGATCCTCCATTAAAGCAAGGATCAGAAGCACAGTCATCAATATTAGTCTCACACATTTCTCCTGTAAAACCTTCGCGACATACACATTGGTATTTGTTATCAAGATCTACACAACGTTCGGTACCAACAGGATTGCATGGTTCTGTCAAACACTCATCGATAGCAGTTTCACATTGTAAGCCAATAAATCCAGGCCGACATTTACAAAGGAATCCTTCTATTTGGTCAATACATGAAGCTCCATTTTGGCAGGGGTTCGAAGCACAGTCATCGATCGTATGTTGACATCTTTTACCGGTATAACCGGCTTCACAGTTACATGTGAAATCATCGATACCATCGATACATTGACCTCCATTTTCACAAGGCGATATAACACATTCGTTAATGTTGATATCACAAGAAGGTCCGGACCAACCAGGATCACAAATGCATTGGTGAACGAATAGTTTGTCAACACATATACCATGTTTGCATGGTCCGTTCGAACAGAGATCTATCTTTTCATGACAACGCTTTCCTGTAAAGCCTGGTGGACAAGCACAACTAAAGTCATTAACTAAATCTGTGCAAGGGGCTCCGAGCAGACAAGGTTTTTCAATACAATCGTCAGTATTTATTTCACAAAGTTGTCCTTCCCACCCTGGTAAACATTCACATTTGTATCTTCCTTGTTGTAAAGCAATACACGAGGCACCATTTGTACAGGGATTTCCATTTGCTGTACAAGGATCAACCTGAAAATTAAGAAATTAAAGGTAAACAAATTTCATCAAGATTAATTACAACTTCACGAAATAAATACATATTATAAACATACCGTAACGTCACATTCAAATCCAGTATAGCCTGATCTACATAAGCAGGTGTAATTGTCAAATCCAGGTTCATCTTTGCACATAGCTCTTGCCGGACATGTGTCATTTCTACAATCTGATCTCTCTTCTTGACAATTGATACCACCGTATCCAGTAGGACATGAACACCTATATCCTTGAGGTAGGTCTGTACATGTACCACCATTATAACAAGGTTGACTTGCGCACTCATCGATATCAATTTCACATCTGCGTCCTGAGAATCCAGCGGGACAGTAACATTGGACACCGTGCCCCTTCGGCACGCAAAGACCACCATGTTGACAAGCGCTATTTGAGCATTCTACTGGTATACACTCTTCTAAAGTTGTGGCTCCAGTTCCGACTGTTTTCATATTTGTAGGGCATTCCATACACAGTGTTTGACCCAATAAGTTTTGGTAGAAGTTTCTAGGACATTGAGAGCAAGGTGCTAGTCCAGTTGGTGAATAGGTACCTGGAGCGCATTTCGCTCTACATTTATCTCTTCCTGGGGCAGCTGGCTGGTAGGTGTAAGTATTGACGGGGCATGCTTGGCAGTCTTTAAATCCACCTAATGGTGGTTCACTTGTGTAGCTATTTCTTGGACATTCTAAGCAAGGAACTAACCCTGTTGGGGAGTATGTACCATAACCACAAACTGGAACACAATCTGTTATATCTTTAGAGCCTTCTTCTCTTGTAAACGTGCCTTGAGGACATTTGAGACATGCTCCTTGTCTTGCTTGATTCTGGAAGAAGCCCCGCGGACACATGGTGCATGCCTTTTGTTTCTCACCAGCAAAGGTCCCCGCTGGACAATGTACTGAAATAAAAGACACATAGTAAGTAAATTACTCAACGAAAAGTAATATATAATTTCGATGAAAAGTTTCTATAAAATATTTATATTGTCTTTTTAAATTTACATGAAATTTTAATAACTGAATTTAAGAAGAATAAAATATTGTTCTTTTGTACTTTATACTTACGACATCTGGGAACATCATTTGTATCCATATTCAATACTTCGCCCACGCTGCATGTAAATCCTCTTGAAATGGAACTTCTGATTGCTCTCAATGGTGGGCATTGGTTACCAATAGAGGACACATTTAGTACTGGTTCAATAAGAGCGCTAGCATAGGGTACAGAAAGATCAAAAATGAGATTCAGAGTAGAACCGCAGAGATCGTAAAGTTGTGTTTGTCTAATAGCTGGAGTGATAGCTAGAACGAAGTCCATTTTTACAACATTCTCGTCAAGTAATGTTGGCATAGCTTTCACAAATGTAACGTTGATATTAACATTGACAGCTGAACAACGCTGTGATAATCTTTCGTTCAGAATGTTGTCATATTGCGCTAATAGATCCTTGTATTGAGGCAAGCATGCATTGGATACAGCTCCTAAAGCACGATACTGGACACTGGCTACAACATGGTAAGCTGCTTGTTGAGTATCTACAAAGAATGATAAAATAGATTAGTAAATAAGTCGTTTAAAGATATATTGTCGATTTGATTGTCGGTAAATAAATTTTGCGTACTTTCAGAAACACAGTCAGGTACAACAGCTGTTGGTGTCCATTGTCGTTTTGTTTCACAGATGAAGGTCTTCACTGGTTCCCCGTCTGTGAATCTAAATCCAGGGCTGCATGTTGCTATACATTGAATTCCTCGGTCACCAGGAAGGCAGTTCAGAGCTCCATGAGCCGGAGGCATTAGTTCCCAATCAACACATGGCGTAGCTTGTACTGAAACCTATGAAAACAAAAACGATTAATTTATGCACGACATTAAGTACACATTTTTAACAAGCTTCTCATTTATAAGCTTTGTGACTTACCTGGAAGTTGCACTGTGCTTTGTTTCCATATTTATCAGAGGCAATAACTGTAACATTTTCATATCCACGAATAGGTATAACTGCTCTTTCAGGAATAAACTTCAAGTAAACTTCTCCTGAAGCGTCTGTAGCGTTTATCCTTTTTCTGGTTTCATTGAAGTTCACTGCATAGCTATCCTGTTTATCTACTAATTCGATAACATAACTCTGAGGACAGCTAAGCCTTGGTGGAGTGTAGTCAGGAACAGTAATATTAACTTCACAAATGGCGACATTACCATCGAAATCAAATGCTACATATCGAACAACCATATTATGGAATACTTGAATAGGTGTTCTGAAATGTTGAGGCGTCACTTCTAATCTGGCGATCGCTCCTGAATTGTCCATTGCTGTAGGCTCAGTGAAATTTACAGGCAGAAGTCCTCCATTTACATCTGTTTGGACTATTATAGGCTGTTGTGGGCAATTCTGGAATACTGGTGGCTCATTGTCTAAAAAAATATTACATTATTAAATTACACAGTAACGAGATGTTTTGGAAAGGAAATATAAATCAATTTCTTTTATTAATTTAAAAATTTAAATCAACACAACTTACCAACACAAGGTGAATATCCGTAATCGTAACCAAGAAGTGGTTCTGAAGCAGGTTCATCACAACCCATCAGTTCGAATTTCAAGCAAGCGTTATCCATAAAACTCACAATACCCAAAATAACAAATCTAGCTTCCACATATTTGGGTAAAGTGATCATAGCTAATTCGCCGTAATTACCAGGATCTCTCATCGTTAAGTTGAAGTTGGGGAAGTAAACAACATAGTTTTCTTTTTCAACTTGCTTGTAGAAGAATCGTATTTCAGTTGGACGTCCCACGATATCTGAGGTTACAACACCTTTTACTAAAATTGCTTTAACTCTGTACACTTTTCCTAAATCTACACTAACATATGTGAAGGCTTCTTGCTTTCCACACCAACCAGTTACTGAGTTGAGTCGCACATTTCTAGCTTCGTAGTTAGGTCGTTCTGATGTGGCATTTATCGCAGAGTCGGGTATTCTTCCCGATGCAAGTCCTAGTGGCTTAATTACTTTGCATTCTGGCTCCCTGATGCATGTGATCGGTCTAGGATTAATGAGAATGTAACCTGGTCTGGAACACCCAAATAGGACTTCTGATCCTTGTTCATAACTTTTTGCAATTTGATAACCATCAGCAGGTCTGCCCGGATCTTCACAAACTGGGCCTTCACATCGCAAGTCGCCAAAGTCCCAAATACCATTAGCTTGGCATCTGACAACGTTGTCGTGTTTGCTGGTTTGTCCAGCAAGTTTGAAGGTATTTTGACAACCAAAGAAGAATGAGCTTTGGTATCTGGTATCTAAATATTGACCATATTCTGCACCAGGTGTTGGCATCGGAACTCCACAATCTTTTCTTGGACATTGGGGTTGTGCGCCAGATAACCAATAGTCAGGAAGACCCTGAAAATTCAAATTCGTTACGTATTTTACTTAATCCGTTCAGCGGTTTGGCCGTGAAAGCGTGGCAGACAGACAGACTTTTGCATTTATAATATTAAGTATGGATATTTTATATTATATTATTTATTAATAGGTATATATTTTAAATGAATCAGTAATAGTTTTATGTAAGTTTACGTAGTGTATGAACTTAAGCTTTTGAAATTATCTTCATATATACTATTTATAATTCTGTGTCTAACGACAAGTATGGTTATCTCGAAAAAAAATGGAATTGTTTATCATAAGTTAGTCGGGTTTCACTATCAATCTTGATAACTAACCCGAAGGGGGTATTTTTATCTACTTACGGGTTTAGGATCGTATACACATTGTCTGAAGGATGATGTTATCGTGTTTCGTAATTGTCTTCCGGGAGAGGTACACGTGATTGTTACATTGTCTCTATATGGCAGTAGAACGCTTTCTGGATCTTCTCTTATTATCTTTAAACCATCATTTTTATCGTCGGATAAAGTCACACAGCGGGCATCTGAAACATTAGGGTATTTTCACTACGTGTAACATAAAGGTGGTTTCAATTAGTTAGATGCTTGTTTGATTTGCTTTCTATTTACTTACATTGACATTCCGGTACTGTTCCATTCCATGTACCACTTGACGTACAGAGTAAAGAAGCGAATCCGGACATAACATAACCGAAGTCACATTGGAATTGTACAATATCTCCAAAGTGATAAGCATTCTTGGTCGACAACAGTTTTCCGTTTTCGGGAGATGCGAGTGGTGGGCACATCACAGGTACACATGACTTATTCTTTTGGTACGTATCGCCATCTCTATCACCGGTTTCAGATAATTCAATTGAAAATCCAGCTGTTCCGTTATTGGAATATAACTCGTAGCCCAGATTACAGGCGCAAGAGAAGTTACCAGGCCTGAAAAGAATATGATCAATTTAATAATTGACGCTAGAAACTATGAAACATTTGATATACAAACAAACTTTAATTTAAATACATACGTATTGATACATTTTTGATCACATCCCCCATTGTTTTCACTACATTCGTTTATATCAGCACAATCTAATCGAGCGCATCCCATGACTTCCAGTTTCAGACATGGTGCACCAACATAATCTTGGATCTTAAATTTAATATACTGTGCTTCAATAGGAACTGGTAAATTCAGAACTGAAAGAGTAGGTTCAAGAATACGGAATTCTACTGCAGTGCCATCTGGGTTAGTGTAGTCCTTGAATACATCAGTCAAATCATTAGTGTACTGAATTCTTATGGCTGAAGTGAATGCAATATTGCCATCAGCTCGCATAACGCTCATGGTCCTGAATCCTCTAATAATGGTGGTTGCTCTTAAATCAATCAAAACCCAGTTAGCTCCAGCTTCTAAGTTGTTTCCACACCAACCTCCTCCATTGTTTAATCGGACCATCTGTAATTAGATAGATTTATTAGAGACCGACATAAAATAACTTATACAATCAATTTAAGTTTTCTATACAAACCCCTTTGTAATATCCAGATTCAGGAGCTGAAGTCGTAATAGATTCATCAGGAATGGCACCATTAATAAGACCCAAGTCTCCAACTGGTCTGCACTCCAAACTGGGTGAGAATCCAGGACGGCAAGGACAGTAGAATCCTCCTTGAGTATTTTTACATTCAGTAGATGCTGTATCACATTGGTTGCTCAGACATTCGTTTATATCATCGCATGTTGGCGCTGCATCAAATTCTTGATTTGTTCCACATTTGAGGACGCTGGGACCGTTCAGTTTGTAACCTGCACCAAAAAATATGTCATAGATTTCATTTCACAAAATATTAGCTTAAATCAAACAATTTGATAAAGTCCGCCTTTTGTTGTATCAATATTATTTTTGTACAATAATTTTTTTTAGATACATATGTAACATTTTAATTCAACAAAATATTACAGAATTTACCTACCTTTATAACATTGAACACGTGCTTCGTCCCCGTACATGTAAATCCTAGATTGGTCAACGATGAAACCATTTTTGATCTCAGGGAATTTGGGACAGAGAGCCTTTGTACATGAAGGGACGTCTCCAGACCAAGTTCCATTGCTCATACAAAGTAAGACAGGCTGTCCAGACCTAACATACCCAGGTTCACACTCGTATCGTACTATTGTGCCATAGCTTCGTCCGCCGCCATTTAAAATTGTCACATTTGCGTGTGGGACATCCGGAAGTGCTACACATTGTGATGCTGAAAATGAAAAAGATATAAATATATAAGTTGTAGATTATACTAAGACTTACTTTGAGTCTCTGCACCATCCTAGTTCATTTTTATATATGTACTTACACAATATTTTAGACGACACCAAAGACTTACTACATCTAGTGTTGCAGGCGCATCTTTTGTTTTTTCTTCTTCTCAGATATATTTTCGTTCATTCGTTTCAGATATATTATATCTTCGTTTTTAAAATAAAGACACCAACAGCAGGAAACGAAATGAATGACCTTATTGTACCATTTACATGCTGTTAAATCTTTTAAAATTTCAGTTCTTTATATTAAATTATGAAAACATCTGAAATATATACAACAAATGTGAAACTTACCAAGGCAAGTAGGAGTTCTTTCCCATCTTCCGTCGGACAAACAAGAAATTCTTTCAATTGGCTGGCCAGTCGGGAACGCGAATCCAGCGTAACATTGGTAAGTAGCCACTCCCCGATACGTCACGTTTGTGGATCCAATCGAGAACCCGTTGTCGATTTGTGGAACGGGACCGCAATACACCTCTGAAAATAAATACGGGCAATTAAATTTTATACGCCTATTGTCTTTTTCGCTAACGAAGCGAACTAATTGCGTTCTTATTTCTATTAGGCAATAAGAATAATACGAATTACATATGTTACAGTAAATATTTTATTTTTTTTCAAATTTACACTGAGACTAAATTGGGTGGTTTCTACCTATATTTTTTTCTCTATAAATTAAAAAATTAGTTAGGTATCGTTACCTGCACGTATGTTTGCCAGGATGTGTGGCCAGTGAGTGGGACAAACTTATACATACTAATCTAATTATCGGTATGGGTTCGTCTCACTCACATCTTGCTTATGTATATGCATGGAGCAATTACAAAGAGGAGATGCCGTTTGAAATGGTGCAGTGATGTGATCATTGGCGCCTCGCCGACACAAAAGTGGGCGGAGCTTTTCATTGCTTATGCTCCATGATTGGAGCCACGGCCGAAACCAAGCACGTCTGCCTTCCGCCCCGTGTAGCCTCACAAATACTTTCTTACAAAACGCATAATACGGCATTTCCTCTTTGTAATTACTCCATGGTTATATGCCACCGGGTATACTACTATTTAATTTTTGTCAAAGGCTACTAATTCAGCTTGCCAAAAAAACATAGGTATCAGATATATTACCTAATATTATTAAAAAGGTAGTTTTAACGTTACAATTTAAGTAAAGCAATGAAAAAATATCCTAGGAAACGAATATTCAGAATTAATATTTGTTTTAAAATGTACCTTGGCAGCTGGGTATGTAAGTGGTTGACCAATTTCCGCCTTCTAAACACTTGGTCGTGATTCGAGGCTTTCCAGTCGCAAATTCTTGCCCAATTGGACATGAGAATATGCTAACAGTTCCAAAAGCAGTGTCTCTGTTGGAGGCCAACGCACCCACGCCGGATTTCAGCGGTGGACAATCTGAAAATCAAATTTCGTAAACGAATGCATTCTAAATATTTGAGAATGTTTAGGTAATGAAATTCTTAGTTTCCAAAAAAAAAAACGTAACTTCAAAAAGCTAAACATTAAAAAAAAACATATGAAAATTCTCAATATTTTAGTCGTAAAAATACGAAAAATCGATTCAATTTACCTGCGGAGAATGTAGCATTCCATCCTTCTTCGTTATGTAATGCATCAGACACAAATCGTATTAACATTTCCCCGCTAGATGCAGTTAACGTTATTCTGGGCTTCACCGTAAATCCATTTTCTGAATGCAATCTCAGGCTACTTGTGGTTGTACCGTCAAATACTTGTACGACGTCGGACGGGTGGATTTTAAAGTGATCGAATTTCAATGATAATGGCCCACCGTTAGGATTCTTTATTCTGTACAAACATTCTTGATTGTTAGGATAGTTACTTAAGCCGAATGCTGGAGACGATAATGTCCCGTTTGCGGCAATTATCGAAGCTCGACATCCTTGAGAATATCTCATATTAAAACCTTTCTTAGAATCGCCAAGGCTCGTTCGGAAATAAAGATATAAATGATTCGTTGTAGATATAACTACTTTTTGGTTTTCTTCGGCAGGTCCTGTTAATCTTGCAAGGACTGGACTAGAAGGACTGTTACCATCTTTCACTACTATATAATCTCTGTTCATTCCTAAATCTAGATCTTCGACTTCTAAAGACACTATTCTGCCAGGTTGCGCTTCAATTATATACACGCATTCCAAACCTCCTGGATATACATTCGGGTAACCAGGAGAGGTCAAAACTTGACCTTGAGGCGTGGCACGTAAAACGCCACCGCAGTTTGATGATTCAGTCTTCCAAGATGCACGGAAACCTTTCTTTTCAACAGATCTATCAGTGTTAAATTTAATAATCATAAAATTAGAAGCAGACACGAAGAGTTTGTTTGACAAGTCCTGTTTGCCTGATAATGTCGCAAGATTAACGGATTTTTCTTCAGTTCTGCCGCCTACTAAAATTTGAACAGTGTCAAAAGACTTTTCTGTTTCAAAATCTTGGAACTGTAGAACGATGTTTTGACCCTGTGGGCCTTCAAGTGTCCATTTACATTCACTGAAAGGAGGATATTTGTGGGGATAGTTAGGACTTTCTACTACATCTCCACTGCTGGCCATGTAGAAGTGACATTCGGAAGAGCAGTCCATTTCGTCGGACGCATCACCACAATCGTCTTGCTTGTCGCATTTGAAGGCTGCGTTAATGCATCTTCCGTTTGAACAATGGAAGGTTCCTAAAAGAAAAGCGAATTGTAATCATTGTGTAAACAACCTTAGCATTGACACTTGACTTCCTTTCTTTCAAATTGGGCTTACTAATTATGCAATTATTAAATTACGAAATATTACCTGCGGGACAGGCGTCAGCTTTGCACATGAACGGAAGTAGTGTTTCGCAAGTAGTAAGTTCCCATGACTGGTTGTCAGATGTGACATGAACGTCGACACATTCGCCATCTTTTGGATTTGGCTGCCGCAAATCCCAGAATCCTGCATATTGTGACACTAAGGACCTGGCAGCTGACTCCAGTGTGTTGGTTCTTAGATCGTCAACAGCTGCTAGACCTAACCAGTAATGGTTATTGCTTGGACTGGCTGGCACCATGCTGGCTGTTAAGTTGTTCTCCGTATAGCTGTCTACAACCATTAACTCGCTCCCGTATCTGTAAAATTAGTGGTGCATATTCAAGTTGATTGTTCAATAAAAATGAATCGCGGCTGTATTACAGTAATTCCACGTACTTAACCAAAATTCAAAACATATAAAATAAAATAAAAAATATTTGAGATATTCGCGGACATAATTAGGTACACAACGGTCATATTAACAATCATAGTGAGAAATTAGCACACAATACGTCAGATGGTAGTATGCATGAACTTGTTAATGTAGTCACATTTGGATAGCATATAATATTGAAACATAGTGGTATCCTTTTTTTTCAAATGTAAATGAACTTATTAAATCAAATGTGCGAAAGAACAATCAATTATATTCCATACCTTCGACATAGTTCTGCCGCTTTTTCCCATGAATGTCTAATGTTAAAGAATTTGTAACAATGTAATCCTTTTAGTTCCCAACCTGAAACAAGAGAAGACAACATTGATTTCGGGATACACATATTCCAATAAATACGGTTTGTGTAAAATATAGGTAATAGTATTTATATATCTGGGTGTCTGTTTGTTGTAGTCAAATAAGTCGATTTGAATTAGAATATAATGAAATTGTCAAACAATTGAAAATAAACATTCTATAGAGATTCGTCGAGCCGTCACAAAAAACAAACATCGACGAATATATCCATACAAATTTGGACATACATAGACATTTTATGTCGTTATCAAATATTTTATTATAAGATCAAATGATCATGTACGACAACGTTGTCGATGTTGTAATGGGCACTGCGGCACTGTTGCAACATAGGTTGCATTATTTTGTCAATGAAAAGCTCTTATAGTATTGATGATAATGAAACTGATTATTTGTGGTATACGCGAGGTATTTAAGTAGTATCTGGATATCGTGTACACCTATAATAGGGTTGCATGTTACTTCATGCTAGTACACAATTTAAAATGTTAGTTGCAAATTTTTGGCATGTTAGTGTACGTACCTATACCGAGTAAATAAACAAAAACGTAAAAAATAATATTTTCTGTATGGGCATTAGGTTACTATGACTACGTGCCAGTACTATTGGTTATTCTGTGTTATGGATTACAAATATTTTATTCCATCCATAAAAACAAACAAACAGGCAGTTAAAAATAGAAAAAGAGTAAGGCGTGAGAAACCACATTCATATTTACTCATGTTATCTTATAAGTTGTTGACATAGCAAACAAATTGTCTATTTAACTTCCGGATTGAATTATTGAATACTTCTGTGTGCATAGTAATTGTTTAAATAACCTTCTAAAATTGTTTGTATCACTTTTTAATATTATTCAACGAATGAAATGTCTTCTCTTAGTCGTACTACTAGTTCGCACTATTTAATTACAATATCAGGAATTCATTCATAAATTTAAGAGCTAGGCTCTTGTCACTGGAGTTTTTTCCATTCTTCCCTATCATTTGCTATATTCCCTATTTTATAATACGACACCACGCTTGCTTTCTCCTTTATTTGTGGCAACTGTGCTTTGGTCCACCTGAAACCTTTCTTTCTTTTATCTTTCCTTCTATGATGTTCCTCATAAAGTCATCATATCGAATCAAATGCCCCAACATATTCGCTCGTGTGTTTTCAAATCACTTAAAATCACCGCTCACTTGTTAATAACTATTAATTAAATTTCTAATTTAAACAAAGGGCGAATGTTAAGTATTGTGTTTGTTTTGTGATATTCAAAATTGAATTTTCCCAGTTTCCCATACCATTGCTGACTCTTGAATTGCCCACTCATTCCGTTTCAATTTTCGCAAAGCTGTTTGTATACGCTTTGTGTAACCATCTCAGAACCTCTGACTGCAAATTAGAGAAAGTAACAGATGTGACGTTGGGAATTAATATGAAAATTAAGTTAAATCAGTAGGGATTTTACTTCATTTTTATAATAAATAATGCCCCGCCGCCTAATTAAAAATAGTTGAGCAGTTAAGGTGAGCTGTCAGCAAAAAGCAAAAATCCCAATTGTCATTACTATCTGATATACACCGTGAAATTTAAGTCGTTTTGGACCCATCGTCCAGTGACTCCATTCATGCAACTCCATTCATGTGTATAATAGATATCGGTAGGGGTGATTTCATACGTAATATAGTTTAATAAATGTCTAAATAAAAATTGCTGGACAAAACGATGACCATAGTAATTATGAATTTATAAAAACCGCAGCCTTGTTTTGGCTCGCTGAGTTTTTTCACTTATCTACGAGTACTGCCTTTAAAACTGATATTTTTACCAAAATCTACATTGTAATATATAATGCCATATAATAATAACTTTGAAGTACAAACGTCCATAGATTATGAAATATAGATGGGGGCTTATTTCAACCGCCTTCATAAAATTTATTAAGACAAGATATTCTTGCGCTGTGGATATTTTGAGCTCGGTTCGGACCATGTTTGGCACAATCTGCATTAATTATAGCCAATTGTAGTGCAACGCTACGTGCATACAATATCTCGTGAAAGTCTACTCTTTCAGAATATTACGTAAACATAGAACCTGATAGAAAGTAACTCAGACTAATTAATTTCGTGTTTTACATTCCATTATGGTTTTGATATTCAAGCGTTTGAAGATTTTCATGTGTTGCCGAAATTGTTATTTGATCATGAATATGCAATTTGATGAGATGGAATAACGCACGCGAAGGCTAATTTTGGAATTACGGATATAACTTTGGTAGTGTGAATTTTTACACATCAGCAAAGGGAACTGTATTTGATAACATGCTGTAGCTAAATGAACCGAATTAATTAACTCAGACTGCATCAAATAATAGGTACAATTCTGTTTTTCTTGTAATTAAGAACTTTTAATCGTAGATGGTAGAAGTGTACCTACTAGAAAAAAGTCCATCTTTGAGTAAATCACTCGGTGAAAATCCAGGGCGAAAAGATAACTAAATAGTAAATGATGAAAAATAGGCACTTTCTTAATGCTATCATCGAAATAAAATTTATACGGTTTTATTCCGTTTATTACTTATCACCTAATATTTCAAACAATTCACAGCGTGTATGTTCGCAGGTAGGTACGTATTTATTTCGAAAACACTTTCTTATCTTTTATTAGTGAATATTATCTTGATATTCTTCTAATAATAAAAGACAGAGACAAACTACCTACTAGGTTTTCGGTAGAACATGAAGATTTATTTTTAAACTTGACAAGTACCTAAAGCGAAGTTCAAGTATGAGTTTAAACATCATGTAGGTATAGCATTTTTTCTCACTGAACTTATTTTTTTCTGTGCGTAGAAAGTTAGTATCCACTTAAAGAAATTTCGATCACGTCCGTTTTTCTTCGAGTGTCGTTAAACAATATTACCATATTTTCTTTGATTAGGCAAAAGAAGGAAAAGGAATTAATTTGTTACACCGACGAAAATATATTTGGACAAATGCTAATGCATTTTATTTGGACTTTGAACTTATATATTATTAAGCTATTTGTCTGTAAAATGTGACATTTCTTTGTACATAAGGCATCTTTATATAAGTTTATTAGCTTAGCTGTTGAAATGTAGGTCTATAAGCAGACTACTAACTTTTTCTAAATCAACATTACATTAATTCAGTGCGAAAGTGTTACGTTATTAACTACAAGTGTAATGCCAAAGGCTCGTTGCCCAAAATAAATTGAACCGACGGCTTGTTTACTATTCCCGCCACGTGCAAAAGGGAACAATTTCACATAAAATTTGCACCCACTAATAAGGTTACCGTCTGGTTACCGCACCTCAATTTGTCAGGCGAGCAAACGGCTACAACGTATTAGGATATTGATTACATGATGTGTTTCAGACATGGTGAAAAGCTGGTTCAGACAATTATTAACCTATCATCACGAAAATATTTAAGTAAATCTAGTAGTGTCTACTTTGCTCATGTCAGAACTTCACCAGGTAAAACTGTATCTTGGTACTCAATTGAACTCCGTTCCCTATCATCTTTTTAGTCGGCAGTTTATCTCAAAAAAATAAACTACGAGTACATTATAAATGTCTCAAAACAAACTACCTACGTTGATATGCAAATAGTCGTATTACGAGTATTACAACGACGCAAATAATGAAATTGACAAGGTTTTACACAGTAATTGTGTCTGTTACGATCAGAATAATTAGACAGCAAAATTACCAATAAAACAATGAAACTTACAACAAAATATAAAAGAATTAATTGTTCTTCTTGAATAAGCCTGTAAGAGAGATTGGCAAGTGAAAGTGTAGAAAAATGGTTATAACGATGGGTGGGTCATTATCTCATTTCAAATGAATCCATACTAATGTTGTGAATGCGAAAGTAATTCTGCCTGTTACCATCATTTCATCAAGTCCAGTTCTAGGCATATTGCCTTGTTACGGACGTCTGCTATTTTTCAAAGATAAATTGTTTAAATTTTTTAAAGATTCGATTTTTTTTCTAAGTCCGGTTTTGTGTCTCTCTGTATTTTGTTTGTGTAATATTTTAAAACAGCAAATATTGTAGTGCCAGTGCTAGGTATAACTTTTGTAGAATTTGTTTAATTAGATTCATAAGCTTCATTTGGTCGAATAATAATAGGCATAGTTACTAATTTTATAATGAACAGAGATTACTAAGCGTTACAGGAAACAACCTAATGAATTAAATTTTCAAAACAAAATGATTTTTCTTTTAATTAATAACCAAAATAAAGATAAGTAAAAAAATTAAAAGCTGCACGGAAATTTCGAGAGCAGTGTATTTTAGGAGGATTTCTTTATAAAAAACAGGATTGTACGTACTTACATACGAAGTGGGTTAGTGCGCAGGTTTGAAAATACAGTTCAGAATCTGATCATTACTTTATTTTTGTATTTTAGGATTAGGTATTTAGGTGCTTTTGATGGATTTAAACTTTGAAAGTCTTGCAATAAAATAATCACTACTACTCCGATGTAAATAGGGGCAGTTTCTCTGTTTGTTATTTTTTAATATTAAATTACTGAACAGATTTTGATAGTTGGAGGAAGGATCTATTTTGGAGAGACCACGCGGATAGATTACCACTCGAACCATAAATTGAAAATTGCTGAAACTACTTACATAGTACCTAGTTAAGATTCAGCTAATGCGTTATGTTTGGTAAGAAAAAATAAAAAAGATGATTGTGCCTACCATCTATCAACAGAGTTTTCTTTCTTAAGGACTTATATTCCAAAAACCGAATTTTTTCCCAGTTTATATAAAGCTTACTCCAACATTTATTGTAAAATAAATATAACGACATAAATACCTATGCAACGCCGTCAACACACATATTGCATCTGGCGCCTGTTGTACGTGCTATCGATCCTTTATCAAATTCTCATATGATGTAAAAGAAAAACCATACGAGTACGTGTGAATGTCCGCTTTCAAGCACGTCGCGTGCGGCGAAATAAGTAAATAGTTGCAAATAGAGCGTGCGCTAGGCGGCCGGTCTAGGGAAAAATAAATAGCGTTCAGATACGTAACACTTCTAAACACTGCTTAAATCTATAATCATCATAATTTAAGAGCGGGACTCTTGTTGGCGGAGTTCATTCCATGCTTGTCTATTATTTGCCAGTTCTTTTAGTTTCTGATACAACACGACGTTCATTTTCTTCTTTATTTGCTTCGTGTAGCGATGCCTTGGTCTACTTGGATTCTTTCCTTTTATCTTTTCTCGAATAATACTTTTCATAAATCATCGTGTCGTGTCAACTGTCCTAACATGTTTCCCCTTCTGTTCTCAATCACCGAAAATTAAATTGCAGTTTTCTTTATGTTAGAAGATTGAATGGTTTAAGAAGTGCCTTCAGGATTAGTAACTCAAACTCAGAAATTCAGATTTTCGTCATTTGATCCATATGTTTTGGGGGTCACAAATAAAAAAAGAAATGTGTTCTGTACCCCAAGCACGAATATTTGCAAGTTTCGTAACGTAAACGTATCGAGTAGTCGACACGTTAACGGAACACAACGAAAGGTGGAAGCACGAAGCACTATCGTAATCGTATCGAGACCTCGACACGATAACGTTAGTGACGTCATGCTAATGTAAATAAGGATGGGTAAAATCGAATGAAAGATCTAAAAATTGAATGAACATTTCGTTCAAAAATTATATCCGTATTTAATTAATAAAAAAGATTGTGATTTCAGGGCATATTAAACTTTAAACTCATCGAAGTTTGATGCAATATGAAGAATTTGCAGTAAAAGTTTATATTCACATAAAAAAAAAATGATTTTCTTGTTTAATTCATTATTTGAACTTTGTTTGGTGAGACTGCCGTGCTACGGGCCGTGCGTTTCTAAACGATCGACGCGGAGGTACCAAGCACTTGAGACGATAGCAAAGCTCATTCACTAATCACTTCAAGGACAACTTTTGTTTTGAAATGAAATTGTGTCGTGAAACTTGTGATTTATAAAAGTTTAGACTTATTTTATTTACTTTAAATGGATTTTCAGTGGATATTTCTGTGGATACTTGGAATATATTTTTTGTGTAGGTTATAAAGAACTAAAGTGTATATTCTGTAGAGGTACTCAATTAAAGAAATTAGGCAGGTCATATTTATATATTTGTAAACAAAGTGATTTTTAAATAAACTGTAATGACGTAAGTATGTGCCTTATTTTTGTCAAACTCTTCTTCGTCCAAGCATATTTTCCCAGTTATATATTCACCTTGCGCTTCAGAGCCTAGGGCACGTTTCAATCATATAACAATGGAGCGACTGCCGTTCGCCCTTCGTAAGCGTTATTAGGAGGCTAGGAGACTGTCTGCGGCTTAAATTATCACGATGATGATGAAGCCTGCATGTCTTAACTGAAAACAACTAAACCAGAGTATGCTTCCCGCGGGAATCGAACCCGCGACCTCGGGGTCCTCAGAAAAACGACTTTATTAACCACTAGACAAGAAAAGCGATTTTTGGCAAATTATATGCTAGTATAAAATAAGAAGATAAAATATTTTTCAATTATCCATTTCTACTTTAAGAAGATATTGTGTTTGTATATGTGTTGGAACAATAAAGTATTTTAATAAATAAAAAAGATATTATATAGTACAAAATACGATGTCGAGGGGTACTTCTTGTTTGAATTAATCATTTTATAACAAAATGTATCAATAAAATCACTTTTATTATTATTTTAAGCTTCCAATAAACTCTGACGAATGTTTTCTCACTGCAAAATGTTAAGTGACAAAACTTTCGAGAAACTCGCAAGCCAGCCTTCGACAATTACGATACCATACGTCATTTTAAGCATTCGTGCTCGCTATCTTCATACAAACGGCTTCAAGTTACGTTACCTATTCGATACGAAGACGATTCGAAACCTAATGTAAATATTTGTGCTTCGAAAACTAGTTCTGATTACGCACACTAGAGGCGCTGTTCAAGTGCCCATACTAAATGCTCACGTTAACGATACGAAAGTTTTTTCGATAGTGATTCGTGCTTGGGGTACTGTATTGCTCGCTCACTCACTCGTTTTCTTACAGTTATAAGTTGTAATCTAATCGCCCACATCTATACTTTTGATATTTTTCACAGCCGATCGCTGGATGCATGCCTGACTGCACAACCGCACAACTTCATGCAACGTGACCCACTTAAGTTACGCGAAATGCAATTTGCTGCTCCTCTTATCTTCGCGTTGAATTAGTAACAAATATTTGTTTTGATAACTCAACTAAGTTCAAGATATTGCTGTGGGGTGGAAATTCGAGGTTTAATAATGTGAGGAGTTCGTTAGTCGAGTGCGACCCGCGTATCCGTAGCGAATGTGCGTGTCAAGCGACGGCGTGACGCGACCACTATTGGATTGGTCGCCATTTAGTGGCATTTTCTATTTTGAGCTCTTCCGTGCTTCGGAAGGCACATTAAGCCGTTGGTCCCGGGTGTTGTCGATAGAAAGCAGTCGTTAGGCTGTGTCAGATGCCTTGGGGCAGCCTGAAAAATTCTGACAGTGTTAGCCACTAACACACCTCGAGGTCATGTTCCTGTTGGTCTGGTTTCCCTGTAAAAAGGATTACAGAGGTCAGACGGTAGTCGCTTCATTGTAATAACCAGTTCCGCCAAATCTAGGACTATGAGTTACAGCGTACCCTAGGCTCCGAAGCGTAAGCTGACGACGCAACTAGGAACACACGCTAGGATGATGATGATTTGTTTTGATAACTCGACTAAGTTGAAGAGATTGCTGCGGGGAGGGAATTCGAGGTTTAATAATGTTTTGATCATATTTGAGGTTAAAAGAAAACTATGATCGTTATGTTCTAGGTTTGAAGATGAATTCAGTGACTCTACATTTCAAAATTTAACTTTCCTCGTGTAATTTCCGCCTATTGTGCTAATTTGTATTATGATAATAATGTACAAATTATTTTATCATTTTGAAACTTTACAAAGCTAAGCTTAGGACAAGGATTTTCTAACTGTTTTATATTTAACCTTGTTAGGTATACTTAATTACCAAAGACAAGTTGTAAGATATAAAAGATTATTCCTATACTTAATGTCAAACTCATACTTATTAATAATGTACTCATACACTTGTAATCGGATTATGTGAATACGTATTTATAATAAGTAAATGTGTTACAAAGATGTGATTGATATGGATGTCTGTCTATCTAACCTACCTACAGATGGTATGTGCACTTCATTTTAAATTATATTTTAACATGAAGATCAAAACTACATGATTTTGTAGAAAGTGAAATAAGACAAGTGTAAATACTGCAATTAAATAAAAAAAAAAAGACAAATTTAAAACATTATTTTTTAAACAATAAAGCGCGAACATTCTCAGAAAAATCTTCAAGAGAATCTTTATGCTTCATTTGTTAGCTTGAGAAGTGCAACGTTGCACATTTTCTCATGCGATTCTAATTGTTACGTGCATCGTGTGGTTATGACAATAGATTGGTCACGAACCTTAGGATTGGGGACACGAATACGCATGTGCGTGCATAGACAGACAGACATATTCCATGAATAATATCAATATGTGTTACGCAAAAGCGAATCTTTCTGCTCCTAAACTTCAACTTTTAAAGTAGTACTAATTCTAAATAATAAAAAATAAAATAAAGTAAAGTAGTAATGGTTCTGTTAAAAACATGAGTTCTGTATTTTGGCATCGAAAGTCTTTGGATTTGTAGTACACGAGTAGTTTAAACTCTTTTAATACAATCTATCAACCAATTTTAGTCTGTGTGCACGACTCTTTTTTGGTCGTGTTTTCGTGAATTAGGGAACACAAGAATTTTGTGACTACTGCAAATTCACTTTATAACAGAATGCAATAAATATGATTCAAAATTACAATGAAAATAGTTCTTCAAGTAAGAGATGTCGATATAGAACGTTCCACAGTGACAAAAAGAAGTGAGCATAAAATTCTTTACGATTTCGTCGAAAACAAACGAGAAAACCAACCGTTCAAAGTAAATAGGCGGAGTGGGCAAAAGTTTAAGCTTTAAGAGAGCAATGAGCCTTTTAACTGCCAGAAACTTGAAGCAAAGTCAAAGATGATTTTAAAACTAAATTTTATGTTTTTGACCAACAAAATTCTGAGCTTTTAAATTTTAATTTACTGTTTTCAACTACTTTTATAAATCTTTGTTTAAGTGCTTGAAATAAAAAGCATTTTCGGTGAAGTATATCCGAAATAGGTTTCAAGTTAAATCCAATTCATACGTTTTGTCTCGATGGAGTTTATTGGAAGTACAAATTAATCAAAAGCGCAAATCATATCTCTGATTGATCAATTACGAATAATTCTGACAACGTTAAAATTTCCAAGACAAACAAATAAATACAAGCTTCCGAGAACTACTCGTAGTAATGAATGTTCAGTGAACAGAGCACGCTTGTTCCCATGACGATGTTCACAGGCGACTAGATCTGAACTGTCAAGAGGAAAGCTTGTATGATGTCCAACCAATTGTGCTGAGAGCACTCTGTGAGATACCATTCAATGATGTTCGTACTATCATGCTGACCGAAGATTGAGTTATATTACCGTTTATTTGGCTGTATCGATGTGTTGAAATATTTCAATCCATATTTTTATGAGGGTACTTAAATATTTCGTTACTTATGAAATCTATTTGCATAAACTTACTGACGATTGTTAATGAAAATGTACAAATTTTCTGTCTAGTGGTCTTTTACATAACACATATTCAGCATAGAATTTGATGTTTGAATGTAAGTATATTAATTATTTATTTGGTCATTTTCTGCGCATTTATAAAGCGGTGAAAGTACTTGTCGTCATCGATGTAACCATCGTTTATCACAAAACAAAATTACTATTTTTTCGTGAGAGATACCATCATGTGGCTGAAAAGTCACAGGCGAAATACGAGTTCGAAAGATTCTCACAAATTCTTATTGATGCTAATATTGTTATATAGCTTTTATGTAAATTTGTACAGGTTTCTATTCGCATAACCGGTGCCATCAAAGCTAATATTCAAATTTAGCAAATCCGTTTCACGTTCAAGGCTATTTATTATTATTTTCTAATGATCTGACTGATATTGACATTGATAAAATCGAGTTTTGTATAAAGTATTGGCGACTTTCATCTATTACAGTAGGATTACCTAAATTAGGAACTTGGATTCTAGTTCCTAGCGGTCTTGCTTGTTTGAATGAAAAACACAATTGACATGATTATCTTCAACATTTTGAGACCAGAGAATAGTACGCATTGAAACATGCTATTTTTCATAAAATTATTCCGCTTACATAAAATAATTGTATATGTATATTAAAATTTAAGAACTAACAATTTATATTAAAAATAGACGGATTTATCCCTGTTATGGATCTCTTCCAGTCAACCTGTAGAAAAAAGAAAAAATAACATGAGCGTTGAATTGTGTTTGATCCTAAGCAGAATTTTTAGCAAATATCTGTGTCTAATAGGGTCAGTGATTTAATAAATATATCTTGATGTGAGGTGATAATATATTCACACATTAAAAGTTATAAGTGAGTCACGTTTAGGCTATGTGTGTTGCCTTTCACTCATTACAAGCCTTCAAGGCTCCGCCTGTTTACCGCTCGATTGCCTCTAATAGTACAAAGCTCATTGTCTTGACTATAAAAATATCTAATCAATAGTGTTATTTTTTAGAAACAAATTCTGCAATGACACTAGCAAATGGAAGTTTCTGTTATGGTCAGAATATGGATGTAATAAGTACCTACCTGGATCAGAACAACGACAATTGTTTAAAAATTGTCAATGTTGAATGCCGTTGTTAACATCTTGTAGTTCCAACATCATTGTAAATATTACGTCCGAATATGAGGAATCCTATAATTACATTCATGCTAAAACAAGCCAAACAAGCTTGCTGGTATAATAATCATTTTGATTAGTCAATCACGTGTTCTCCCTTTCCTCTGCGCTTTAAACAATAAGTAAGCTAATCTTTACAATGCACCAAAAACTCGTATAATCGAAGGTATGTAGCTAGTTGAACAATTTGGACCAACTTTGTCAAGCACTTCGTCGATGCATGCGAATCAAGTCCGCCTTACTAAACAACTGACCCAGTTAGGACCGCTCTAAATGTCACACTAGATGCGTGCCAAGTTTGAAGCCAGATTAACTTGATGCATGGCGTAACCCATGTGTTAATTTAAAGTAAAATTAAGGTAAATAGTGGATAACCCATTTTAAGATAAGGCGTGGGAGCGTCGAACAAAATTAGTTTGTAGAGATTTGCAAATTCTGATGTAAGTTTGAATATACTGTCGTTTGAAAATAGATTATATGCAATTTATATGAGCCTATATTTGCTAAAATTATTATTTAATTACATTTTATTTTCTACTCTGTTACGGTTAATCTAACTTAGATAGAATTAAATATAATTATAGAATTAAAGAAAAAAAAAACACACAAATAGAAATAAATTATAATTGTTGTGATCTCTATCATAATTTTGATAACCAATTTCTATTTTGAGAATTTACCCAAACTTTGTAGTATAATCAGTTAGTACTAATAATAAAAATTCTATATGCAATACTTAATATATTTCGTGTAATGTGTATTGGAATAGAGAAAGTTACAAGTACTCTTAGAAGTATTATTGTCATGATGACTACCATTAAGATAATCTCCATGAGATGCGGTTTGAACTTAGCAATAAGCACGTCTTGTGGCCAACTTCGTTATTGGAATCAGGAATATCTTGACAATGTTAATTTAACTGTAAATATTCAGTAATAGAAATCAGTGACGAATTTTAGCTATCCAATATGTTTTTTTATAGCATAAAGTGATAAAATATTTTTACAGAATATAATATGTAAAGGTTTCACGTTTCATTATAGCTAAATTGACTCAATAAATGTGATATTTCTCACGATTAACTTCAGCATTTTTTTGTTTACTAGACGTTTGGAATACATACTTTGGAAACTTAATATTTGAAAGAAACTATCTGTACGACGATTAACAAGAGAACAATAGCAATCTGGTAGCAAAGCCATTCGTTATAAAAGAAAATACTTTACAAATCGGTACTTCTACATGTATTAATCTTAAACATAATAATAGTGTACTAGATGTAGCCGCGACTTCACACGCGTACTTACTTTTATTCTACGATTGCTTTTACGGGGTAAAAGGAACTATCTCTGTAGTCTAAACTACTATGCGAAAATTCAGGAATATTTCAAGTGTGAAGATGTACAAATATAAAAACTAATATAATATTTATTTTTAATAAACTCCTTGTTGCTTTGTCCTAATAAAAAAAAAGGATATTAAAGCTCTAATTAATATTTACTACTACAAGTTTAATATATAGTTTGAATGAAACAAGTTCGTAACCAAGTAAATTCCAAATGTTTATTGAATCTGTGGCGAGCAGGATAACCGTAGACTATGTAATCGAACAGAATGCTGTTATTAACATATAGCCGTTACTAGCATGTTGGCCAGCCAACGGTGCCTGAAACACATATTATGGTAGAACTGGGAGCAGCAATTACCACAGATCGATAACGTAACATTGATGCTGTGGAATGAGGCCGTTTATACTACAAGATTACAAAGAAAACCATTTCTATTTATTACTTTTATTGCATGCCTTTTGACTCTGTCTGTGTGTAAACAGATGTTCGACCCTAAGGTTGACTGAATCTCTTTCGATCTCTCAAACGTTAACTTGCTTAGCGTTAATTAATAATTCCGGATTTGCTCTTTATATTTCTTGCACTACAAATTAATTGATATCAAATTTGAATTACTTGGTTGCCATTGTGATATGGATACATGATAGAAATTAGAGCTACAAATAGGTTGCTTTTGGGTAGTAGTTAGATCAAGCGTTTACTTTACTGTCAAACCCTTGAACAGAGAACGTGCAATAAAGACGCACGGAAGCATTTAAAGCAATAAATTCACAGTAAATCAAAAATTATGTTTGCGGTTTCCGTATATCCAGCAATTGCTATTGAAAGCCGCTTGAGCAGCTAACCAACAAAACTTGACAACTAGGAATTGTGGTTGCACGGGAATAGCAGTAACTAGTTTAGTTACATAAGGATGTAGAGGGTTTACATCGTGTTGCTGTAGAATTATTGTATGGGTTTGAACATTTGAGAAAATTACAAGTGCGAAAGTCGACTGACCAGAAAATTAGACATTTGAAAAAACATTTTGAAAAGATTTTTGCTTTCTCGTTCATTACGATGTTTCGATTAATTTAATCCTATCAAGAGAGTAGTATGATAGAAATATCAAGATGTTTTTTCGCTAAACCTTAAAATCTGATATAAAAACACACAAATAGTAAAAAAGCAGACTGCCAATAAATCAAACGTGCCAAGTCAGAATACATTTAAGTAAATAGGCAGGAGATAAACAACGTTTTATTCCAAACATTGACAGCCCAAAAAAACGCTACGTACGCGATGTTTCGAGTGGGCGGCGTGGTTACGTTTGCACAAACCTTACGTCGTTCAACTTCGAATTTATGGACAACAGAACCTCCTATTTGTACGTAAGGGCTGCACGAAAAACAGCCTTTTTTACCGGCTTTTCTGTGCTTGCAATTTACACCTTTTTATAATCATGCAAGATTAGTAACAGTTTAGACAGGATAATTATCTATTTAATTTTCATAGAAAGTAACTTACACAAAGAGGAGCTTAATATATGATGCGGTCCATAGTATTGGCGATTGTACATTCTACAAAAATACACATGTGGTCACGATAATCAGCAGTAAGGACTGAAAAGAAGTTACACAAACAGTCTTTGCTTTCCATATCGCGCTACTTATAGATGTAAACATCTATGACTTTCGTGTGAAAATAAATCTTCTGAAGTATAGAATATGACTTTTTTTTATTAAAATTAAAACGAATTGTTCATTCAATTACAGACAAACATTGTATGTTCTTTTACTAAAGGAATGTTTATATGGTGGCGGTGGGTAATAGAAGCCAATTATTTTGTTTTGTTTTAACGCCTTATTAAACCTGCCAATCTCAGGCTGAAATACGTATTATTTTGTTTTAAACTTTATCAAAACTTTTCAATTTTTGATTTATATACAAGCTAAATATTTAAAAGTTAGTTTAAAGAAAATTTGGTTGAATGATAAAAAAATCAATAGATCGATTTACTTAATAAAAGAGGAATATATTTAATGCCTTTTAACCAATAAATATCATAAATCTGAAATAAGTATTAAATGATTGCAAATATTTGTCTTGTCAATTTAAAATGGATATTAACTTGTAACGATGCTCTTGCATCATTCCTCATTTCTCCATATTTTTTCATTTCATAACCATCCTTCACCACATTTTCATTTAAAAATCATTTCATATTTCGTGGTACTATATATTAGTCCCCATATATTAGTCTCATGCCAAGATAGACGAGCTGGGGAGCCCACCACAAACTACACTATTACTCTATCATCATGTAATGAAGCATAAGAAAGTTTGTTAAGTTTGAACGCTATAACGATTATGCTGGTCGGATATGATTGGAAAACAGCTAGTATTGAACACTTAATTTATTAAATACTAGCTTTTTCCCGCAGCTCCGCCTGCGTCAAAAAGTAACCTATGTTTGATCCCGGGTCTTCAACGATGTTCATACCAAATTTCATCACAATCCGTTCAGCGGTTTGGCCGTGAAAGCTTAACAGAGAGACAGACAAAAAGACAGACTTTCGCATTTAAAATATTAGTATGGGTATGGATTAGGATGGAAGTATAGGTAAACATTGACATACGTAAAAAAGTTTACGACATTGAATTATTTTATATGATTGTCGTGTCGTGGGTTCTAAATATATCAGAAATATCCGCTGCATTTATCCTTAGACGATCTAAAGCTTCATAACTCTGCGGCGACGGAATTCTTTCATCTTATATTGGACAAGGACTGTTTGTTTATTTCATAATGAGGTATCTATTAATCTTAAATATCTGGAAAATAGGATTTGTACTATGAATTTGCTATAGATAAATGTAGATTAATTACGTCACAGACAATAATTAAAGACTTTTTCGTGTTAGTATTGCGAAATCTTTTAAATGCATAAGTACCTACTTCAAACAAAGAAATTGGCTAAAATTTTGTACAACACAGGCTTTTTTTTATCAAAAATACACGATAGTAAAGCCTCGGGCGAAAGTTAATATATTTTCGTACAAAACTAATAATATAGTCAAAAATCTTTTTGATTCTAAAACATCTTACAAATTTATTGTTACGATGAACTAAATATTGGTAATTTCAAAGTCTTCAAAGTTTACTTTTCCAATAATCATTTCATTGACAGACAAATTAATATAGGCTCTTTGTATTAAGCCTTTGTCAATTATTTTAACTTGACAAATATTTATGTAAATTTCAGAAGACATGAAATAAAGTTAAATTAGCTTTCAAAAGTAAATATTTCAAGTTGATTTGAACTCTACTGGTAGTACAGTCAACGTACCAAATAAGTGATAATAACTAAAATGTAGGAGTTTTTCCCATATCTTGAAAAATAGATTGAAAAGATTTATAACTCCAAGTACATATAAAAAGGGGATTTCTTTTTTAGTGTCGGAGCGTCTTCTAAAGTTAATGTAGAGACTACTCTACGAATTTGCAATCGAATTAACAGATCAATCCATCTACTGTATCATTGCGGCGGCTGTGCCTACCATCTGAGTCAGGAGGCACATTCAGCCCCCTCCTATTATTCGCATACTGATTGTCTCCAATTTGGACGCGTTTTCGTTGTCGATAAACACACGTTACGATACATGGAATACGATTTGTGGAATAATAAATTTCTTGCAGTTAGTTTAGAAGGTGATGCTATAAAACATGTTAAGTGTGAAGTGTTTTAATAGTACTTCAGATTTTAACAGACCCCGGGCACTCAAAAGAGTCACACTAATGTTGTTACTACGAAGAGCTTATTTTTGTTACAGTATTGCAAAAATCGACGAGCTCGATAGCCGAGCGCGTATTCGTCATGTTCTGTTAGTCTGGTTTTCCTATGAAAAGGGTTACGGAGGTCAGACGGCAGTCGCTCCATTGTAATAACCAGTACCGCCAAATCTAAGGCAATGTAAACAGCGTACCCTAGGCTCTCTTCAGAGCCTAGGGTACGCTGTTGTTACGTAAGCTAATCAAGTAAACACGCTTGGACGAAGATGATTGGAAACAAATCTACATATATAAAGGCAGTATATGCTTACACTCAACACAAGGGGCCATCAACGTTGCATTCCGCTAAGCCTGCGAGATCACTTCAAACACAACAGAGTCGATCAACGATGAGACCGAGATACGTTTACAATATTAATGTTTGGATGTTTCATGTATTCTTTCTACCGAAAAATATATTGAAGGTCATCGAAAATTCAAGTTGTTTCGAGTTGTCTTTAGAAGGAAGCATTTTATTAATAATTGTTATTATATCATATTTACACAATTACTTCACCGGCTTGAGTTAACAGTAAGATACACATTACCTACAAGACTTTATTTTAATTTTATTAATTATGTTTTTTCATCGTTATTGGTTCTCGAAGGATAAACCTGTAATATCAGTCTGTAGATGCCTCGAGAAAGCTTTATTTCATAAGTATTTTTGATTTATTAGCATTCAATTAAGTATACCTACAAATATTTAGGCTACTTTTTGACGCAGGCGGATCTGCGGAAAACAGCTGTTTCCCGGTTAAAAAGTTAAAAAGGAAAAAACGTGATGAAAACCGAATTAATATAAATATTTATCTGCAACTCTTTGTTTGGTGTTACTCAAGCGTCAGACCTCAAACAACCTACATTAACTAATGAAAATTTTAAGGATTTGCGTAGGATTATAACCTCGGATTCGATGGACGGATCATCAAAATAATGAGTGTACCGAATAGACTCTTAAAAAAATATTCTCTAAGACAAAGCTTGACAATTAAAAAGTTTGAACGTGGCGACAAAGTACAAAATTAACAAAATTTAGCACTAGACCCAGGAACATGTTAAGGTGTAACCTTAGCTCTATAGGCTAAGCTGAGAATGTTACTGGGTTACACGGTGATATGAATAAAGGTTAAATTATGACTAAAAATAAGACTCATTACCTCATATTAAGTTATAATTTAAATAAATAAAAAAAAACCTTAAAGAGGACGTGATGAAATGGAGACGTCAAAATCCATATTAATATGTAGTATATTTGTAGCATATTTTTCCTGATTTCGACAAAAATAGTGTGTTATTATAGTATGATGTAATTTTTCATATATTGAATAAATTTAGTGGGGACGTTGTCCCATCAACAAGCGTCAACCTCTTCATGATCAGTTTAAAAAATACAAAAGATTGAGGTTGACGAGGTAACTGTTTTAGTTATTTTGTTGTCTCGTCAGTAGTTATAATGGATTAAATATCATTAGCTAGATGGTGTCCAATACTTGAAAAAAAGTTATTAATGTGATTTCCTGATTCTACTCGTATAGGGGTGTGTTTCATATTAGTCAATGCAGGATTAGTACTTTTATTTTTTTATTATACGTTAAGGTTTTTAGATTTTTGCAAAGCAGTTTGTTATTTGTAATCGTATTATTAATCAAGTTTCTTTCGTAATTTCGTTTGATTAAATTCGGAAATTTCTGTATCTAGCATAAGTGTTTTTTTTAATACTGTTTTCAGGATCGTTTCTACATTGTTTTTGCATTTTATATATACATTTTAGTATACCCTTTGCCATCCAAGGTTTTATTGTACATTATATTTTAGCAATTTTTAGAACAGATGGATTTTCATTAAATTAAACTATTTTAATACGGTTTTATCGCGTTTATTACTTATTTTTATTTTATCTTATGACATCAAAGACAAATGTTAACTTAGTCTGCCTGCGACCATGAACGCTGTAAAGTATTTGAAACGTCAGGTGTAAATAAATAAGTAATAAACGCGATAAAACCGTATTAAAATAGTTTAATTTAATGAATAACAATCGCGAAAACATAAGATGGATTTTCTTTAATAGATTCTATCATAATATTTATTAAAGTGTATTCGATTAGGATCTTTACAAAATAGTAGTTGTGATAAGTTTTTGCTTCGTAGAGATTTTATTCGCATTTTCAAAATCAATTTTAGTTACTGTTTTCGATAGAAGCTTCAAATTTATAGTTTTAGTTATAGATAAAAATGCTGTGTAATGATCGGTTATTGTAGTATTTAAATCGCTATGAATGCCGAGTGCATTTTTTATTTGATTTTAGCATAAAGTGGCCAATGGTCTCGAGTAACCAAGTTATGTCCGGGAAGTATACCGTGACTTGAAATCATATTATGATATGACATTCTATTGTTAAAATCATGAAGTTTGTATTCCTGTTTTGTCAAGATGTTATGTTAATGTCACCAGCTATAATAACATTATTTGCAGAATTTATACTATTTAAGTGTCCACAAAGTGAATTTATGAAACCGTCAATATTCGAAATCGAAGGGGAGCGGTATATGCCAAGTATGGTATGATTTGATATATCTATTTGGAGGCATGATGCATGAGTTAGTTTAACTTCAGAAATGTTAGGTTTCAATGTCTGTTTTGCATAAACTACGACCCATCGTTCTGATTTAATTGGACAGAAGTAGCGCAAGAGAAATAGTTATTTAATTGAGGTATAGTTTTATTTTTATCGAAGCGGCATTTAGTAAGAATGATAACATCAGATTTGAAAGTTAATGTTGATAGATTTGTCATAAAGTCGTCAAAATTGCAATAAATACTACGAATATTTTGTGCTTATTACAGTAATTATTAATTGTGTCATATCACATGCAACTGACCGTGCTATTTTTAAATTTTCTACATCTGTAATAGATTGAGCTGTGTGTGTAGTACATAGGTTCAGTTCATTTATATAAATAATACATGACAAAATTATTGTATTATTATAATTTTTATATGGAATTATAACTGTGTTTATTTCAAATATTTTGCTAGGTATTGTGAGTGGTACAATAAGTAGAAAATGAAGTATGTAATTTATTGAATTTTTTAACGAAGTAGTAGTCAATAATTCGTATGTTTTTTTTTCTTATGTGTATGAATATGTAAGTAATTATAATGAGAATAGAGTATGGAGATTTGTCTTTTTATAAGGTCGTTTTCTAAGTGTAAGTGTTTACAATCAGAAAAATATGATAACACATAGCACACAAACAAGAGGCCAACTAAATAATGATAGGAGGCAACATTTAGTCACTTGTCTAAAATAAGCTGTAGGGTTAGTGCTTCACTTTTTATTAGAATAACTGGCGAGTTTTCTTCTTTTCTTAGATATACTCTTCCATACGCCGTCCAGCATGACTTACCTATATGTTTTGGATTTTACCAAGTCACTTACCACATAAGGAAATGGAGACGCGCTGCCCTGGAGGTAAACTGTTCAGTTTTGTAGACAGGATCTTCATTTGTGGTAAAACCTACATAACTTTGGTTTTTTGTTTTATGTTGAAGGCCTTGCAAGATCTAAGAACATCATTTTTGATGAGAGTTGAATTTATCTCCACTATGATTGGTGTATTTGCGATAGCTTCTCGTTTCCCACGCACTTAGTAGATGTCCCGGATAGCCGACACGTCCAGTGTTTCATTAGTTTAAATAAATATGTAATGTAAGTGTTTCTACAAAATTCTTAAAACAATTAAATAAAGTATTCGCTTATAAATCAACTCATGCGCTTTTTTGCAATTAATTAGACTTGCCATGTGGCCTAACGGGAAACGGTAACCTTTCTATATTCACCATAATTTTTGACGAATTGTTATGCAACATAGACTAAAGGGTAAATGGTAATTACTTCGACCTCTGTAATTTGTGCGAAAAGCTTAGCCCATCAATATATCTCTCACGTTACGAGCAGTTTATTGGGGTCTTTCTTTTATTGTTTTTATACGAGGGAAATATTTAAGCTAAGTATACTTAAGTGAAATGGGAAAGGTTCTCGTATAAGTAATGAACCATTAAATTAACTTTTCTGTACTTTTTTTTACTTTAGTTTCTTCAATTGTTAAGTGGATTATAAAAGAATTCAAAAGAGATTTATATGATGTGATCTTGAACCGTTGTTCCGATTTCAACGAAATTCTGGTGTAAATAGGAGACGATTATGAAATGTTAAGTATCTATATTGTGAAGAATACCTATGCAGAATCGGTTTTCTATACAAAATTAATTCAATATATGTAATAACGTTTTGTACACTCAGATTAGAAACAGTTGCATGACGGGCAATTTTGACGTGTCTCATAATTACCAGCAAAATTGGAAAGATCTTAATTTAGCAAAGTGCTTTAAACCTACTGAATTACATTTACTGCAAATTAGTGCCAGAACGCGTACTATTGTTAACTCGACGATGTACTTGGGTGAGAGCCATTTGTTCCATACAGTTGATTATAAATCGTTTTTTAAACGACTCTACCTAAGTTGTATTTCCAGGAAACACAAAACTACGAGTACCTAGCACAAACTTGAAAAGTGGGCCTTCGCTCCAAATTCTGTAACATCACTAAGTGTAAGTATATTTTTAGCGAAAAGTTGCTACGAATACGACATTCTGATTTATTCCACTTGTTACACCTAGGCGAGATCACCTTGGTTATCAAATTCCACATTTTTGTCGTCTAAATTTCATCATTTCTCTATAGGGTCCGCGCAAGAGGAGCGCAGTGAATAGGAAATTACTATACAGTGCCTAATTACTTGAACATAACAAAAATGCTCGCACGTCCTCGAGGATACCTACTCGGTAACTCCGCAAGTATTTATACTTAGTTATAGAAACCAACAATTTTGTCTAATTTACTTTCTTATTAGGTTCGATTTGTTAAGTGTTTGCTCTCACAATTCTACCACATTCATAAAAACCATCTATACTAGGTACCACCTATGTAGGTACCACCATAAAACATGCATAATACAATCTACATTGTTCCACAGGTCCCGCCTATTTGCTGGAAGTTCGCACTCCGTTATTAAACAACAATCGGATAAAAAACGGATATTGAATAATTTATTGCGTGAAATGGATTCGTGAATAATTTCTTCCTGATTGATTTCTTCCTGAGGTTGAAACGAGATTGTATCTTTTGTCAATTATGAGTGGGACTATAATTTCTTTTCTATTTTGTTCGCTAACGATGTCAAAACAATGTAAGTGTATACCATGCTATTTGTGGACGTGGGACTTTTGTAAATTGAGCTATTAGCAGCCTTAAATTTTTTACTATTTAGTTGTTAAAATCTGCGAGCGTGTATGACAAGAGTGATGGGCGTAGAAGAAGCGACGGAGGTCTGTAGGAATCGTAGCAAATGGAAATCCGAAGTCTCTGCCTACCCCTACGGCGCGTACGTAGTTGTTAAAAACATTAACACATTACAATATTTCTGATTTATTAGAAAAATATTTTTTATTGTAATATCACTTGTATGGAGTACTTATGTATAATGTATATGCCGATCATCTGTTCACTCATTAGAATTATTTAATTTCAGCTCAATTTTTAATAATTCTGTGCCATCGAGTGCAAATGGTAGAGCACACTTCGCAGTCTAAGGGTCATCATATTCTTCTTTTTCCATTTTACGTGGGGTCAGTCAAGACAATATACAAAACCCTTCCATTTTATGTTTTATCCACAGACTGTATCTATGTGACTATGAGATTTTCAACTGTCATTTCATCATTTTATGCTGTATTCAATCATTTTATGCTCAAGGTGTGCATGTGACCATGAGAATCATATCATTTGCATCCTTCGATAGATCGCAACCTATCTTTTAAATTAATAAGTACTTCATCTGAAAGATTAAATAAGTAAATGATTCTTAAAACGTATAGTGTAGTAACTCTAGGTGTACGGCAACATAGATTAACTTGTTCCTCCGTCGGCGAATAATGTGGATTCAGGAGCACATACACTAATTCAGAATCTGAATTAAGTCAATCTGTCTACACCGACATTCAGAGCATTCTTGGTTCAAGTCAGCAAGAAACTTAGATTGCCACTTCCCAGGATATGCATGTTACTAGTATGGGATGAACATAAGATTTCATAAGCATTGAAGCCAATTTATCATTCGCATGGTACGGTCTGAAATTACAAATTAATGATTCTGTGATTATTTCGAATGAAGAAATGACTTAGTATTACTAATTGAACGAGTGAATGAAAAACTTACTGCTATCATTATTAGTATGGTTTGATAGTGTTGTTAGTTTTGTTGATAAAGCTAAGCTTTAAATGAATCATTTTATCCCCACATAACAGACAAGAAAAAGAAAAATAAATTAATACAAATAAACCAGTACTTAGATAAATAATAATCTCGTAGTAATGCAAGTCAACCAGAAGCAGCCGTGGAAGCACTAGACTTAATTATCTGTGCACTAGACAGATTTGATGATTGGTTAAACGAGAAACCCTAGTGATTACAGAGGGCGCCACGTATGCGGCATCCGAGGCAATTTCCAGCCGTAATTATGTGGCGACTGAAAATAAATGACATGCTATTTTGGTAGACACCATAATTTACCAAATATAAGTATTCACGTCGTAGATTCGCTTTACCTAGTATCATTATCGCCTTGTAGGCTGACCCTGGGCTCCGAAGCAAACGGCTGAGGATGCAACCGGGAAGGCGCTAAGATGATAATGATGTTGATTATCGCCTTGTAAGCCTCAAGAAGTTCAATGTTGAACGTGAGCTTTCCATGTAGTTCTTCAATCTGTGACCGATTTAAAGTAACCAGCATTATAGTGCATAGCACGAGTGTGAATAAAGTAACTTTATTGAATAAGAAAATGTACACAGATACTCGTCGAGTATTTTACTGTAGATTTTTTTTGATTTCCTAAAGTTGCTATAGGCTGCCCAGTGCACCTAAACGTAACCGTCTTTAATAAATTAACGTTGTAAATATTCAAATGTATTGAATTGTCTATTCATAGTTGCTCTATGTGGATCTAGAATTATAGGCCGTGATGTCAGCTAGAAAGTTTAGTGTGAGGTCTCCAGCCCCTTAGGCATCTCAGCTGCCTGCTCATGTCAAAGAATTCTTAGAAATATTTCCAATCTGATGTAAGGTAGGAAATTCTGGTATCTGATATATTAGACTCTCTGATTAGGGGGTCTGAGTCGGTGAGGTAGTTATCGATTTTCGCTTCTCGACACATGACATACTCGTTTTGGCCTGTTTGGAAGTCTCTCAATAGGTCAAGTTGGTTGATGTAAAGACTACCTGAACAATATTGGGGAATTTAAAGGTACACAAAATGTGTGGTTTCCTTTGTCAGACTTTTACCGTACTCTAGGTGCACAAACACCTGTATCATATGACATTATATTGCTATTACGTTTTTGGTATTGATTAGTATTTTTATTTTGAAACTGTTTTAACAACCAAAGAGCCCGACCATGACCGAACGACGATGTAAAGAACATCTATGATTCATACAAAGTTTCGAAGCAAGTCTGATAAAGAAATCTTTTTTACGATTTAATATTATCAATATTTTATACCTCACATATCACAACTTATTTGAAAGAAAAATTCACTTGTAATTTAGTAGGCAGTAAAATTGTTTTGCCAACACAATACATACATTTTCAAGATTTCACAAAAGGAATAGGTATCTGCAAAATCTATTGGACGAATTCATTAGTTACAATTAAAACATCGCCGTAAATGATAAATTGTTCGCACCGCGTGGATTTGATGGGAACATGTCATTGACTTTAATTAGCTGGATTAAAAGCTACTCGTATGTCTCATTTTTAGATATTCGGTTCTTAGATCAAGTGTCTTTTGCGATTTAATCGCGGACTCTTAAAACAACGCTTTGTGAATTAGAAATGATTTAAATTTTACTCTCTTAGATTTCTTTATTATTGTTTAAGACAAATTTTGTTCTATTTTATTTATACCAAGCTGCTAATGGGATTGTCACTAAGCCAGTGTTTGTTTTTTAATTGTCTTCATATCACAAATAAAAATAAAATGCTCGTATTTTTAGGCATCTGCCATTCCTAAAGTTAATAACTACAATTTCCGATTTAGGTATTCCCTTTTACTATTTCAGTTATTATTTTGAAGACTTTAATATGGTGAATCTCTGGACCACTGAGGTAGAAAATTATTGGGCTTAATAAATAAACATTAGAGTCAAGAAGAAGACTTCTATGTCCAGCAATTGTTAATTGAAATCAGTGAATGTGAAATCATGCTTGTTAAAATTTAATTTTATATATACTATCATTTTATACTTAATCACACTCAATAACGAAGACTAGTCCTTAAATATGCGCACTTGAAAATATTTAAATATAAATAGCTTGTACCTACAATAACTGCACAATTTTAATTATTTGAATAAATTAATATTAAACAAGAACTGTGAATTTCAAGCAAAAGTGACGAGGATTGAAGAAAAAATAAAAGTATGATCATATTCTTGATATCAGGATTGCTGATTGCAAATGTTTCCTTATCGTGCAATAACGAGTATTGTATTGCTCACATTATGGTAAGTGACGGCGTATAGCCAATATTGAAAAGTGAAGACTCCATCAATCAAACCAAAACAAAAAAAAAAAAATTTGTATTTTTCTTCTATGTATGTAAATGGTGCAATAAAGTGTTCATTTATTTATTCATTCAAAACACAATGCGGCCACGAAATGGTGAGTCACTCATAAACATAAACATTTAGACACGACTGCCTCTTAAATATCTTTGAAGTGACTTCGGTTTAAATCGGCCTTGTAGTAGAGTCGTCATTAAATCCATAGTTTTATTTGTATTTGCAAAGAAGACTCAAAAATATTATGCAAATGTAAAGAAACTCCTCAAAAATACTTGCCTTGCTACGTAACAAGGATATTTACAATTAGAAAAAAGAAAACAATTTTTGGAATTGTACATCCAATTAATGAACAGGTCCATTAATATTACCCAATGTTAAAAAATCATACATCTTATCAGATAACTATATAGATGTTAATAAATGGAAAGTCGCTATAATATAGATACATGTCTAATTATAGTTGTATTTAAAAGTGCAAATATTTTCATAATATGAGATCTTATGTCTCGTCTCCATCTCGTCTTTGCTCATTATCCCTCTTCTAGATAATTTGCGTCAGAACAGTCTGTTCTGATAATGTGAGTTTTTGTTTTTATTTCAAGCATACTTAATATTATTACTGACACAAGACGTAGGTATTAACATAACTACTTGATTTCATTGACATTTCATCTAAGCAGTGACTATATAATTGGTTACTTCGTAGGAGTGACCTATGAGTGTAAGATGTGTCGACATTGCATTGTTCTTTGGTCACAATTATGTGAAGTGAAAATGTATTTTGAAATCACCATTTTGTGTTTCATCACATGCATAGGACAGAATTATATGATAGAGGTATTTACGTTCGTAATGTATATTCCATGGTCATTTTGTTTTCCCTACATAGAGATAACATACAACTACAGGAGCTTTAGTCGACTAAGAGACAGATAAAATCCTAAAAAATATTTTTTTTTTTATCTTAGTAGAATTTCTTGAATGTATTGGAAGAATGTGAAGGAAAATCTGATATCTAAATGGTGTCATAGTACTCTATGGACTGTTGCTCAGTAAAGAGGTATTTTATCTACAACTTCCAGACCGGTTATGAATTTCAACGACAAAAGGATTTTTAGGTGTTGATGTAAGATAAGCTATTATTCTTTCATGGGATCTGATAGCTGATGCAACGAAAAATTACGATAATGACCTGCTTGTGATTCTGATGATTATGTTTATGAAGATCTCTTAGGTAGAGCGATTTTGTGCTATCTACTTCAAGCCATTTTCAGTCTTATTTTATCAAGCCTCTATCTTATTTTACCTCTCTGCAATAAATGTATTTACGTATTGGAATATATATAAAATTTGTAGCAGATATAGTAGATATAGATCAGAAGTAGGTTTAGTAGTAAAGGTAATCGTTGTAAGCTTCAAGCAACTCAATGAAGCTTCGAAGCCTACATCCCATAGATCAAAGTCGTACATAAATAGTCGTTGCGTAATTTCACTGTTGGTTTGTTTGTTCCCACATAGCATTGTAACGCCCACGAAACATGTAGGTGCTTTGCTTACTATGATCGTTTACAAAGCTTTTTGTTTAATTCTTAATGATTATACTATTAATAACTGTCAATGTTAATAAATTTGAATTATAACAACCGATTGTAACAAGATGTAAATCTGATACGGTACTGAAAATTATAAAATGTTTGCAAAAACTTACCGTTTGGACATGTGAAGAGATTCTGAAACAGAAAAACAAATTTTAGATACAATATTTATTTTACATTGGAACCTAAATGAGAATAACAACAATAAAACCTAATTGAAAATTAAATTATTTTCAATTTTGTTTTAAAGATTAAGCGGTGGTAATCATTTCATTAGGTAATAAAGCTAATAAATTAATATTAAAATTCTCGTGTTCATCGGCCCTGTAATTTGTAGGCAACAGTTTAATTAAATCGAATTCAGGAACATTAGATTCACGTTACACAGCTGAAAACATATTTGGGGCGTTGCTTTAGTCTCCTCCATATATTGGAATCCAAATCTGCGGTGGCGACGGTTTTCAATCGGAAACTGATATACAGTGGGTCGGTCACTGGATCAAATAGGGAGTTTGTTGCTGAAATTGGGGCGGGAATCATTGGTTCAAAACAATAAGAGCTGCCATATCGTCGTTCAGGAAAATCGGTACCTAAGTCCAATGATTTTCGTTTGATTTCGAATAATTTTCGTGTGTATAATCGTTGAGTCAAACGATTTTCATTCGACTCGCCGATAATCATACTCAACTTTTATTACCTATACTTACTTAAGTAGTCATTACTAATAACATAAATCCACGTTACCACTTGCACAAAATCGGAACACACCGACTTAAGTATAATATGCTGACAACAACATGTCCGAACCATTTCAGATTATTCAAAAATAAATGTATAATACTTATTACAGAAATAATGAACCATTGCCACAGAGCAAACAAAAGACATGTCAATTCATAAAGTCAAGGTATTTAAATACATTAACATGGCAATGCCAATCAGTTATTATTTACTCAAATTAAATGTAATTACGAATGACGCAACGCCATTGCTTTTACCAAAACCAACACGTGGAAAGTGCAAACTTCACGCCAATGTTTACATCCGAAAGACACTGCTTTCAATTGACATTTCGAATAATGAAAGTACATAATACACGTTCCATTATCAGATGGGGCATGATACTATGCCTACTTGTAACTTAAAATTGTGTGGTTGAAATCAACACTTAATAATTATTTTATAAATCAAAGAGTTATGCAAAGAATCAACAGAGGCGCAGAGCATTTACATTACACGTAGTGTTTATATTCTCTCTATGTTTTTTTATTTAAATCTCTAAATATTTTTATCTCTTTGTAACATTAGACAGGATTTCCCCGCCGGGAACATTATAAATATCAAAAATAGAACTTTCTTTTTAATTAGATACTTTATTTTCTAAGTGGCCAGTAACACCTAGTTAAGTTACACATGTTTATAGTTAATTTTTTTAACAAACCAAGTTGCTATATATATCAATAATCAAAATAGGTTCTGTTTAGGCATGGTTTAGACACGAAATGGTCCCAGATGGACGCAGTAATTTTCGTATTTACTCACATTGAGATTAAAGTTTACTGAATGTAACAGACAAGGGTAAATTTAGGCTGAATAAATTTTAATTAAAAGTTTTAATAGGAATAAAAAGTTATTATAAATAATCTATAGGTTAAGCAAAGTTTTGAAATAAAGATTATCATGATAATTAATTAATTAAACAGTCATGTAAAGTTATTTTAATGTAATTTAAATGCACTCCTCAATACGTTTGCACGGTATCAGTGTGTGTTTTAAGAAAACTTGGCAATATTATATTAGCTCTAATATATTTTTTTATTATTTTACAAGGTAAATTATGTTCATAAGATTGGCGTACTAATTGCTTTTAAGATCTCTACCATAAGATAAAACATTAATAAATGACTGTAAGCAAATTTATTTTTATGAAATTCGGATTAAAAATAATGTGCTATGTAGAGCAAAAATTATTACGAGTACACTAGGCACATTTTATATGTCCTAATGATCAAATATCATTATAATGACTGTTGTGTACTTTAGACTCTAACATAGACAGATAATCAAAGGGTCAAATACAGGGTCGATTGCGTGTACTCGATATGAATGAATAAATTACTTTTCTATAAGTACTAATTTTCGAGACAGCGATGCGATATAATTAGGACAGAGGGCCCTGGGCTTCGAAGTAAACAGCGGAGAATGCAACCAGGATAACGCCAGGATGATATTGACTAATTTCTGCGACAGACTGGACCCAGATAAACGCTTTTAATTGAGCCAATTTGTATATCTACTTGTTCATCATTTAGCAAAACAAATATGAACAATACGATTTAATTAAACACCATAAACAAATTGAATATACCCATAGAGCGGCGGAAGTTTCCTCTTCTTTTCAATCATATCGTATTGTATGGTAAACAAAAGTCATTGCACAGCCATTTCGCAAGGTATTGTGTTATGGTACATATCAACTTTTACCGATTATACTGCAAGTGAATAAATTATATCGTTCACCAAGTCTTAACTTTTGGCAAGGAATTTATTCGGAAGGAGAAAATTTGTAAAGGTGCAGTCAACACAATGTTATCCTTGTTTCAATTCTGTGGCATTGTATAAAACTTCATTTGTTACCATAGTATTATTAACCTAGGTTTTACCTGCGGCTTCATCCGCGTAAATCGTTCAGTTGCAGGATCAGAAATATCGTACATATATCCTTCTCAGTACTCAATTTTGTGATGCGTTTCAAGAAAATTCTTTCAGTTGGGATTAGGAAAAGATTAAAAAAACACGAAATCCTGGCTGTTAGTTTCATTGCAAATTTCTAAAAATATGTCTTTTTCAACGTTGCGTATTTGTAATTTTGAATATGTACAATAAAGATACTGTTTTTATCTTAATATTTCCATAATAAAATTATCTTGTTAAAGACAAAAAAATAAAGAAATTACAAACTTCCAACATTTTTTAATTTTAGCTTATCACCAATGTTGGAGTGAAGCTCTACTCAAGATCCAAAACCCTTAACCTTAATTAAAACTAGGGTACGGTATGCTAATGAGACACTTAGAAAAGGTCCTTCGAGAGGCCAACGATTAGGAGCACTGCCAAAAATTACATTTCATATTTTACTATCCTACAAATAACCTCATTATAATCTACTTATTTAGTTTCATTCTTTTTTGATTAAGTTACAGCTTTTGCCGATGATTTTCTGATTGTAATACTCATGAATTGGAATTTCGTACTGTCATTTAAGTGACAGAAATAATGTCTAGATGATCAAAATAAATTCGAAAATTTCAGCGATCTTTATTGAAACTACTATCATTCCTATTTGAATTTTGATCTATGATTTTCAGATTGTAATTCATCATACATTATTTCTACAGGGCCATCATGTGATAGGAAGAACGGTTATTGTATCTATTTTCTTTGAATTTCTAGTATTCACCAGATATATCCACCGTGTATTTTCGCTTTTCCGTTTGACTTTCATTTATTATAAAGGATAGAAAATATTGTAGGTAATAGTTCCCTTGATAGGTAATTTAGACATGAAATTGTCCTCTTCCTCCTCCTCCTCCTCTCATAAAATTTTCTTTACTTAAAGTCTGTTATTCGTGAAATCCGCCACTATTCGGGCAGATGAACAAGGCAATCTAGATCTCTGTATTGACGATATATTCGTAATAAATTATCCACACGAACGACGAATGAAGAAGATATGAAAATTAAAAAGGACCTTAAAGGACTCGTATCCATAGCCGTAAACTTATTATCAAAAAAAAAAAATTGTCAAACTTCAGAAAAGAATAGCTCTGTTTGTATTGTATTCTGACTTTTGTTGGGAAGCTAAGAAGAGCAGTAGCGGCGCTTTATTTAATTTTCCCAAATTTATGATTTTTAGTGTTTGAGCATACCTAATAATTCCTAAAGTGTTCGTTAACAAGCGTGAGTGTTGGGAAGTGATACAATGTTCGATTTATGTGATTTTATTGCTTCTTGCCAAGAGCTCCTGGTAATTGCTAAGTGCAGTTTTTCTACCACTTAGCGTGACTTGACTTAACTACTGACTTGACTTTAAAATTGCTTGACTAAACAACTTTGTTACTGCCTAAATACGACAGTTAAAGCCATATTGAAAAAACAGAAAACATAGATCCATTCTATTTTTAAAAAAGTGACAAAACTTACCTCTGAAGTGGTGGGTGTCGCTATCAGCAGGAGCACGACGGCACTCAGTGCCGCCGGACACCTTATCAGCATCGTAAATCTGAGGACAAAACGGTATACTTTAGCATTCTCGCTGGAAACAATGTAGAGCATTACTCCAGGATCTTCTAAAGTAACAAATTTATGTAGGTTTGGTTCAGTTGAAAAGCTGAACAAAGGTTTCTTTAGAAGTTGATTCGCTCGCGATTCGCTTAAGTGAAATCCGTCAAGTCGTCGAGCTAATTATGTATACATACATATTTGTCCACCATTTGTATTTTTTAAGTGAAATATATATTAAATTATTAAATATTTCTATCATTCAGATGCCAAAAAATTAAATGTGATAAATGTTACAGATTTGAATACGGCAATCTACGGGAGCTTGCATTACTTTTGAAGTCTATATAACTATGGTAATGCTAGCGAAACCTGTCTTTTATCGAAAAGAAAATAAAGGTAATTTTTTGTACAATTTGTTTGAACGACATGAAACTGGACTACATGAGACAAATGTAAAGCCATAAGTACTAACGTCGTCTATGTGCATGGACAAATTAAGAACTAAAGATAAAGCTTACCCAAGACTTTGTCACTAACACGTGTAAGTACTGAATTCATTGAACTCTTTCGAGAAGAAATACTAATCAGTGAATGAGCTAAAGAGCAATCTAATACGACCAATTTATTAACTCCACCGCAGTCTCATTCAATTCCCACTACATTTTCATTCACTGGGATGTTAGTGCAGATCGATACGGTTCCAATTGTGAATTTAAATTCTTTTTCTCGGATCCCCGAGGGCATTCAGATTCACCAATAGTGTTGGCAGACGGACCGTTTGAACATCTACCCCATAAAGAAACTAAAACGCCATCTTGTCTGTGATTGTGGAACCGTGAAAGGGTTTTTTCAGATTGAAATATTATTATTACTGGTCGTAACGTAACATCTTTGATTCCCTAACTTGCGTGAGTTTAGAGAGATTTTTCAATAATCCGGTCTTGGATTTTTCTTATGCATATTTTCTTTAAATATACTTTATGTTACTATTTCTGATCCCCATTTTTTAACTACTGGCCTACTATTTTGCTAAGCGTGGGTTTTAGTCTAAAGATCTAGTCTAAAGTTCTAACATGACATGTTGGAAAAAAACATGTTTTCTGTCAGCCGCGCATTTAATTTTAAATTATATCAAAATTGTGAGGCCACGCCCACATTCTGTTAGATGTTAGAAGTTAGGTGTTTGCAAACACAAAATACGGTAGCAGGAGACCCGGCTTAAGACATCACCCTATGAATGAAATATAAAAAGGGCTTAAAAAGTTGTCCTTGGTGCGATGGACGTTGCCCGTGGTATCTAACAATTATTTTCATTTGCCGAGCAACTCAGGCTTATGTCAGACGCTAGACATAATATGTCAAGTAGATTTTAAGCCGACATAATTAATAGATATGATTAGAAAATAAAATAAAAACCAAAATAATATCCCATTTGACTTAGATTAAATAATCTGTTTTTATCAATGTTTGATAAGAACAGTGTACAATCACTATTACAACGGTTCGAGGAAAATAAATCCCGCTTTGATTTCCCCCTTTCTTTGGTTTACATCTTTGAAATAAGTAATTCAAGATGAAAATGGAAGGTCACACAAGTCTTTTACGATAAAGATTGAAAGATTTGTCTGCGATATTTTATGTGCCATAAATCTTGGGGATAATAAATTTACTGGATTAATTTATTCATATGAATATTTTTAATTTTTTTAAATGTATTTTTTTTAACTTATTAGGATAAAAATAAATGTAATCTTTAGTTGAGGCCATGTTATCTGTCTTTTAGGGCTTTTTATGGATTTCGTAATCTAGAACGGCCCTCCTTAGCAGTTCACCTTTCCATCGACTGGGCTGAATATAGCCAATAGATATATTTGGGTGAAAAAACATTGTTTGTATGTATGTGTAATTATGTTTGTTTCGCGATAACTCTCGAGCCGTTAGTCCCATTTTGATGATATTTAGAAGTTGTATAGGAGACATGCGTAGAATTTTCAAGTTCGTTTGGCATCAAAATCGGTTTAGTAGTTTTTTAAGTATTGGCATTAAGGTAAAAACAAAAATTCCTAAATAATTCCAACGCCGTTGGTCGGATTCCGATGATATTCAAATCGTAAACATAGTTTTTATCATTTTTAACAGACTTTAAAAATAGGAGATTTTCATGTTTATTTTAAATTTATTATTTAATAACATTTTTGAAAGTTTTCAAAAGTTGTTTTGATGTTCAAAAGCGTACACTTTCAGTTTATTCTCCTGAAATTTTTAATACAATCGGTTCAGTAGTTTAGTTACAAATTAAAAATAACAGAAAATACCTGGATGATTATGTCGTCCAAGTACACAAATAATCATTATTTTATTAAAAAAAAAAAAAAACTTTTTTCATTTACTGGGATAAGATATTTTGAATGGACTTTGTTATCTAATAAAAATTAACAAGAGGGAATTATTTTTAATTATTCTTTTTAAAAGTTTTAGTACCAAAAACAGGCAATAAAAGTTGTTTTGTTCTGTTCAAAAATTACAAGCCTTCGAAATACGGTCTATATATAATACATAGGGTGAAATGACGCCTTTACCACTCATGGTTACGTGCGTACAAAAGAGACACCAAGACGACGTAGCCGACCCCTGATGGCTAAACTTAAATGTAACCTGTTATCTTGGGCTAGATTTAAGGTTAGCCTAGATGTAGCCGATCTCTGTTGGCTAACCTTAGGTTCAAGATTGTTTTTATTACTATTTATGACTGATATGTTTCATTTACCATCTCTACAATTAAATGGGATCAAAGTAGTCTACAGACATTTATAAGACAAGGAGTGTCACTTACGTGTTGCTGACCCTCAAATAATTTTAAAGGCAAACAATTATAGGGCTTGCCAGAGTGTAAGAGACCGTAATAAATATAGACGAATGCAACTCCTGGAATGTCACGTGCGAATTGCCGACCCTTAAACAATTTAGTTGGCAAACTAGCATAGCGCAATGGTAAGTTGTTAAAGTAGTCTATATACAACTGCAACGACTGGAGTGTGACTTTTATGTCCACATATTATATGTTGCCGGTGTCCATTGATTTTGTAGTCTTAGTGGACCTCTTACGATCAGGCCGTGTGCCTGTTTTCCTACTTAATTGTTTGGGGGTCGGCAATGCGCTTGAAATACTCCAGATGTTACTGGTGTCTATAGACGTCTACATTTGCCGACTAAATTGTTTAAAGGTCCGCAATGCGCTTGTGGCCATCCAGGTATTAGGTTGTTGCCGTCTATAGAATACCTTGAATTCTTATTAGACGGACCATATGCATAGTTGCCTACTCAATTGTTTAAGGGTCGGCAATGCTAGGTACTACTTTGTCCTTTTAGCTGGCAGGTCGTATGCTTATTAGACTACAAAATGGTTTGAGGGACTAAGTACGACTATTTGGATCCTGTTTATATTGAAATATAGTAAAATAATCGCGAGGTCTATGTTCGCGGCGATCAACTAGTTATAGGTACTTACTGTAAGAATATCGCAATGCATACAGTAGGTTCCTTAAATTGAAGTGATATCAGTATGGTGTCTTGATGTAAGTTTGCATGAAGTAGACAATTACCTATTAATACAGTTTGATACAAATATATAACAAAAGAGCATGGCTAAATGGCATTCTTAGACCTGCTTAGGCACTTAATCTTATTTAAATATTGTTTTTTTTAAATATTTACTGGCTAGATGTTAAGCAAAGACCTAAGTTTAGGGCCTATCACGTTATCCCGGATACTCAGTAGGGCTCTTTTGACGATCATTTACAGACACATATACCTTTAAGTATAGACTTATTGTAAAATAATCTCAATTTTTATAATAAGCTACATTTAAATCATAATTCATGAGTAAACTTTACCATTTTTATGCGAAAATTTTAACAAAAAGGTATTTTCATTATCATGTAAATGTAGGTACATTATATGTGAAGTTAATTATGTAGGTACGTAATTTTAAAACAATACCGATACGACCTAGCTTCTTTAAGGCAAACAAATTGACTCTTAAGAAAACAAAATTTATTTCATAATCTCAAATACTAATATATTTATCAGTAATCGGTATCTCAAGAGCGACTTTATTACTTTATTTTTCATCAGTAGAACACGTTCAGTTTTTCTGAGAACCAAGATAGGACGCCACTAGGAATTGTTGTTCCTTCGTCACGTACGATCCAAACGAGCAAATAGAAGTCGAATTCACTTCGAACGGAAACTGGGGCGAGGGCAAACAGTTGAATGTCTTTGAGATCTAAACAATGTCGTGACTTTTTTGTTTACCAATCGAAATTGAAGGAACGCATTGTAGGCGGAAAGCGAAAGGAGCCGTTACGACTTACGAATGATCGTATTAATCGATTCGAAATTTAAAAGTTTAATTGCAACGGAAATCATTACGTGCATACTCGTAGGATATTCGAATTGAAATAACGGTTGAAAATATTTTTGATAAAGAAATAGCATTTTCATTTTATAAATATCTAATTTTGGATGCAGCTGGCGTTCTTGGAACAATGCCACAGGGACACCAGTTTTCCGATTTTTAAGATTTTAGTTGTAATTTCATTTTAGTTTGTAGTTTAGTTTTATTTTTTTTAATGCAATTTTTTTGTTTTAACTCAAAATTGTTTTTATAAATGGAAATATTAATTTTATTTTTTACTTTTATCAACAAAGGTTTCCAATCTCTCGTATGATATGATTTTTTAATGTTAAAATTGTATTGCCATGTGCGGTCTACTCAATTAGTGAAATGGTCAGGACAGTAATCGTTTGTTTGTTTACCTTTATTGGATATAAAAATATAATTTTGTTTGAGAACATAACATTTATAACATGAATGATAGGACTTTATACAGACAGTTATATACAATGGCAGACTTATCATAGAAAAAGAACGTTTCTTTTGTACTAGTAACCGAAACCAGGCGCACTGATGGAAAAATTAATAACATTATACCCTTTGATTATTCATTTACCAGTACCTATGGTCGCCTGCAACATTAGAAGTAGAACTTGAAGGAATTTTTGTAGTCTTACTACAATTCTCGTAGTACTTAATGTATTATTATGAGCTTCATACAAGAAAACTCTGTAACGTGTAATGAAGAAAACCTAAAGAAGACAGTAGATATAATTTTATGAGGAAGTTACGCGGGTCATGATTATAAGTATCATTACATACAGGCGTCGTATACTTACACGTACTCACATTATGTTAGTGACATAATAATGGTAGGACAAGGTAATATAAGCAGTTCGTTGGCTTCGAGACCTTGAGTGATGCATATTTTCTGATTAAGGTGTAATGAGTCAACATTATGTAGGCAAATTTATTATAAAACGCACTTATGTTGAAGGAAGTATTTGAAGATGCTACTCACTTTCAAGGGTCGGTGTTTTTTTTGTGAAGCCTTCCTGAAATATGAACACAGTAAATATTGTTATCAATAAGTACGTTTCACATTAAATTAATAATTAATTTTCTGTAAGTTTATTAGCTAGTCAAAAATGTGAAATTGATAAAAATAAGTAATTCTTACAATTTCTCCTGGTTTTTACAACAGTTCCAAAAGGAAGGTGGTCGGAAAAATTAAAAAGGTGAAATATGTTTTGTTTTAGTATGTGGCGACACAATCGCACACAGTAAATAGTTACAACACAACGCAACAGATGGCGCTAAAAAGACTAAATCGCGCAATTGGAGTTTCTAAGGAATTGGAGATATATTCAACCTCCGACAGAATACCCACGGAGCCGCGGTTCCCCAGGCATACCACCTCGCCTGGCTGGAAGTAATTCCCTTTGCGGCGGTCGAGCATAACACCATCGCTCCCGCCGTTACTCCAAAAGTATTTGAGATAATTAAAAATACACCGTGTAGTTTCTAAAATTCCATGGAAAGCCTTCAACGTTAAGCATTTAAACTGCCTCTGTGGTGTCTTAGATCCGGAGGTCGTGGGTTTGATTACCACGGGAAGCATACTGTTTATTTGTTTCTAGTTTGGTTAGGACTTTGTAGGCTTGAATCACCTGATTGTCTGATAACTTATAATAATGATTCCGTACTTCGGAAGGTCGTTAAAAAACTCTGACACCAAGGTGTATAAGGTCGATTGATCCACTCGATATGAATAAATAAATATTTTTTATAAGACTAAAAATAAATATGACCTCAGCCTGTATGTCTGACATCATACGATTCCGGATGTCATGTTCTGTTTGATCGTTTGGATGACGTGAGTTTATAAAAATGCAATTAGTAGTTTATTCTTCCTTATATTTTTTAATTAAATTTATCTTTTTATTTTTATTTTCACGGCTGACTTTTCAAGACATAAGCGTTTTTTAAAACGAATCGAGCCTCGCAATTTTACCATATTCAGTATAATGTGTTGTGTATGTACTGTATACCTACCTATATGAAACTGGATAATCCGGCTGCCAAATACTTACAAAATACAAAAATTGTATTCGGATCAGTAGGTAATGCCAGAAAAGCTCCGAAGAATGGAAGAACTATTTTTGCATAAATCATCATCATCCTAGCGTGTGTATTCCTAGTTGCGTCGTCAGCTTACGCCTCGGGGCCTAGGGTACGCTGTCATGGTCCTAAATTTGGCGGAACTAGTTATTATAATGGAGAGACTGCCTTCTGACCTCCGTAACCCTTTTTACAGGGAAACCAAACCAACAGGAACATCATTTGTTGTGTGTTGGTGGCCAACACTGTCAGAATTTTTCAGGCTGCCCCAAGGCATCTGACACAGCCTCACGATTGATATCTATCGTTAACAACAGGGACCAACGGCTTAGCGTGCCTTCCGAAGTATGGAGGAGCTCAAGATATAAAATGCCACTAAATGGCGACCAATTCAATAGTGGTCCGTCACTTTATCGCTTAACACGCGCATTCGCTACGGATACGCGGCGAGCTCCTCGAGCTTTACAAAAACATTGAGGTAGAAATAGATTACCCTTATTTTTACATAAATATTGAGGTAGAAATAGATTACCCTTATTTTTACATAAATATTGAGGTAGAAATAGATTACCTAACTGGTGAAAGCGCAACGAAACTGTTTCATTTAAAGCTCTACTAGAACAATTTGCATACAATGCATGTCCAATATGGGCATGTACTATTTGATCCATTGTGCAGAATTGTCTATGTAACCTATAACTATGTCAAAATGGTACCACTTATGTGACAAAGCAGACACGTGTCTTTTTTATCACATCTGGTGTCTGGGAAGCTCTAAAACGGACGAATAAATAAAATAAATCTAAGCAAAGCAAGCATCAAATATGGTATTTGTCCGAAATAAATGTTTAATTTACAAAGGTTATAGTTATAAAAAAATAAATAGTATTAAATAAAGATCAAACTAAATAAATTAAGAAACAACACGTGTGCCAATTTTGGTAAGGTTCTGTTCAGAAATGTGACCTCTAGCCCTGAACAAACATATTTCTCCACAAAAGCAAAATTGGTCAGTCTCGAAATGAAGACTTTCGCTCGCATAGCTCGCTCAGTGTAATTAAGTACTCGGTGCCAATTCTGTAGTAAGAAAAATATTTTCTATTAAATGATTATTTATTTTATTTTAATGTCAACTCAATTACTGTTAGTCACCTTTTTAGCGATACATCACAGTGATACATTTTGTCATTACGTTATCAATTTCATTTGAAACAACACTCTGTGCTAACACTAATAACGTGGTGATTACGTATATTGCAATTATAGAAACCAGTACGTTATTCCTGCAATTTAGCGATGTGTCAATACGATTTACGCGGACGGTTCTATAATAAAATGCAATTTCCTGTGCGCGTTTGAAAACAGGTTTGTTTATTATGTATATCACAAATACGTTTACTTCTAATAAATTTTTACCCGCGGCTTTGCACGCGTACTTAAATCCAACGGAAACGGTACTTTTCCGGGATGAAAGCGGATATGTCCCTCTCTACTTCTCAGTACTTCTACTTACTGTATACGAAATTTCAGGAAGATTGGTAGTTGTTGAATTATATTTAATTTAACATGCAAAAATGAATGTTTCATATTACTGGCAACACTAAACCTTTAGTATAAATAAAATGGAGGCCTCACTCGTACTTCGAGTACACGGCTTGAGCAGAGCTCGCGAACCGTTCGTGTAAGTAGGTAAACCAACGTTCCAGAGGCAGTGCCCACTTCCAGGACCTGCCGTATCCACGGCTGGCGTGTGAGACTACATTCAAGAGGCCGTCGCCTCGATACTGTTTCCCCATGCCCTTACAGGTATGAGTAGATATTCTAGGACTCGTACTTCTCTTCTTTCCGATTTACATTGTGTTAGGAGACAGACGTTATACCATTCTTGTCAATATGTGAATATACGTTCTAACGTATTTACGAGTATTTAAAACCTCTTTGTTTTCTTTCACCATTATCCAATTATCCCACAGTAGTTATAGAGTAAAAAGGTAACAAATAAACAATTGTACAAATTCACTTTCAATTAGTGCATATTAACTCTTGCCCGCGAATGGATTCGATTCCTGACTATAATTTATTTTATGTCAGGAATAAACCAAATTAAAAATGAGCTACTTTTAGCGTGCGAAAAGTTTTATTAAACGTGGTAACAGTGACTTAACTAACAGTGTAAAATGTAACACAAACAATAAACGATATTGTAACACAAATTAAAATTTATCTTTGTCCTAGTTTTGCACCGAGGTCTTTCTCATTGTTGGACTCATTAAACACTGGGAAGAATTATAATGACCGCACAATAACTATAATCGTGTTAATCACCTCAAATATCTCGTCTAGCTAAACAGAATAAGTTTAACCCGAAATATTTATAAAAAAACTAAGCGTTTATTTTACCTATACTCGTACAAAAAAACACATTCTAATCATATAGATTTAAACAAAGATCATCTACCACAGAATAGATTATTAGTACTAACTTACTAATTTTGATAAAATATTTCGTTTATGAATCCAATCACAACCAGTTGGATAAAATAAAATTAAAGCTCACTGAAAATCATAGAACACAATCTAAATTATCTCTAACATTAGTAATACTACCGATTTATCTTAGTATCAGCTTCTTGAATTAAATATTCAACCAAAACTACAAACCAGTACTCATTTTCTCGCAGAATATGAAAACCGACACAGAGATGAAAGTAAGCAAGACTCATCGGAAACCCGCAAATCGACATAACATGCCCCCGTGGCCTATTCCCACGGGCCCGATCCCTCCCCCATTGTCTCTGCACGACGCGACGCTATGCGGATAAATGATGTTGCGCGTACATTTACACACATGCATAGATATGAGATAGATGCATAGATATTTTGAACGGGTAAAGGTTGTTAGTGGCCAGTCTTGTATTTAATTGTTTCAGTTGTGTTTGTAGGCGATTTTTTGGAAGAGTTAGACAATTTTTTTTATCTTTCTTTTTATTGACCAACCTTACTTATTATGTTTACTTTTAAATCGTTTTAAAATAAATTCAGTAAATAAATACATTTAGCTACTATAAATACCTACCTTTGGGCTTAGCCAAAATCACAATTTAAAAAACGATGACGACATTCGTGTTCGCGATCTTTCGGAAATAGTATGAAAATCGACCACGTGATTTAAAGCGGATAATGTCAATCCCATACAATTTTTGTTTTTGAATTTCGTTATCGTTTTTAAATTGTGACTTTGGTCTACGGGCCCTGAATATCTTTCTAGGTTTTAATTTCATAAGGCAAGTAGTAAAGGAAGTAAAAAATCTAATCGAAAATATCGAATAATTTTCACTTTTACGTTTTCTCCCCAAAACAAAATAAGTATTACCGAAAACCTTTACAAAAGTCATGAAAAATAAAATTCTTTCCATTAAGCATAGAAAACTTTTACAGGAGTTTTGGCGAGAAAAGTTCGCCTCGAAATAGTAATTTTCTTTAGATTTATTATTCACCGCCTAGTTAGCGACTTTCTTTGATAAATATTTATGAGCATCATTCATTGATTCACCTCTAGGGTTACTTGACGAATATTAATTTATTTATTGAATTATTATTTGTTTTCGAAAAAAAAATTACGGGTTTTGAAACTATAGGAATCCAGAGTGCTGCCTTAGCTATCACTTTTGTGTGATGTTGTCATTATCTAGATGTTTTATTTTAGTGGGGTTTTGGTGTATATGTGTGTATATAGGGTTATATCAAAGTCATTAGGCAAATTTTTAATGTATTAAGTACATGAGAAACTAAACCACTTTCAATTATAAATGTGTGTGAAAACCGATAAAAAAATTTCAACCACAAATGGAAAATCCTATCAGCTGATCACTAGATTAGTATGGGTGATAGATTTTTTTTTTTTATTGGGTTTTTCAAAAGTGATTTACCTTCGCACTTTCACTTCTGACTGTAAAAATTTGGCCAATGGTTTCAGAATAACCCTGTATTAATGCCCCACATATCGTCGTATGTTGACGTATTTAAAAATAAAAGAAAAAAAAATCCTTTATTTCTCTTGTCCTCCAAGCTTTTGACAGGTCAATTATTCACTCTTAAATAAAAATATCAAATCTGTTTTCTTTTGCTTCTAGTCGGTACCACAAATTGCCAGTTGATTAACTGATTTGTTGTTTTTGCTAGCGACTGCAATTTTACAAGATAACCGTCATCAAAAGTCGACCCAAGTTATTGCTCTTTGTGTGACTAGAACAATGTAATAATTGCTCCATGTACTAGAAGTTTAAAAAACATTAGAGTTAGATTTTTTCCAAAATACTAAAATGCCAAAATACTTATTCCAATAACATTACTATTAGGTACAGGATTTAGCTTAAATTATTAAATGTTCAATTCACCAATTTGCTATTTAAATAACACTTTTATATCTTGGATTTAATTTTTTTTTAATACAACTAATTAGGCAAACAGGCGTACGGCCCACCTGATGGTAAGTGGTTACCGAAGCCTATGATTGCCTGCAACACCGGAGATATCACGAGCGCGTTGCTGAACCTGGAGGAATTTTTTTACGCCTTTTTTAATGATACTCACTAGTCACTAGGGAAACCATGGCTTCCCTGCCAATGGAATGAACGGCAGTGTACGAGGGTGGAATTTCCGTTTGAAGCGTACTGTACGCGATAACATGGAATCCAAGGCATGGAGATGAAATCCCTGAAGATGGTGAGAGGTGCGATGGTAAAATTAATTATTTTAAATAGATATATAACTTTTTATACCTACTTTTCTTGTCTTTTCATTTTACTTTCATTATTGAAACCCCACCGATAGATAGACAAATTTATTTTTCATTAAATTACGAATAGAATAACAAACGATATTGTCAAAGCGGAAATAGAAGCACGGACGGCAATAGAATTAAGTACGGAACACTTGATTTGCGAGTCCAATCGCTCTTAGCTCATTTAAATTTCCGAAGTTCTCTTACGTGCCGCTACTAGAACTGGGCGAATGAAGCCTCTAATTGACCATTGTCACAATGGGAACCACTGGCTGACCTGCTTATGATCACCTTCTGTAATAGGTACTTTTCGAAACTGTCTCACGCCTTCTGTAACTATTTCGTAGCTTTATTGAATCAACTTTGCAATTGTTTATTTGAGATTATTTACGATTAGCATGATACTTTGTGTTGTTTAAGGTACTGAGTTTGTTTGAGCTTTTGCTTAAGATGATAGGATTATTCATTAGCATTATATTTAGTAACAAATATGAAATTGTAAACTGACATTGTTATCAGGCTGTTTCATATTTTCACATTTCTTATTTTCAGTACAAGTTGGTAGGTATTTCTTTTAATTTCTTGACTTATCTACTAAGTAAGCCTAGTTAGTAATACTTGCTGAGGTTTTATTAAACAAAAACATATATATGTTTTTGTTGTATGTTGTTTGTAATATTACAAACAACATAAACTTCTTTGCCCACTTCTATGATCTAAATCAAGAAAAAATCAAAATTCTTCCGGTCATTTACAATATTAATATTCACGTTTATAGCCATGGGAAACATTTTGTTGTTTCAAGTGGATATTGAAGGTCAAATCAACTGATTGTCCGATAAGATGATGTTTATTGTCGTGAGGTTTAGATATATTATTCTATTATAATGAATGAACAGTATTGTACAGGATCTCGGACTGTATATCCCAGTCGATAAATCTTCTTCTTCATCGGGTCGATGTCTGACGGGAAGATAAAACTCAAACTATGTCCGACCAGAAATGCGCAACTCTTATTCTATTGTTATATTCCATAGTCGATATATAATTAAACAAGAAACAAGCAAGTATAAGTCAAGTAGACATGACTGGGTCGTAAAATAGCAACTCGGTGAAATTATCTTGACCTCCGAAGCGATTACGTAACTTTACTGTTACATAAATAACTATTGGCCAGATGGTTTTCAACGGCCCGAATTGCTTTATAATGCAGTTTTATAGACGGAGACGTTTCTTCGTGGCTTGTCGCTATTATTGGGTGGTAAGGTTAAGTTTGAACTCACAGACATAATCGAAGTAAGAGATAGTGATTGTATGTTAACAACCATGGATAAAATAGCTCGGTATTTCACTACTTACGTGATTTTAGGTACCTCATTGCATTGCAAACGTAAATAAAAGAGTTAAATTATCGCCAGAACACGATTTCTCCTAGTCAACCTTAGAGTAAGAACGTAAAACCCATATTTTTATTTATTTTTTACTTTTTGCAAGAGAGAAATACCTGACCCCTTAGGGTGAACCTCAAGTGTTTGTCTGTATTCGACTGTACATAGCTGGCAAACAGTCCTTACGAGCACAACCTATTCTACAAGCAACAGTTTGATATTTATATAAATAGTTTTGGATGTAATAATAACACCAATACAAGATATGTATCCGTAGTCGTGACTATTCGTAGCTAGCTCATCGGATAATGATCCATTCAGAAGGAATTCCGAGTAGAAAACCGGTTTCGAAAACTGACAACGAATAACGGATATTTCCACAAATCTGTTTGGGGACCAGCGTGGTTTTAAACATAATTTTATTTAAATGTGCTACTCTATTTTTAAGTCTTGTTTATCCGGGTTAAGAATAGACCATTCAATCACTAATCGCGGGCTTGGGATAAACAGGGTAAAGGAAGAAAAACATGACACTGAACCGCTGGAAACAGGCAGACATCAAAAAAAATCAAAGAACATGGAAACCGCAATGACGTTCCTTATTTTCAATGAAAAATATCCTCAAAAAGTCAAATAAGTATAATTTGGACGTTAATTGGATAATTTCGGTTTCCGAAATACGAAGGCATACAAAATTAAATAAATACTATGTAAGGGTTGTTATTTTAATGTGTTATATTGATAAAAATCCTAAATTTATGAAATTTTAAAAATTAACAGTACTGTAAAATGTTTGTAGGCTTAGAATTGTGAATCCCGCAAATGGGACGCAGGTCCTAATTTTATCTTTTAGAATCACGACTAAGATTTGTTATTTATTCACTCCAGTTTAAAAAAAAAATGAATGATGACCAGTTACTACATTAGGCTAAGATGTCTTCGTTTTTTTAAATTGTAGGTATACCTACTATAATAGATGCGTTATTTCTAAATGCTGTTATTTATGGATTCTATTAATAATGTAGGTTAAATAAATTATATTCTAACACCAAATATGTTGTTTGGGAGCAATGATTGGACCAGCCGTTATGTGGACGCGCCATACAACGGGACCATACCGAATTGGTCCTGAATATTAATTTGATGACAAATAAAACCCGAGGAGTGTTTGCGGACATTATGGAATGTATTGCCGTTACACGAGTAAATAAAAAATCATTGAAAGGTTATCCTTGTAATTTTATCTTTATTTTTTTGGTTAGTGCTTGCTTTTCTGAGAGCAAATGCTTCTAGGTGTACTAGATACGTTCTGCCTCAATAGGGATCACGAGAAGATTTTAAACAGGTATATTTTGTTCTTTGATACAGGTTTAATAAATATTAATGTATGTAATCGACGAGCGTGTATGACGAGAGTGATGAGCGTAGAAGAAGCGAGGGAAGTCTGTAAGAATCGTAGCAAATGGAAATCCGTAGTCCCTGCCTACCCCTGCGGGAAAAAGGCGTGATGGTATGTATGTATGTATTTAACATTTGTTAAATCAGTGCGTTTAATCTGATAAATGTAATCAATGTTGTAAGTGATATTGTACGTGAGATTTAGCACAAAGTAAGCTAAATCCAAGAGGAATAATCAAACATTCATGATTCGAAATATTGTGTACTATTAAAATAAACAACGAGTCTTTTCTTCTAATACTACAACTACTTTTTGTTTTATATTAAATAATATTTTGGGACTATAGAATTAGTTAGATTCGAAGTATAAAATTTCACATGTTCTTTTTAATATCAAGGAATAACCATATCACATTTTAATCACCTCTTGCCCCTAATATTTACTCAAGAACAATAACATGGTCTAATAAATAAACAGGTAAAACGAACATTCGCGTATAAACCAAATCTAATTAATCATTGTTATAATAGGTATATTTATACGAAATATATTCATTTGAATAATCCAATCAAAAAATATTATCAATGCCCCGGATTTTATTATTGTTGTTTTAGTAAACGATGTTATTAAGTGAATCAGAGTTATTTAATGATGTGTGAAATTTATTTAATTTCCTCGATTCATTTATTTTATTTAAACTTGATTGAACTAAATACAATGAGTATCCTACAAAAGGCGAACTTAATTGGCCATTGTTAGTTATTTGGAGCATTGCATTTTCTTTTAAAATTTTCGTTACCAGAATAATTAAATAAACCTTACTGCGCTTCTAAGTCAATATATTTTATGTGGATTCTGTAAGTGAGAAATTATAATGGGCATAGAAAAATCTTTTAATGATGAATGTGAGGCAGGATTTCTCTAGCTTCATAACAAATATCAATCAAAATATTATTGAGAAATGCAAGCATTTTGTACACAAACACGAACATTGTTGTTCTGTATCAAATCAAGCTACTCGTTCATTTGCATATACAAATAAACGTACGTACCTAGGTATGTTTCTTGAAAAAAGTAATTGTATTTTATACATAAATGGTGGAATTTCACAGACCTTCGTCTGACACCTATCGAAAAAGGACTAAAGAAAAATCTTTCTCCCAAACTTTTGACAAAGCCCTTCTCGCAAGAATCCATCAAGAAAAGTCTGGAAAGCTGAAAGTTTGTTCATTGTGTCATATTCTAGGCTACGGAATATATTTTCCGAAATATCATATCTAGCTAAAATAAACATTAATAAAGTAATACATTTTGGTTATAATTTAATGTATTATTGGGATCAGATTGTCATGAATATTTTTTTTGGTGAAATATCCGTGCATATTTTTATTTTCCTTATTTGCAAATCTCTCTCTCCCTTTGCCGGAACTGTCATATAAAGTCCGCAAAAAAAATTATCTTATTGTTTCGTTAATTATATTTTATACTAGCTTTTGACCGCGGCTTCGCCCGCGTGTCTCTCGGTTTTTGCGACCAGTAGGCTATGTACGTACATCGGCATGGTTCAAATTTATGCCAAATTTCTGTCTAGTCGTTTGTAAAGATAAGAGGCAGGCAGACAGGCACTTTGAAATTCACATTCACGTCTGTGCATGCGTCTCCTTTTTTACATTTAGATTACAAACATTCAACGCCTATTTTGCACCCTTAGGGGATACGGGAACGACGAAACACTACGAGTACATATCTGGGGCACGGGAGTGCCCGGGGGCACCGGGCACTCCCGGGGGATTGCTACCGTTACGAAGATTTCATAGGCATTGGTTCATCGTGTGTGAAATAAAACGGCCAAGCCACACGTTTTGACTAAAATGTAGAGTATGTGAAGTTAGGCCTGGTAAAGTAAGAGCGCATAGATCAAGAATCTTGGCTCTACATGAGATCTGACCACTGTTTCATAGATTTTGATTCAGGTGTAGTGTAGAGCTTGTAGGTTTAGAGCGTGTAGTCTTTAGAGCTTGGCTATAAACCAGATCTGATAACTTTTTCACAGGGTATAAGCTAGGTATGTAGACTCGTCTTGGCAACATTTTTACATAAAAATGTTTTTGGTGGGATTTATATTTCACAGAATCGAATAAATTTAGAATTTACCAAGACACTTTATAACGTTAACAATAATTATTAACTGCCTCCGTGGTCCAGTGGTTAAGGCGTTCGCCTTAGACCCGGGGGTGGTGGGTTCGATTTCCACCGGAAGCATACTTTGTTTAGTTGTTGCCAGTTTGGTTAGGACTTTGCAGGCTTTAATCACCTGATTGTCTGATAATAAAGATGATTACGTGCTCCGAAAGCTACGTAAAGCCGTTGGTCCCGGTTGCCATTTGATAGTCTTTAAAGGAACCACGTCACAGGCAGAGAGGCGGTTCCGAACAACTCTAACACCAGGGCGTACATAGTCGATAGACAATGTATCCTACACGAAATGATGACGTTAACAATTTTGAATGTAAAATCTGTAAGGCGTCCCCGGCGGTAACTAAGGAATCCCATACAAAATCAATAATTGGCATTTTGCGGCTGCGTTTATAAAATCTCATGGTAGAGGTACAGGTGGTTCTTTTCGGCGGGCAATGGATTCCGGTTTGTTGCGTATTTCATAAGCAATTTAATTGGAAAGTTGATTGACAATCCGACAATCGATGCCAATAACTATGTGCAAAAAAATTGAGAACAGAAGTTTAACTTACGCTTGTGATGATGCTTAGAAAGTACTCTTTTGAAACTATTTTTAATAAATTTTGACCAAATTTATAAGTCATAAAAATCACAAATCTTTGATATTAGCATTTCAATATCTGTGAATTTATCACACGAAAAATACAACAAGAATATGAAACAGCTTCAGCTAAAATTGATAAATATTCATTTTTTATTTTTGTGAAAAAGGCCATTCGTACAGGATATCCACTCTGTATCATCTTTATTTTGCAAAGCGAGTGTCCGTTGAGAATCGCCCGCAGTGCTCACTTTCACACATGTACCAAAATCTGGCCAATACGAAAGTGAGAGGCGGCTCTTTCTTTGCACAACATATTTGCACTTGGAACTTAAGAACCAAAGGAAAATATATTTTCACTTCCCTTAATGGCGGGTTACGTGTCGGCGTCGTCTCAATAGAAATTACCTGAAAAAGAAAACGTACTTGTTAAGAAATATATTTGTTAAATATATTTGATACTTATATTTCATTTTATTAACCTTGGCATTCATTTTTGCAGTCTAACTTTATTTATTTATTTTATTTATTTATTTCATGTACACGCTGTAAATATACATTGGAAACTTAAAATTAGGAAAACTGTGTACAAGGGTTCTACTTATTTCTAAAGAAATTGATTTATATTATTATTAATTTATATTATATCATAGATAAGTATCACATTAAAGTGAACGATATAGGTGATCTTATAACTAACTAGTGGGTAGTTCATGTCCAGAGCCTATTTATTTGAGCCATGTTTCTATCAGTCATGTAGAATGAAAACAGGCTTTGTAAAATAAATAGATTTTGTAGGTACCCCAGATGATGTAGTCATAAAATGCATAAGAAATTGGCAAATTCATTTATAAACTTTTGGATGTTTCCAGGCTCTGAATCGAGCTGAGAATGCTACTGGGAAACAGCCTTGGCCGAAGAATACTTTTTGACGTTAATATTCAGGCACTTTCGAGGTTTAGTGATTTGTACACAAAATACGTATCAAGGTTGTCTACACTAAACAATAAATCAAGTACAATCAATCTTTAATTAAACTAGATTAGAATAGAGATATATATATTGTATCAATCAATGTGGCAATGTACAGGCAATACATTTGTTGCGCCACGTTTTAAGTTTAATGCCAGTTCAGCGGTTGTCTATGACCTGATTTCAGTTCATGTGATTTCTAATTCAGTTTATAAATTAGCGTCTTAGCATGAGTTTGGTCAATGTTAGTGATCTCAAGGACGTAGTGATAAAGCAATGGACTAGATACAGGGAAAATTGACTAGATCATATAATAAACATGCACAGGTATACTTTATTTTTGCTCGTCTAGATTTTATGCAGATCATATAAGAGTTAAGTTTTTTTTATTTGACAAATCTGTTTCAAAATATATTGTAAAGTATTTTCATATTTATTTGTGTGTAAGATTTATTAGAATGTACATATGAGACAGAATTTATTGAAGCCCATTAAAGATTTCAAAGATAAGTTTTTGAAATTCAGTAAAACTCGTCGTCGAATTATTTAAGTAATTTGCATAATTTCGAAATCATCCTTTCGGTCCATCCATTTTGCATATATTTTCGAAGATTAAGATCTAATGGAAACCTTATACTAAAATGCCTCCAATATTGTGTCTATCTACGCTATGCCTGAGCTACACAACTATACATTAGTCATTATTTCAAGTCAGACAATACTTAATAAACAAAGATCTCAAACAATAGTAGCTACTTAGTTTCGTATACATATTTTTTATGAGACTTTAAGGTAGAAGCATATATTCACATGCGAAAGGTAAATGTAAAAATGTGAGCTCATTGGAGGAATACACCTGGAGAGTAAGAGGGAGTAAAAAGAGCAAAAAAGGAATTATAAAATAGAGATAGTTAAAAGATTGAAGACAGGCAGCATCTCTAGAAATTCATCTTATGTGTACGTCTAGTAATTTATGCCAAACACCAGTGCAGATAATATTAACATAATAAGTATATAATTTATAATATATTTTCGGAATAATAAACGATTTTGATTGATTATTAAGTATATTATTAATATATCATACCATATTAAAACCACGTCAGAGGCCGAAAGACGGTTCCGAATAACTTTACCACCAGGGTGTACAGGTTCGATCGATATGAATGAGTGCCATATTTATGCACAGCGGTGTATTATAACCCTTTAAAAGAACATTCATCAATCTTTAACTCAGACCCCTCGATCATTACATAAAAGATGTCTGCCTTTGATCATTGAGTGACCAAAATGCAAAACCTTTTAGCTTAGCCGCTCGTGTGGGGTTCGTAAATGCTAGTGATTTCCGAATATTAGGTACTACTTACTGGGATATTCCTTTATTCAAGCTGTCTTTTGGTCTGAAAAGACTTAATATCTGATAATATTAAGAATTGAATATTAAATCCAGATATTTCAAGTTTTTTGCAAATTACAGTTTTTCGATATTAAAAGATATTTTCTTTGTAATTGTCGCTAAAGGCAACAAAGACTTTTATAAAACTAATGCTTCGAAATTCTAAAAATTACAACTTGTCTAGTTTTAATTAGATTTCACCACATTCTCAAAGATTATTGAACTTTGTTCAATGGACGCTCTCAAGCAAGAGTAATAGCTAATATTGTCATAAATATCTTAAGCAAATAAGACAATTCGGTAGAGCGGATTTATGGCAAGAATTAGAAAATAAAATATACTTAAAGTATATTAGATGAAATCGTTAACTTCTGTGAATATGACGATATACGAATTAAGTACGAGGAATAGTCATAAATGATAAAAAAATAACCGTTGCAACTCGATCAAGATGTGAATGATCGCAAGTTATCGCATTAGTTGTCGCTTCGTTAATCAAGCAAGTTCGTATAACGGAACGCATCGCCACAAGATGGCGGTCGCATTGGATTACTACAAAACGGAATGTACCTGTTACAGTTTTATCTTTACGACACGACACTGCTTATCTATTATTGCTTTTAACAGTAGAAGAATAGATAAGTTTGTAATAAACAGTTCAAGTAGAAAATGCTCAGCTGTCATGTAAAATATATGGTTTACTCACGGGTATTCATGCGATAAATACCATTGTACTTGTTTTATGTTACGGACATCCATTGTCTATATGTCAAAAATTCCATTATTTTCATTGTTCAATGCTCTATCGAACAATTAAATCCTAAAAAAATTTAATTATACATTTAAACTCCAAATCCACTAACGTAAAAATGTTAGTTACTGTACCTTATGTTAACTTCTACTAGGTACAAAATGGATTTTAGTGATCCCACTTAAATAGACGACAATATTCATGTGCCAACAGAAACTTTGTTTGTATCCACAACTAAAGTAAACTCAAAAACCGCAAACACAAAAATAAAGAAATCTTCATGATTCATCCGTTTGTGATGCGCTGGAAAGTTGGTACGTGTCTTCGCCCGCAAGCGATACACGTACGAAACATACGTGACGGTAACCTAAAACGGAACGTATTCATTGCCAGTGTCACTCGACCATTGACTGTTTTACTGTTACCACCTTTTTCTATCTCCCCATAGATGGGTTCGGACGCGACGTCCATATTCATATTTCACTGTGAAAGACCGACCCGACGAGCTTCAAAGGAAATAGATTTTTTGCCTTTTATACGTTTCGATGTTACGCTAGAATTACACCTTATTGAAAGTACGATTTTATCCCTGAAGCAAAGATTACGGCTGAAGAGTTTTATATATTTGTGCTGCTCATTGCTTTTATTTTATTACTCATTTAACTATCTCAAAGTAATTAGTTTTTTTTTTTGTCTGGTGGGCTTTAATTTCTATTACTATTGTATGATCAATAATGCTAATGTTATTTAATTCAAATATTATATATATATGAGTATAATACTAATAGACAATGTTTCCGGGCTCCGAAAAACAATACTGATGATTGCAATAAGAGACCGTTTTGGAGTTTTGGATAATATTGGAGTTCAGTATTTATTTGAAAAGTAAAATTAACTCACTCAGTACTCTAAACTCAGTGTTTTCTAATTGCAAGATTGTAAGCAAGTTTCGAAAACAACCTACTTGGACCGCTTCGACACTTGCTTTGGGTCCATAAATTAATAATAAGTAACAATATGACCCTAAAAATGACTGATTAGACTCCAAATGGCATCAAAGAATCATTAATACTTTCTAAAGACATAACTCCTTGGTAAAACCAGCACGGATCGATACGGAACCTATTCACTCTACTAGCCTGTACAATAGTCTGTAAGAGTCCATATTTTAGTGCCAATAAGAGACCACTCCGTGAGTTGTAAGGTCATCGTTTAACGTGTCCAACGAGTAATTAACCTCGAGAAAGGCATGTTCGGCTCCAAGTAGGTGTTTCCGGTTTCAGACAAGACCTAAAACTTAGGTTTTAAACGCTTTATCGGTTAGTATGTCGAGAGTTTCTTTAGAACTCTTGTTACGAAATATACATTTGAAAGTTTTTTGTTAGAAGCTTTTTCTGAAGGAATACCACGGTATAAGTATAATGTAGTACAGCGTCGTATGCGAATAAGGTACGTAAATATGGAAATATCGCTCGTGGGGATCCTATCTGGTACTATAGAAGTTATTTTTTGTTACTAAACTTACAATACACTTTTACAGTGGAAATATAACTGTAACTAATACATTTTGATAATTTTAAGATCTGAAGAAAGAATTTTCGAAAAATCACCACCAAGTTTTCACCACTCTTTTCAATATGGCCTGAGCTTCACACTCCAAGCAATAGTTGAGGTTTATGTGACAGTGAATGTTAGACATATGTGACAGTGAATGTTAGACATTACTAGATAATTAATGAGAAAGTTATAAGCGTCAGAAATTTCAATTGTATAGTTAGATTTCAACTCACAGTTTCAAATGTTTGGACTTTCTGTTTACGTTTGTTGTTCGTATGATATGCCACTAGGAATTTCATTATGGACTGCTTGTGGGGAATAAAGTTTTAAGAATTTCACATTATTTCATATACAAATTACATTCAATATTATGAATATAGTAATTCAAGTGAATTTCCAAATCAAATTATATTTGTTATTGTAAAAAGTACTTTACATCATTTTAGGTGTAATATGATCAGTTGTAAAAATAAAATGGATTCTTCGAAAACATCACTTTAATACGTCATTTTTAAAAATATCTTTTTCACAGTACTAATTGATATATGTACATAACTTGATACAAATTGAGCATACAAAATCTTTTTAGCTTACAAACTGCTATCAGACTTACATTAGACTCGTAATTAAGTATGTAGAAAGAAAAAAAGTCAAAAACAGGAATACACTATGTATTTCTCTTGTTTGTAAATGGCTCAATAAAGTGTCCATTATCATTCATTCATTCACATGAGAGGAGTCTCCAGTCAACCACTATAACAAAGGAAAACAGGTGAATGCAGTCTTTGTGAAAATAATAAATCCAGAAAAATAATAAGGAAATGAAGTGTTGCCAGTGTGGAAATTTCCACTCCCGTTGTGTGCACAGACGCATGAGTGCAGTGGTAAACAACTTGAGAGCTGGCATAAAAAATCTCGTTAGAAAATGGGAAGTCAACGGTTGGAAACTAGTCATACGGGTACACAAGTAAAAGCATTTTTAGTGTAGGAATTGAATTAACGTCGCACTTCTCAGTCGTATATTTTATCTGATTGTTACTTAATGTTATGAATAATACCTATTTGTTATTCTGACTTTATTCGTGCATGAAACGAGACACGACTTGGAAAGTAAAAGTGTGGCTAACCTTTTAAAAATATGACAATTTCATTTCATATTAAGGCTAGTGCGATAAAAAAGGCAAATCCATGCTAATATTATAAATGCGAAGTCTGTCAGTCTGTCTGTCTTTTTGTCTTTTACGCTTTCACGGCCAAACCGCTAAACGGATTTTGATGAAATGGTATGATATAGTTGAAGACCCAGGGTCAAACATAGGCTACTTTTAATGCACGCGGAGCTGTGGGAAAAGCTAGTTAGGTAGTATACAAACTACAACAAGTTATGCTAGTTTTCTAAATTTTGTGAAAAATATGTTTTCTTAAGATTATGAAGTTGTGATTAATCAACAGATGAAAACAACGATATTACAATAAAAATAATAATTTAATTTCTCTTTTAATTACAATAATTTAAGTACCTACATTCATGTTTAAGATTTTTTTCTGTTGATGTTGTATTAACTGTTTTCTTTTATGTACAATAAAGAATTTTACATACACACATACATAATAAAAAAAACATCTTCAGTAAACTAAGTTTAAGCCCATTTGTTTTGAAACGACAAAATGAGAAGTCATGACATGACATTTATAAGCGTGTTTATTCGGAAGTTTGTGGATCAGAACGAACACAAAACCCAGATTTGAGCCCAAGTATGAAACAAATTTTGCGGTCAACTGGGACAGTAATCGTGTGATGTTTGGGTTTTACTTTTTAAATTTCATTTTCAACTCCTGCCTCATTATTTATGTTATAAACGGGTTAACGTCTTTACGTAACATTAGGCTGGAATTATATCATTTGTTTCTTTTGTTGACTAGGCTTTGTTAAATTTAAAAATGTTTCTTTTTTTATTTTAAAAGTGGAACGTGAGGGTATTTTGTATTTTTATGGCTTAATAGCTCATTTGCGGAAGTTCTATTTTTTAAATTGGCAAACATATCGCTTATAATTTAAACAATCATCAAGCAAGCAAGAAAGAGTTCTCTCTTTAAATACCTACATGTCTCCTTATTCAATTTGATAGCTCAACTTCCTTCAAGGATGCTCAAAATAAGGCTTGCCATCCACTTCCCTTGCAAAGCAGGTGGCGATTATTATTAACAGCACTACTTTCCGTTCGTTGAACTGACACCGTTACTTGGTTTACGCATTTAGTTCTCGCCACAGGCAAACGACATGACACCAATAACAATTGGTAACCAATTCTCTTAGAACTAGGAACTGGTAACGGTTCAGCTGACCTATACTGGAACTAACACTTCGAAGATGTTACATTATTCAATGGACAGTAATCATTATCTATTATAATTATTTAAGAGCTGGCGTGTGATACGTAAACTTCCACTACCTGCGTCCTTTTATTAATTTACTTTATATTCAATGTTGTTTCTTGTAAAGACGTTGTATTGTAAAGTCCTGACTATTTTCCTCTCCTGTTCTCTATCACAGAATAAATTTTGAGTTTATGTTTCTCAGACTCTTTTTTTGTTGCAGATATTTATTGGAAATATATTTAAAATATTGTTTATTATGCAGGCTGGTGTAGCTTAGGTTTAAAGTATGATTTTTTTTTCTTCTATCGACTTAAATATGAATGTGATGTCAAGCAAAACATTTACTTTTTCAGAAAATAGGACACATGATAAGTAACTATAAAAATATTGGTTTACATGGCAAATCAATATGAATGTAGCCTATTAATGTCGAACTATCGCCTTATTGGTACTTAATTAGGCTTTCCGTACCGTATTTTGATAGTTAGTTTGTGGATAAAATACACCATTTTTACCTCCACAGCTTGCGGATTAACTAAGATAATACATCGTTTGTATTCCACATTGTTAACCGAACCGAACACATCCAAGCTCTTTCGCGCCATTTTTTGCGACGCCATCTTGTTTTCCGGGGAGGTGTGTGCGGAACTAACTTTTTATGGCAAAAGTGAAAATGTCACTGGTGGTTGAATGACACTTGGAGCTAACTACGAATGAAAACTGCGGGTTGTAGTGCCTTCCGCACCCATCGCACCTAATGAACGCAGTTGGAATAATAGTGTTTGAAGATTTTAGCACAGAATATGTGATATTCTGCTTTTCGAAATTGAACAGCGATGTACAGACACGGTTTGTCAACTTCTTTATTAGGGTTCTGGTTTAAACACATACTATCCTTGTTGTGCAATAAAGAGTTTTGTAAACTCTTAGACTACTGTTCAACAACGCTTAAAACCATAGCTATTTAACATTATAGATAAACGCAATTTTTTGACACATGTTGAACATATGTTTGACTTTTTTATAGTAAGACGTTCTTAATTCAAATATATTATGTTTTTCGTTTTAATTTCCTTACCTACTTAATTAACATTAAATTAACTTAGAAACGTAGAATTGTATGTACAAAAAACATAGTATCAGAAAACAGGTTACAACAAAAGGCGGACTTATCCCAAATAGGGATCTCTTCCAGTCAACCAAACTAACATAGGACATAGACATATGGGCACAGAAGAGGGCACAACACGCAAATAAATCTTAGGTGCATAGACTTACATCTAACATACAAATTAAATTACACATAAAAACAGTAAGCTCAGCTCAAGTCCGATCGTTCGTAGTATTCCCTAACCGAGATTTGAAAGAGTGAAAAGACAGCTCATTTATCTCCAAAGGAACCTTGTAATCTTTACTCATATTTTATTTAAAATATATAGATAAAAAGTTGAGTAAAAGAGTTCGCAATGATAATTTTCTATTTATACTATCATAAATTATACAATATGACTTAATTTATACGCACATAAACCAGATTTTTATTAGAAATAAGCCAGCTGTTGCTCGCTATTGCAATCACGAAGGTACTCTATACTATAACCGGTATCAAATTCAATTGACTTGCAAATTAAGCCATCTCTGGCGTTTGATGCGTCTTGTAACGTTGAATCAAGCAATTTCGTAATATATTTGGTATTGAAATTAAATAATTAATATTTTAATTAAATTTCATAAGGGCTGAATGAATATTGGTTGGAAATGTTTACACAAAAATGTTTTTAATTTCTCAATTAATACTGTACTGTGTTAATTTTTAGACAATATATTTAATGAAATAATAACTAAACAGAAACATACTGTGAAAACAGTAACACAATTGGAATTAAAAATATTCTTCTGAAGAAGTAGGACCGTTCTCTTGCTATCCGTTTTGTACGCTCGAAACAAAGAAACAGTGACGTCACTTTAGCCCTCCACCTGATTCCAAAGTCTTATAAAAATCTGTTTTTGCTTTCTGATACAAAATTCTTAATGTAGAGTAGAATATTACTAGAATATTCTTTTTTACCTATACAAAGTATGAAAAAGAATGCTTAAACTATGTAGATAATGTAGTTAAGTTTCAAAGATTCACGAGAACGAGGGTTTCACAAGTTTAGACTCAAAGGACTCTAAGAGAAAAGAGTTCAATAGAAGTGCCGATAAAACTTTTTCTGTGAACGTGAGTTTTTTTAACTAAGTTTTGAGTTTAGCTAGGGAGCTTATATATTTTTAATACATCAATTATGAATGGCACTTTCAGTACGCAGTTATATTACTTCATTATTTTACAAATCATAAAAAGAAATCTCAAAAATGTTGACAAAGCGACAAATACTGTTCAAAATGACCTTTGCAAGCCGTCAGTAACTTTTCAACGAGTCGTACACGAAGCTCGGTGTTGACAAAAAGACGGGTGGCCGAAGTTTCGCGCTTGTTAGTGGAAATTATTTGCATATTGGACGAAAGAAGAGTCTAGTTTGCATTTATTTAACTACAGAGTTATTTGTCACCGTCTGCTGCAAAATTTAGCATATTTAACCCTCGAAGTAAATGGACGTACTTAAACAAGTTAGCTTCGATTTATAATTTTTTCTGGCGATTTTTGTATGTATTAATGGCGGTGGCATTTTCTATCAGTTAGCCATAAGACGAAATAAGTACTACATAATACAATTTTATTTCTGCGATAAACTAGAAAAAAACAGTAGTGACTTGCTAACTGACCAATCCATTAATTTAAGCTTGAAGGCTCTAGATTAAATCAAACAATCAACGGACTCTGAGTTTGATTTTCTGTTAACTTGTTTAAATATTTGTTATATATAAATATGATATTAAGACAAGATATCTGAGGAAGATAACACACAGAAGACCAGTCGGCCGTCCCAGATACAGCTGGGTCAAATTAAAAACCTTCGATATCAAACAAAAATCATTCGACTCGCGATTTTGCGTAAGTCAAACATTTTAAAAATAGCGCTCGTACAATAAACTAAGTTAAAAGGAATACATTTCTAGTCACATAAATAATACTAGTTACTCTGTTTCATGTACTGCAAGTAACAGTTATTTGGTTACTATGAATATAGGTACACCTGACTAGTAAATTCGCGACAGCAGGTTGCGATGTTACACCTGACGGGTCTCGGACCCCTTTTCCGTGTCGCTTGGTTAACAGACGTCTACAACGGACTTACTGCTTCAAAGATTAGGCAACAAATGCGAATTATGTCGATACATTATCATCATCGGCTTTATACACAGTAGTGGGTACTGCTGGGCATAAGCCTCCCCGATACACACGTCTTTTTTTACTTACTATTATGTTCTAGAGATATGCAATTAAATTTAATATTAGTTTTGATAATACTCCGTGTATTATCAAAACTAGTATTAATTTCATAAGTTTTCAATTGATCTCATGATATAAGTTTGAAAAATTATTTTAAGGAAAAGTGTACGTCAATCTTCTTTACACATTGTTAACTTAAAACGTTTGTTTTAAGAAATATAAAATATTAAAATAACTTATCATCATAATCATGACGATGAACTAATTGACGCTCGATTAGAAAAAAAAAACCGTTAATTTTCCCATCGATTTTTCATAACCGTTATGAATTTGAAGTTGAGTATTTTATTAAAATTTATTATAAAACAGCGATTGTGTCACTAAAGCCTTTTTTGTAATGGTTACAGTAACCCGTGCAACCATTCAAAATACAGGTTGTAATTTACTGACGATTCTACTCGACAGTGTGTATTAACTCGCTCGAGCCTAATGAACGCCAGTGGACATGCAAAGCACTGGTTTTTACATCAATAACTGCGAGACTGGTTCGAGTAACACTTACTTATAAAAAATACATATGCGAAGTGCTATCATAACTGTTGCCATTTTATTAATAGATATTATGATGACATTATTAAAACCGACGATAATAAACCTAAATTATGTATGTATATTTGACTCGATACTCAATTACGCCGTGTATAATCATTATGCAAAATTTCGTTCCTGGACGGAAACATCTCCATTTTGATTTGCTTTTACAATCAGCAGATATGATATATCTATATTCTAATTCATATGTAATTTCTATCTTATTCTTCTTCAGCAACCTATAAAATTTAGCCAAATCTAAAAGTATTACTTTTTATCGACACTAAGAGAAGATTAATCTATAAATTGATAATAGCATGCGAATATCTAAAATTATCGTCATAGAAAGTACGGCAACAAATCAAGACTTTCATCCACAGAAATAATACAAGATAGAAGTACCATTTATATGGTAACTTTATATGGCAAGGCTTAATTTTGGTACACAGCTGCCCTCATGCCACTTCTACGTAATCTTATTTCTGTTCTCACCACAAACAGCCAATTTATACTTTGATAACTTTCGCAACTATTATATAGTAAACTGCTTTAAGAGAGCTATCGCCCAATCGTAATTAATACTTGCGGTTGTTTTCACTATCATTCATTATTCGCCCCTAAAATTGAAGCAATAAAGGCTATATTACTTCAAAGTATGCTCACTAACCTTAATGATGGGACAATGAACAAACTAGCACGTTAACAGAAGAATTTTAATATTTACCGCTACTTTATTCCCACACAGATACAATACGCAGGTAAAAATTCTATGAACTAAGCATAAAAATATCGTTTTATTTAATTTACAAGGTTTCTTCAAAGTCACAGAAAGTCGACACAATAACGAGTCCAATAAACTAATCAGTTATTTTTTCGACAGCGAATCATCTTTTCTAAAGACTTTAATAGGTTTCTTAGTAAGCAGGAAATACGCTATTTATTCCCATGGAAACGACATTACCGTAGACCAAGAATAATGGCGTACAGTGATGGCAGTATCCCGACCATAAACCAGGTTTTATTTCCAAACAGGTAATTTATGGCAACTTCTGGAGATTTCTCGAAAATTTAGATAATGGTCAGCCTTTCTCACTACAATTATCATTCTACAGACACGGTGTATTAGGGTTCCACTGAAAATAGTTGTAACGGAACCCACTATCCTTTCGTTAGTGATCTGGCTCATAAAACTTGTATAATACCGACTACAACTTGCAGGAGATGCTTTGCACATCGCTTATAAAATATCGAAAGAATAGAATATACCTAAGCGTACAATTTCCAAAAACCTATTTTTATGCCGTTGACTAAAATAAAACTTGTCCTTGGGATCGAACCCAGAATCTAGGCTGAGGTGCAGATCTAGTAGCACTACGCTATAAAGGTGGTTACACTGCTTGAACAGCAAAAAGATCTCAAAAAGGTGTTTATTTACTATATTTAATATTTAAAAATGATACGGAACTTATCGCGTATTTTGTGTTACGCACACATACAAAACAATGCGGTAAATGCAACTAATCCTTATTGGAGGAGAACAAACACTCACACAAACAAATGCTTTGATGCACAGATACAAGTATTCTATACAGAAAAAATACCTGGGACTCTGACTCATATTATAATGCTCTTTCAAAAAACCGTTGGTCTAAAATACCTGTTGGGGACTCCCATAAGTTTTTTTTTATTAAGATACTTAGCTAATCCACTTTTCTTATATAAAGATTTTAAATTAAATTAATACTTCATTCTATAGGCGTTTAATTTAATTACATAATTAATTAGAATTGTAATGGAGTTTATTTTTTCATAAATTTGATAAAACTTCCTATAATCTCATTTGTGAAGATTTCGAAGCAAGAATAAATATAGCTGTAATATAATACCAAAGATGCTTTTTGCCTACTTAATTAAAAAAAAGTAGAAGATGTAATTAAGTTTGTGGGCAATAGACATTTTATCTACATTTTTGTTTTTAATTTAAGCCCTATTGACTTTATTATACGATGTTTGAATATTGTTCTTTTCGTCTATTACTTAGCTCGTTAGTCGAGCGCGCCCCGCGTATTCGTAGCGAATACGCGTGTCAAGCGACGACGTGACGCGACCACTATTGGATTGGTCGTCGTTTTAGTAGCATTTTCTATCTTGAGCTCCTCCGTGCTTCGGAAGGCACGTTAAGCCGTTGTTCCAGGTTATTTTCGGTAAATGGCAGTCGTGAGGCTGTGTCAGATGCCTTAGGACAGCCTGAATAATTCTGTCAGTGTTGGCCACTAACACACCTCAAGGCATGTACCTGTTGGTCTGGTTTCCCTGTAAAAAGGGTCACGGAGGTCAGACGGCAGTCGTTTCATTGTAATTACCAGTTCCGCTAAATCTAGGACCATGACTTATAGCGTACCCTAGGCTCGGATACACGCTAGGATGATGATGACTGCAATAGTCACCAAAGAAAGTGTTGTCTACCCCCATATCCTCAAACGTTTCCTCAAACTCCACTCAACCTCTCTCCAATTCATTGGATGATTCCTTGACTTGAGATGATTTCTCATTGGAGGTGAGTATCGAATTGTCAAATATAAGGTTGGTCGAGAGGTACCTTAAAGCGTCCTTAAAATGAAAAAAGTGACATTTGCTTTATTTTATTTTTTACACTTTTCTTTTGTAATTTAAAATTTTTGTGTTTAGAATTGTTATTATAACCTGTGACGTTCCTCATTGGAGTTTACTCAAGCGACCAACTAAAATGTCTTTTTCAAGGAAAGTTCGAGGACTTCCATAAGGCGCCCACGATAGAATGAAATATCAAATTTTCTTTCTAAAAAATTATATACGATATTTAATAAGAAAAAAACCTTATAAAACGTGACATACCTCCTATGACCTCTGACACTTCGAGGTAACTACAATGGCAAAACCAGAATCTGAATTCCATACAAAGGATACGGCGGGCGTTCTGAGTAGATACAAGGCCAACTGGTCGTGTTTGTTGCTTTACCAACAACTTGCGGAATGCTAAAAGTTTTTGTGACCAGATTTATATGCTTAGTTCCAAGAAGTTTATTTTAAATTTTACTTATTTTATAAAAATTGTGTTCTTAAGTTAGTTCATTAAGGGCCGATTTCACCAAAATCGTTCCTATCCAAGAATAAAACTAATCTAAGCATAAAAAATGGATGGCGGACCTTTTTATTCTAGAGACAGTCCATATACCGGAATTATACGTAGATTAACAGTATATTCTCGAATTAACTGAGTGGTGAAATATGAACTTCATACACATTATCCTTGGAATACAACTTATTCAACTTTCGTGAAATCGGCCTTAAATAGAATTGCATTATCACAGAAGGTTCTCCTGGTTGGCCAAAGCTTCGAAACCCGATGAAAGAATTGTCATACCGAGGTAGTAAAATAAGTAAAGGCTTTTAAACTATCAGTAGTTATACTACAAATAGATTTACGTGCCTCTACGTTCCATATTAGTTTTTCTTTTCTTTTTACAACTAAGTAGGCAAACAGGCGTACGGCCCACCTGATGGTCAGTGGTTACCATAGCTTATGAACACCTGCAACATCGGAGATAACACGAGCGCGTTACCGACCCTAAAGAAATTTTTAAACACCCGTTTTAAAGGCTCCCATGTTATAGTCACATGTTAGTTTTTGATATATTAATATTTTAAAAGCCTCTTCAATATTATTAATAAATTTAAAGTTTCATATCTGTAAGCTTTATGCACCAGAAATATATCTAATAATACAAGCCTATGTTTGCTTCTATTTATATCATACTATTTATGTTAGAAAATACGGTTTTGCAAATAACCAAATAAAAATACTAAAAGTATTAAAAGCAACACATTTCTAATCAACTATCATCAGCCAGTCAATATTGCTAGAATATTAACAGCAGTTAAAACCTCTCGCTTCAGGCAATGGAAAGTAAAAATAAAAGGAACGAAGCGCTATCTGAGAATTCAATGGTACTAACGACGGATGCCCGGTGTTTTGCTCTCGGATCTCTACTGTTACATTTAGCTCACTTTTGAGCTTAATTTTTCCACTCACGAAGCAAAGAATTTGTTTTTTATTTTTATTTACTACTGCAATTTATGGCCCGTTTCAGCGCTCACTAGGTTTCACTCATTTTCTTTTGCTTCATTCGGAGTGGAGTATGCATCAATGTGCAATGATCGGCATTTGATTTTAAAGTTAGAGCTTTGCCCACGGACGAATGCTACAATTTTGCGCAATACGACTATAGTGGATGGCTGACAGGTTAAAATGCATAAAAACAAATTACATTCCGTACTTTTAATAATTGTCATCACACACTGGCTAAGTCAATCATGCTAATTGGCTAGTAAACTTTTTTATGAAAATGTCTAATTCGTAAACCATTTCGAGTAATAGTCTTAGGGAACAGATTACATTAATCATATAAGCAAGTGTTTTTTAAGAAAATCACAGAAAACCCAATGACCTTCATTTTTAGCAAGGGTAGGATGTGACGTAGCCGGACATCTTACAGCTTTCAAATTTATTTTCAGGTTGGCAGCACAGGGTAGTGAATAAACAGTTTTTGTTTGATAGCGCTACTAATTAGGCCCTTCACGTACTTGTCACCAATGTCAAATGTCATCTCTGTTTGAGTATGGTTCGAGTGAAACTACATCTTCATTACATTAATTCATACATTATTATGAAGAATCGGTTTCCAATTTATAAAAAAATGTATGTCCTATAAACAGGCCAATATGGAATAGATATATAGATGCGAGAAGTAGGGTAGGACCTAGTCAAAATATCGATTGTAAACAAACAAGAGACCAACTCGCGGGTCGCGGTCCATCCTGATTTTGACATACATATTTTTTAATACCTTAGTAATTTTAGCTTTCTTGCAGTTCGAGATGGATTATAGCTACGTGACGTCATCATCACTATAAAATCTTAAAAATGAAATAAAATAACAAATATAATTTTTAGAATTTTTTCGTTCAAATTGTATCTTCGAATTAGTCTATTCTATCAATAAAATACATAAAATACACAATTTATTTTTGGTTGGCTAGCCCATTTGCAATAATTTGGTGGTTTTAACTTCGTATTCATGTATTCAGGTACCGTACTGTAAGTAACGAGTACCGACAATTCGATTCGACTTCAGGAACTAACACATATGAAGAGTATTTTTCTTCAAAACACTAGTTCATTTTATACTGGATTGAGCATAATTGGGTAGTTTACGCAATCAAAATTAATAACTTAGGCTATGTAGGTACACAAGGTTACAATCAAATTAAAACAGAAACTTATTTAATATAAGACTAATTGATTGGTTTCTGAACCTACGCGTTTTATTAGAATTTAAACGTCAAACCTTGAATTCTTATGAATTAGAAAAAAATGCTAATCAAGTCAATGTGACAACGGGTACTTGGCTATTATATAAAAACTGTATAATGTAATTTTATGTAACAATTGGTGGTTTATCCATCCATATCTATATCAGTCTTTATGGTTATCCTTTTTTGCAAGTCCGAAATTTTCGTACTAAATTTCCATGTCATATTTTGTAACTTCCATGGAGGTAGGTATTCATAGATACAGATGACACTTGCATCCATCCGCGTATAGATATCACGATTGTTCCCGTTTCACTTAATGGATGTACTCATAGCGTTACGGTGGCAGTTATTAAGGGCAAGAAAGTTCAGGGCCGCGGAAAGAACAAATTAGATTAGTTTGTAGCGATTCTTCTCCACCTGTCTTTTGGAAACGGTGGAAATACAGTAATTTATATAATTTAGTTATTCAGTATTAATTAATATTTGATAATATAACGACCTTATCAAACGCCAGCCAGATATAAATTTATGATTAAAGATTAAATGTCAGTATTTTTAGCGATTTTCAGTTTGCACGTCAAAGTATTATATATATATATATATATATATATATATATATATATATATATATATATATATATATATAGTTTTTTAAATAGAAGTATTTTATATATACAAAGGAGCCCAGGGTCTGCAAAAACCGAATGGCATTCAATTGAAACAGGCATTGGTACTTGTTAAGTTACATTGTGTATTGTTGAATTCTGAATATTTTTTTGACTCTAAAGTCAACTTTCGTTAAGATTTACATTGATACTGTAATTTGCCGAGAGAGGTACAAAAAATTGGAGCTCTATCGATAATATACGTTTGAATTGTCTTTTTGGTAATGCAACATGTACGAACAATATAGATTGTTATCAAATTTGCTGACGCTCCTTAACCTTCCTACGATGCAAAATACGCTGATGATGTAGTGTGTTATAAATATCAACGCATTGTTGTTTCATTTCCTTAAACAGTATCTGACACAATAACTTATTTTAAAATATACCTATATTGCGTCGAGAAAGATCATCACGATTTATATGTCTCCTCATCGTCATATTTTTAATGACAAAATACGACACGAGTAAAAGATGTAATTTGCGTTTCTGTTAAACAATATTCACTGTCATAGTTAGTAAAACATGTATGTCCACTATAAATGAGAGTAGCTTCAGCTTACCTAAACCATATTAGTATGTATGTTTATGCATAGTTTACTTGAAACGTTGTTCGCCACAGTAATACCTACATTACATAGTTGTAGCATGTTCTGACTTGGCCTCTGTCTCTAGAATAACAAACTGAGATAAAAGTTTCTGTTTAGAGTACAATGCCGCTGATCGAGTGTAGAAAAGAGTTTAAAGAATTCAAAAACATAGTTAGCTTCATATAAGTTTAAAAAAATGTTTTTCTTGATGGTATGTTCAATTTTATTTAAGTTTAAAGATTACTTACCTCAAATGAGGCAGAACATTTTATTCTTAAAAATAGACTTTTATAAAAAGTTAAATTTTTATTTGGGTAAATAAAGTAAATGTTGACGAAAACTACAAGTTGAGATCGCGCTGTCTTGTTGTATACAAAGACGGAAAATTAAACTAAAAATAACAGTCTATAACGATCTACACCATAAAAATATAAAGAAAGATGATAATTATGCCTTAAGGAAAACAGTTATGACATCCATTCCCATATCGTGATTACGTGTGATTCAAACGAAGTCAATGTAGCTCTTGTTGACGACTCGCGAAGTAATTTGATACGGTTTTCACTTAGTTATTGACTGTGCGAGTAACGAAGGGAGTGGAATGAACTATGACATAACATGACATAAGACTGTGTCGAGATGTACAAAAAAGTTTGAATTATTCATTATTAAAAATGTTCATCAAGGTAGTATTTTGCCGTTATAAGCTTGCTGTCGTTATAAGCTTGCTGTCTTTTATAGTGATGATTTTGTTAACTTGTTCTTATTTCAACAATATTATATTTATTTTTTATTTTCGCCATCGCGCAGAGTAGAGATCTCTGGTGCTTGTTTGGGAAGCCAAGATCCAAGAAATTAAGAACAAGAAAATATTCATTAAGTCGTTTTTGTTTGGAATCTGATGGTTAGGCATTAACGGTTTAGTAATTTAATACAAACAACAAATATGATATAAACAAATAAAAAATAATAGTAAAGATAATATATTTATCGTTCGCTGCAGTTTATGAAACTTTTACGTGCTTGCCGATGATTACAAATTTAGATCTATAAAAATTAAATAAGAATCGGACAATATTCAATCAACAAGTCTAATTTCTGTGATTCTTAGTTTAATGAAGTTAGTAGACATTCTTTGTACTGACTGTACAGATGAAGTGATGTGGTCTCGAATTCGAGACACGAATGTCGACTGGGCAGGGTTGTCTCTTCAGGATTTAATAAAATTTTACAATTTTAACACGTTGATTTCTGCTAGTGGGATATTGGTAACTGTTTCCTAGTATATTCTATTATATTCCTAGTATAAGTAAATTGGGATTATCTGTTTTATATTAGGTATAAAAATCGTAAGATTAAGTTGAATATTCAGAAATTTGTTGACTATGGCATTCACCATAACCAATCTCTGATGATAAACATATTGATTGGAGTTTGGGAATATGCCCTTTTCATATAATACGGCACGTAATAAACTACAGAAATAGGAAATAATACCATTATTTTTACGGCACTGACACGTATTTTCAATCAACCGTCAAGGATCAAACACATTTTTACAAAGCACGCTATGTTACCAAATCGATTCAACTTTTTGTTATTAAAACGACATTGTCTCAAGGTTTTGTGAACACGCAACTGTAGTAAGGTATACTTTTTGTGCAGTACGTGCATTAAATCCGCAATGGATTCAGTCTTGCGGACCCTGGCAAACTTTGGCAATCTGGGCACATAGCAAGACTCGCAAATTGGATAGGTGCGGCTAGAATCCCTACTTGTTATTTAGACAATTGTACAACTTGATTTACATTTTGTGTTCAGTGTAAATTATTATGTAATTCATGTTATAACATAAATTATGTTTAACAATGGTTGTTCTAGGAATAACTGATATAATGGATGAAAGCAACAATAAAAGCTCTCAAAGTAAAAAATCTAAAAGATTCTTTTATAAATTAGATAACTGGATATTTCTCATTAATGTTCCAAGCGCTGAAAAGAATTCCTAGAATTCCCACGGGAACGAAACCTCCAGTAAAATGTATTTTCAAATACAAGGTTACTTTGTATTCAACAGTTGTTAGAAAGTGACCGTGCCTTTAGTTTCTATACCGAATGCTTCTGTCATCGTTTATTATTCCATAAATGACCAAGAACGATAATAGAATATTAAAGACGTTGAGGCATTATGACCGGTTTATGATTTTGAAAAATTCAATCAATTTTAATTTTCAAGGCTTTCCAAAATATTGTAAATTATTAGGACAAGGTTTCTATTTCTACAAATTAATACTCTTTATTTATATTTTTGATTTTATTATTATGTAAGTTGTATTATTTGTAAATTTTATGTGTAACTGTCGTTTCTACAAACATGTTATTATTTTGTGTAATAATGTGAATATTTATGCATATTTTTAATTTGTTTTACAAGTTTCTGGAGTAGGTACTTATAGCTGTGTGTGTATTTAATATTTACATATATTATAGGTAATTAAATTGTACAAATGTTACTTTCGTTATTACGCCGTATTAAAAGGATTATTTTTGAGATCTATGACTCAGGCGAAACCCGGTGATTTGAGTAATGTTCGTTTATTCCAACGATTTTCGTTCGACATAATTGGTAATTTGGAATTTTTCATTCCAATCACCGGCTTGTCATAGATCTCAAAAAAAAGAACTTTTGATAGTTTTTCTCACAAACATAGCCACGATTTCAAAGATTACCAGTGTTTGAAAGCTTAACTTGGTTTTAAATAATTCAGAATGTGTATAATCATAGTGAGTGCCATAACTTATAAAATATGCAAACGTGCACGCACGGAAACAACTATATGTCATCTGCTATTGGTGCCTTTATATCATACGTGAGAATATTCCATTCCACTCCCAGTGATCGCTAAGTTTTGAAATACTCGTAAAGTGCGTGTCTATTATCACTTCCCTAAGGCGGAATCAGTTTTACGTGCAATCACGTAATAGTTAATAATGGGAGTAATACCTTCACACGCATAAAGGTACATAAGATGTGACTATGTGACCTAGAAATACGCGTAACGATTTATTTTAAGATATAGGTATTTTATGACATAACTCATTCCTGGGATAAGACCGCCATTTTATTTTCCTATCATTTATTTTGTATGATATGTTTGCAAACGTGCTTTATGTTGTTCTATGGTTTTTTTATGTACAATAAAGATTTTATAAACAAACAAACTTAAATTACTTGCATGGTTAGAGAAGCTGTGGATTTAGACGTTTTACGATCCTTGCACATCTTCCAGGCTCTCTCTATATATATTTTTGGTTGTTACTCTATACATCGGTGTGTTAAATAAACCCTACAAAGTGAAGTCCAACTATATCTGCGTCATATCCGAACATATTTGAAATCATTGACTCAAATAAAAGAGAAATGAAGACAGTTTTTAATTAGTTTTGAGTCTTTTATGCGTATTAAACATAAGAGTCATCTAAAGTTTGACTTTCCAAAAATGAGACCTCAAAGATGAAAAGACAATCTCATAGTAATAAGATGTCTTTGAACTCATAAAAGAACACTTTGCAGCGTTACAACGTGAAATTTCACGTTACTTATTTCTTTCACTAGCTAATGTAAAAATTGCTTATGTTCAAAAATTATAAATTCACATCAAGTATTATGAAAAGGTACGTCGGTATTGAGGTTCATTTGGGAGTTGCTTATATCCAATAGTACTTTAAAAAAAAAAATCTTTTGTGTATATTTCACACAAATAAATAATTTTGATTTTTTCTTTTAACTGCGGACGGTATCTTTAATACGATTGATAATAACGAAAAGAAAAAAAAAACATAATTTATTACTTAGCTGGCGCTTTCTCGTTTCGGAGGCCGTGATCCACTTCAGGTCGCTGAGCCAGCTGAGAGGAGTAAGTATTACTTAGTGAGTAAGTAAAGAAATGAAAAAATATATCTACAACATACGTGGCTTATTGACGAAAAGTAGCCCTATTGTTGAACGCAAAATTGGCCAAGCATTTCAAAAATAGCATTCCATATCGTTTGTGATCTAAAATATTGGAAGTAGGTATTCAAATTCACGACCGTATTTAGTAATAAGCGTTCAGTCTGTTGTCGCAAAGTAGGTATTCGGCTTTTATACAAAAACATTTGTGGTATGTTGACTGTATAAAACGAGTACGTATGTAAAAGTTAACGAGGCTAGTTCGTGACGAATTTGTGTAATTAACGTGTATTTTTACAAGGCATATTGCTAACATAGATTTTTTTTTTATCAAATGTCAATAAGTAAAACACTATGTTAATATTGCTAACAAATAATAATAGTTGACGATGTTTTAGATAATTTTTGGATAAAACAATTTGCGGCTTTTATATAAAAAAAAAAATACATTATATAAATAAACACAAACGAGACAACCAATTAAATATGCAATTGCTACCAGGTTTAATAATGCTAATAATTAATAACTCGTTATAGTAAAACATAGGCGCTTTCTATTGCAGTCGACCTCACTAAGGAATGCTGTAAAGTGGGAGTATTGCGTCAATTGTCATCTGTAATTTGGTTTTGTAATTAGTGACGGATGCTATTAGTTACACAATGCATTAATAGCCTACACACAGTCTTATTTAGAAATACTTATGTGCCATTAATATCTTTAAAATTAATGATAAATGAATTGAAAATTGATAATGAATAATGATGATGAATCGTGTATATTTATTCATGTATGTTCTGTAAATATTTCTTTTTATGTAGGTACCATAAAGTATTACAAACATTTATTTTATTTATTTAATAAAACAGAGACCTTATTTTTAAGGGGTACAAACACATAATAAAAGATTCGGCATTATACGGGAATATGCATTAAAAATACTAAAAAATAAAAACGTTTTATTTTTCGACAGACTCCCTAAATGGGGAAAAATGCACACACTATAGAAAACTCTACGAAAAACCTAAATCAATTTCAACTTTGTTTCATATTTGCATATAACACGAAAAACTTTATCCGTTTTAGGTTAGATGTTTAACTTCGGATTTCGTAACTGAATATAGCGTATCCTTTAAAAACAACAAAATACTTTTTGTGAATTATCCTTGGAGCAACGGAATTGTTGGGCGAAATTCGTACGAATAAAATGTTTCCGTTAATGTAAACATTGCAGTAGAAAATATCGTTTTCCCTGAAGTTAACGCCTTTTGATGTAATACCTTCAATATTAAGGATTTTATTGTTTGTTTCTTTAATTAATTATATTACTTATTTCTGTGATGCAGTTTAAAACTAAAAAATAGGTATACTTATTATGTTAAGACGAAAGCCATCAGTCCAAGCGCGATGTTTTTTCGTATTTATTACATTTATTAAAATTAAGTATTAATTAATTTAATGACTAGTCACCTGTCTAACATCAACCCTTCTTGTAAATGTTGACATTGGTGAAATCCTCCAGTTTTTCCCTTATTCTCCTCCTACTGCACATAAAATGTTAGCAGTGGTCTGTTCTTAAGCAGAAGACCTATTATGGTCTAGTTTTTTAGCACTTGCTAATCGTGTGTGGTGCCTTTTCAAAATAGAAAATATAAATTTAATACATATTTTTATACGTCCCACTAATATAATTTATCTCAAAATTAGTGAATTTGAATAATTTAAGTATCTGCCTATCATGAATTTACTTGCTTATCTCACAGAGGTCTGTGACTGAAGGACTTATTTAGACGGATCCAGTGCTGGTAATCCAGTAGCGAATTTGTATTGTGAATAGACGCGCTCATGGACACGAAATTGTTTGTGTGTGTGTGGGTAAATTTTGTCCATGATAGCTACTGGATTGCCGCTATTGGATCCGTCTTAATCAGCCTTTATGTTAAAAGTATTCTCTTCTAGTCATCAATTAGGATATTGTCTTACAAACTCGACCTAAATCGTTTACAAGTTGCTCCTGGTCGAACAATACGTTTAGGATTAATATCTCGAGTTCGTCAACTGCAATGCGCATGCGCATTCCACCGAGGTGAACGACAGCCTGACAACGCAAGGCCACGTTGTGAAGGGAACTGTGCCTTCGTAAATATTTCTATATTAACACCAACTTCCTACCTCTAGGTTGGAGCCTTAAAGTAACAGGTTTGTAGACTAATTAAGTACTAGCTGTTGCCTGCAACTACGCAAGCTTGTTATGATATGCTTGTCCAGCCGTGAGTACATCACTTTTTATACGAAAGATCCTAAATAAATGTCGTTCTTTTTTTGCAAAAGGTACCCAACCTATACCCAGTATTATCATTAAGGGATTTTTTTAAATATATAAACAATACAATTAAAAACTTTCCAGCATTTGAAAACATTTACAAAAGTTTATAAAATCAAAACATTTGTCATTTTACCTGTATAAGGATCTCAATAAAATTCTGCCAAGCTACTTAGCAAGCATGAGTTGTAAAACGCGCGCGCTATCACGCCCCGACCTGCGTGACAAGTTAGCTGACCGTTACAGAGATTCCACGATTCCAAATAATATGCGGAGATGCAAATTAACAAGTTGACCAATGGCATGACAGTTTGTGGGGAACTGGTTTTGGAGACTGAGAAAAGACAAAGGTTTATTTAATTTTGGTACACCAACAGGTTACATGGAATAATATACAATAAACATTCGCAGAAATGTGCTAGCGTGCAACCCAATTACAAGAGAAGACAGCATTCATAAACAATTTGGCAGCAAGCAAAATTAATCAAATAAGTACATATTGTAATTAGAAATTGGGAGCTATGGCGTTGTAGGTAGAATATAGACAAAAAGTTGAAAGGTTAGAGTATTTTTTTATGATTGTATTTCCTATTATAGTTACATCTCCAACTTACGTTTTCGGAAGGACGCTAAGCCGTTGGTGCTGGCTAACATTTGGTTGTCTGTAAAGGCACGTTAGATTCCGAAAGTCGGTTTAGAAATTATCTGTAACCAATGTTAATTAACCACGTAACCCACTCGATATGAATGAATGCTTCAATGCCGTAATCAAGACAATTTTAGGACCATACAGCACAATGTTTGTTTAATATCAAGCGACTGATGTCTTAAGACTGTACCTCATTTATAAATAAAAAAAATAAGACCATTGTCGGTCAACTTTTTCAAACTTCTTCTGAAATGTCTATAAAACGACTCTAAGGCGTTCGCCTCTGAGCCAAGGCCTCATGATAGAAATTCTAGAAATGTCATTAGCGATCATCATCATTTCAGCCGCAGTCAGTCCACTGTTGGACATAGACCTCCCCCAAAGATTTCCAAAAAGACCGGTTGGAAGGTCCTGCATCCAGTGTATTAGCCGCTAAGATAATTATATAAAAAATTAGCAAACATTCTCAGCTTGTTTCACGCTCTCAAATTCAAAATTGTTATCGTAAAAAAATGTACACGTAACATTCCCGGAATGCCTAAAATGAAATAGTCTGTGCATATTTGATCAAGTAGGCCGTCTGTTACTTGTGTAGATATTGTTTTACAAGTTGTATAATAAAATGCTGTAAAATTAGGATAATTCAAAATGCATATTGTTATTATATTTATTTCGAAATTCAGTATAAATTATATTATAAGCCTGATTACCTACATACCTCTTTTGACATTCAGTGAATTTGCAAATATTATCACATGGAATTAAATTTTGTTAACGAAAGTAACTCGCAAATACTCCAAAACATATTTCATTAAACCTCTGATATTAAATTACCAAATTTGAAGAATCAATTCATTATTATGAACTCTATTGGGATGTATTTAGTACAGCGAAATAAAGTACGTAATTAATTATCACAGATATTTCTAATATTGCCTTACAATTTTTTTTTTAATCAACTTAGCATTAGCTCTATCTAGCTTACTACCATGTTTTGTGCTCATTTTGAATTCTTGTTTTGTTGTAGTCTTTGGACCTAGACTCTTTTCAAGCCTAGTATTCATAATAGAGGTACCTATCACTGTATTTTACAACAAGAGGCTGACTTTTGAAGGGACGCTGAGAAGATCAGTATCGGAGGTTGATTTTAATTTCCAAAATGGATTATTATTTATTATTCGCAAAGTGTACGAGAACAAGCGTGAGTATTGGAAAGTGGTACAGTGTTCGATTTATGTGTTTTTTTCTTGTTTCCAAATGCTCCTGGAATTATACTTGCTTGATTAAACAACTTTGTTTACTTGTAAGTGGCTAAATACGAAAGTAAAAGCCATATTGAAGAAAAATAACTAGAGGCCGTCAACGCACAGAAAATTAATAAAACCGTCACCTTTAAGGGGTCGTGAACTCAGAAACTCATCATCTGTCATTCAATATATTTCGCAATAACGATTGAATATTCACAATATCTAAGCCGTTTCACGCGATTTCGTCGGAGTTATTTCGTGAACGTGTGACAAATTCTCACAAGCAAAATATAGACGAGTAATATTTGATATTGTAATATTCCAACAAAGTTTACCTTTCATTTTCAACACGAGTTTTGCTTAAATCGATTTACAAAATTCGTTCATGGGAGACGTAGAAACTGTTTGTGACAATTCTCTAAAAGTACATGAAATATTTAAGTTTTTATTGCAAGATTAAATAAAAAAATACTACAAAATGTGTACACGATTTTCTTATTTTTGTGTAATAAAAATTTTAATATTTTCTCGATACTCTTAAGAACTAAACCGAATGGGTTATTATTTCTAATTTATGAATGAATGTATTAAAAATTTGTTTAAAACAGTTAAATATGCATAGACATGAAGTCGGTTTAAAATGGAAGGTATGTAAGACAAAGATTTAGTAGTTTATTTAACAAAGAGACTAAGCGAAGAATCAATAGAAAAGAAACAATATTTTTAAATAGGAAATGTTCTCAATTTCCTTGGAAATTCTTAACAAAGCCTTAGGCGACATTAGCCAAAGAATGAAATTACTTTTGTATTAAATTTGCATTTAAATTTGAATCTTGTGCCTTTGTAATAGAGATTCCGGTTTAGGTAGATACTTAGAAGAGTAATGTTCTCGAGTTTGCCGAAAAAGGAACGGATACCGGATCCTCGCTTGATAATCGAATTCATTAGCTCTATTGTTCTGTAAATAGTGAGCAGAGATTCATCCTTTGCTGATATTTAGTTTTTAAGAATTATTAATATTTTATTTTAAGATTGAACATAGTTACACTCACAGGTTACACTATAAAAAAACTTCATAAATAACATCTTCATTTCTATGATATTTATGCATGTTTTTTTTATGATTGCTTATATTTAACAAATGTTTCCTTGTTGTCTAATGAAGATTTTTGTATTGTATATTTTTTAAAATTGTACGATAACGTTATTCCGGACTAATACCTACTTTGCTTGAAGGCATATCACGATTACCCTTTCGAAATGCAATAGGATACTTTACTTTGAATTCGTGGATTCCTCAAAGGACAAACTATCTTAAGGAACTAAATGACATGTTTAAATTTATATTTGAAACAGAATCATGTTGACATCGTAGACATTTCGTAGAGCAAGCTTGTAGACGATATTGCTTAGCTAAGCATATTTACATAGAATTAAGATGTTCATTCACACGACTTGGAGGGAAGTTGTTTGAGCACACTCTGTCTAGAAATTACCGAGGAATAATTGGAACTTTGCAGACATCAGAAAGGGAGAATACGATGTGTATGTAACATTCAGTTTGATATGGCGCAATTATTGCATTCGTGATTAAAATCCTAAGGGGTTTATCGTATTGCATGTGTGTGTGGGAAAAGTGTCATCAATTGATTTTTTTTATATATTTGAATGATTATTCCTTGAATTGGTTATGCATGGTAATAGTCATTGAGCATGTAAAAAACCTTGCGAATTCAGTAAGAAAACGTAGTAGTACATCAAACCTTCGGTTCAATTTAATATAAAGAATATTCTAATGATTGCAAATACGCGGCCTAATTCACAAACTCAACACAAGTATTCAATCAAATGCCTTACTCCGTCTTGAAAGTGCGCGCACGCGACGACTACGTTTACACAAATTAAAGATATTAACAGAAGTTTTTTTTTTATTTAACTTACTAAAATGGCTCAGTGACACAAAGAGGATTTTGGCTTCCGATACAAGAGATCTCCACTGTTCAGCGCAGCCCCTGTTAGATTTAACTTATACTATTTAATTGCTGGGCAAAGGACTTTTAACATTTCTCTATGCTCCGCCACTTTTGATCATATATGGCCGGCTCTTCTTAAGTGGTCGCTCCAATTTAACAGTACTTTACAAACTTGCCTGCTTTTGTTTTATTCTAAACTGCTAAGATTGTAGATAAATAGTATCTATAAATAAGAATTTCACAATTTAAAATGTCACCTGTTTTAGTTTAGTGTGTTTTTCTATGGCGTAATATCTTTTTTTAATTATTTGAAATTGAAAGAGAATTATTGTAATTGAATAATTTTATCGACAAACTTAGGACGCACAATGCTGCCTACAATAAATGACAGTATGATTTTCCATAACCTTTCTACGGCAACAGCAATGACATCTTAGCACTAAATTATATGTTTACTATATCAGCTTTACTAAGCATATCTTTCTGTACTCTAAATATAGTATGTCCACGCGTATGACCCCCTTAGCAGTAACGGGCTGGTAACCGTTGCGCTGACTGTCGGTTTGCGGTATTAGACGTTAAATAAGCTGAATATTCGATCTTATTAGATCGATTAGTAAGTCTATTGACTTGATAAAAATATATGTATATGATTGTTAATTAACTGAAGTAACATAATTATAAAATGAGGTGTCGAATATGTTTCAGTAGGACAACTTACAGCTATGATAACTTTTAAATGCGAATTATGTAACTAGAATTAAAGTTCTGGTGTAGGTACTATAGCATATACTCATATTTAGTAATCTGGGTTTGTAAGAGCAGGTGCCAATTTTTATTTCGATGGATGTCGGTAGATGTTTTTTAGACAGGACGAACTACTAGATTTTATATTATAGTTTTATTACAATTTTATTAAATAAAAATGAGAAAGAAAGTTTGCGCAAAAATATATGGTAATTAAGAAAATTTTGAAAATTAAAAACATCGAGTTTCATACTATGGCAATTTATATGCGAAATCCATAAATCTCTGTCCATATTTTGGTCAAGTTGATTTCTTATTCAGACTGAACTCTAAACTGAAAACATAAATCAAGGTTCGGTGTTTCTGATACAGCCAGTTTCCACGTGTGTATGAATAAGTTAAAACTTCGGCCACTAAACTAGACTTGTAGCTGGCTCGTATGTTATTGTTAGTTATGTTGGAATATCCATAAACTTAAATAAAAACTAAACTTAAAAATAAACAAACTACTTGAAAAATACAGGCAAATCAAAATTTTATTTTAACAGCTTTATGTAAAATCTAGTAAAGTGACCTATGCTGTTAAGATTTTTTGTTTGTTATATTTGTTACCTCTTGCTCTTAAGGCGATCTCGCCTTTATAGGATTAGATGATAAAATAGGCAATAGGCTATTCTACTCAATTAAAAAAAAAAAATATATAACAAATTTGAGTCCCTGAATTTGAAAACAGAAAGAACTTTTTGAATCTGTTCAATATTAAATAAGTTAGAAGCCTTTGAAATGAAAGGATTTCAAAACTGTCAAGAAACAAGAAAAGGACGCACTTAATGGTGGAGTGACGTCACTGCCACTTGATTTCGTGCGTACAAAAGAGATAGCGAGACGTCTCCACCACGCTTCCACTTTTAATTAGAAAACTTTAAATGCTAATTACTGCTTAAATTAATTAACAATTATGTTGTTGTTTTGGGAATCGGTTACTTTTTAGTGTATGTATTGTTCCGTATAAAAATCTTGTCAAAATGTGAACACAGTCAAGTAGCCTATTATTCATGAATTCCCCTTAAAATACCCTGTATAGCACCAAGGCATAACTCGAGTAAATTAACGATTATTTCGGTTACTAAGTATAAAGTACCAAGTGCTTTGAAAAACATTATTGATCCCAACGTGCCTTCTACTGGGCCCATCCTTACATCATGGTCTCTTATTGTACAAAGGTTGGCTGGAAGAGATTGCTTAGCAATAAGTCCGCCTTTGCTCCATATTATTAACAATGTTTTAATTTCAATTTTGTGATTTCCCGAATGTGGGCAATAAAGTTATATTGTATTGTGCTGTATTGTATTGTACCTAATCTTGACATTATAAGGCCTTTTAGAACTCAAGAATGATAAAGTAGGGTAATTCGTTTAGCAATGGAAAGCCTTTTATTGTAAGTTATTTATGAATGAATGCTGTTAGCAATTTGAATCACGTGAAAACATTAAGAATTCCATTAACTGAATGTCAACAAATAATAAATTATTAAGTTACTGCTCTATCTGACTTAGACAATATTTTGAGTCTAAGTATTGTCCAAGCCATATTCTTTGATTCTACATTTCTTTTGGTTCATCCGCATCCGCTATCTCTTATTTACATAAATATCTAAATCTATTCATCATCTATCCTTCTTCTTTCATATTTTGAAACAAAATTAGTGGGTTTATTAACCTAGAAAACAAATGTTGAGAAACTTTACAGATGCAGCTGGTTCAGAGGTCATATCGTTACTTTTGAAATGTTGATTTAACCGATAGGCATTTTTGGTCAAGTGACCGCGAACATTTATATGAGACTTTTGATTCCGCAAAGAAAATATTTATTTGCATAACCTTTTTACCTATGACGAAACTACTGGGTTGAAAAATTAAGGCAGACGCAGGATGAGATTTAACAGGATTTAAAATATGTATACTACAAAAAGTTGATCAAGAAATGTTTTTAACCACTTGCTGGTACTGATGTTATTATAATATTTTTAGAAATGACTAAGGTTTAGGTGCAAGTTTATGCTTCTATTAACATAAAAGTACTACATATGAATAATACGAGTTAGAGTTCATTAGTAATAAGGTAAAAAGGCTATTATAATTGTTAAGATAGAAGAATTATCTTAGAGAAAGTCTTATGTATTTAGTATTGAAATGCAACCACGGGGGATGCAGCGAGGCGCGTCGGGGAGCGGAGAAGGAAGGGGGGGGGGGATGACCGGTTCTACCTCTGCCTCAAGATATAGTGTCCTCGTTTGCCTTGCATCTTGTTCCGAGGTTTTTAGTACTTATCATTAGTATTCATAAAGGCCTTTTGAGAAAATAAGGATTTAATCATTCACAGCATATTTGTTGGTGTAAAATTTATGTTGAAACTGCAACTGCAAATGTAGACTTAACATTAAAGTCAAAAGTTTAAGGTCGCTTAGTCAGATGCTCATTTACAATCACTGACCTAAAAGTACGAGTCATCCATAATTGAGGAAGATAACTGCATAATAAAAAACTTAAGAATAAATAAATATCAGATAGCTTAATATTAACTGTACTTAATGATGATTAATTTTAATTTTACGATTTATACATTAGGCACTAAATGTGAATAATTTAGGAATTTAAAAGAATTTAGTTAGACTGTCGACAATACAAATAAAATGAGTATTTAAGCTCCTAAAGATTGTAGAAGTGAGCGCGGCGCGTTGATGTCTTCAGTTAGATGGCATAATCTTCCGCTTTCTTGTAACTAGTCTTTCATAATCTACATTAAACAGAGCATCAAACCGGCTGATAAAATATAAAATCTCGAAGACGGAAGAAAGTTGCCCAACCGAAAGCGGTCCCGCGAGATTGGAATTTTGGTCGTAAGAATCACTGACACACACCGGCGCGCCCACCTGTACTTGTACCACACCTGAGTCAAAAGTGTGTCAACATAGCAGACTCCTCGAACGCGGATCGATCGTCACAACTTTCACATTACCTTAAATTAACATTCATCAGCCAAAAGTCACCAACCTTTTGTGTTCCTTCGCGTTCCAATGTAAAAATCCGGTTAAACACTATCAGGGGTTGGGGTTAACGCACGGACACTGTGCTGTAACACAAATTCACCACACTTGAGTCACAGGGTCTGTCACATTGTAGGCAGGCCGGTGCGGTCGCTACGGCCGCCAGGTCAGCACTGAGGCTTTCTTCGAGACGACTTGCGCGGGCGCAGGTAGGAATGTGACTACGGTGCCTACACACATTTACCGACGGCTGTGTGCGTCAACCAGGTAGCCGAGACTTGACTGACAATGAATTTCGAAGTACAAAGCACGCGCTTGATCATTTCTTTTTTCCAATATCTCACGCCATCTTTTTGTTGCGCAAGAATTGTGACAATCAATCAATGGCCTTTCGATAAATTGTTGTTGAATGTCATAGCGGTGTGGTTGTTTAGTATCATTGATGACTGACCGGCAAAAGCGTTTGCCGGTATACCCCTAAATCTTTATTATATACGGAGGGACTACAATTATTTGTATAATCGTATAATCCATAAATATCTCATCTTTAAAGGCCTTTTTGGCCACTATGGTTTAACTGCCGTTTCAGGGCTTTGTGAGTACTTGACACAAGTGACTAATACTCTTTGCTGTCATGTCTACGAATGCAGATATAATCTTTTGAATGTTGCTGATTTACAATATTTTTTATATTATATGATTTTTTGAAATTTTTCACGAAATAAATATACGTTAAGAACTGTTAAGAAACAATTACGTACTTCTTTCTCCTGCCACCTTCCACGTCCTTTTAATGCCATTTTACATTCTTGTTTCTCTCCCTCAGCTTCTCCCGCCCATCTTAGCATCTTCATTTCAGTTACATGAAGCAACTGTTCGTGGGTACTCTTGCGGTGGTCCAACATTCCGATCCATACATTAAGGCTGGCCTCATGGCAGTCTTATAAACTTTCCCTTTTGTTTACACGGGCATGCGGGGATCACAGAGTACACCAGACAGAGATCTCCATTTAAGCCATGCTGTATTAACTCTATAGGTGACATTACTGTCTATTTGTGCATTAGTTGTTAGCATCGATCCGAGGTATTTAAAACTTGATACTTTGGGAGGGGGCTTATTGTCTATAGTTATATCGCAGCCAAGTTCCTCATCATTACTGTTGAGAAAAACGCAATTAAAATAAGACACCCAATAATTGCAAAAAAGTAACACCGATTAACCCCATATCCTACAAAGCCATACAAATTCTATAACCTATAAAGGCTGGTTTACACACGATCCAGTGCTTTCACGGGGACAACGGGGAAACAATTATTTAAATGTGTGAGTTAATTGTTGGCGTGTATGGGGTGGATTTCGTGTCCGTGAAAGCACTGGATCGCCGCACTGGATCGTGTGTAAACCAGCCTTAACTCTTGAGTACGTGAGGCTCATCCAAATCCCTACAAATACAACAACGGTACATTACACCATGTATAACCCGGCACCTCATAAATACGGCACATATTTGGGATGCCTATTTAAATTTCTATGTCAGGCTTTCCAGAAATGTCAACCAGGTCGCCTGATACCGTACCAAGCATCAGGGCTTAAGTAGAGAGGCACACAAGACCAGAAATATTGTTTTTCGATTGTAGATGGTATTATAAATGAGTATTGACTAGTAGTATTAAATTTTAAACTTTTTGTGTTTCGAACCACTCGTTATGCATCATCTATTATGTAGATTTCTGAAATTGATTAATTGATTTAAATGAATTGATTGAATAGAATAAGTACTAAGTCCAGAAAATTAAATTATCACGTCTTTACCATCCGTATCGTACCGTATTATCAATGTAGCAGAATTTAGTTCTAAGTTGTTTTTCTTTAAGTATTATCTCTTCCCTATAAAGACGTTATTATCAAAGAAAACATTATTTTTTTTTAAATATATATTTAGTGATATTTTCACCAACTTATTTTTATAAAAATTCAAATTACTTGTTTACCTAGTGTGTCCCTTACCCAATGCAAATCACAACTCGCAAGCTCAGCAAATGATATCGGAAATTGTAAAAATAATTTTATATTGTAATACTCACTGAGGAAAATTTTACCAAAGATTTTTCTTTCGGTATTTAGCTTGTGTTCTCAGTATAAAATACGTTTAATACATAGATTTTTTACTTAGATAACGAGAAATACAGTCAAATATAATACGTTCAAAATTCAAGAAAATCTAAGTACTGTTTCTAATTAACTAAAATCCAGTAATGATGTAATGATACCAGTAAAAATAAAGGGAACATCTCCGTGGCCAGGAAGCACAACATAGGCTCTTCGTATCTTCTTGTGCCAATCTTATTTATTACATATCAAACAGGATATAATAACGTTTATTCTCAAATTTATCGACTTGGCAACAGGTGGCATTGGTCAACTAAGAAAATGTGTTACTTTCGCCGCGTCGTATGGTGTGACCTACGTCATCCGAAAAGGATGTCAGCCGCAGCATGATTCAGTTGGGCACTTTTCGAATATATGCTGATCGATATTAGCCATCTTGTATCCGGCTTGAGAATGGACCAGTCTCTATTTCCAGTTATTTATCGTCTAAAGTTTCAACAAGTATCACTGAGACAGAATCCGTGATGGGTCTATATATAAGCAGGGTGCTTCCTCGATTTCCGAGTAAGGGGATCCAAGGACACTAATATTTAATGAGTTTTAAAGTCTTCTCTTTAATTTTACGATTGAACTATCGTTTCATCCAACAATACTGAATAATCATAGTGAATAATTTATGTTTACATTTAAGCTCACTAAGTTGGGTAAAAGCTTAGCGTTAAGCTGCTTTTATGGGACCTATTCAGGGCTTAACTAGCTGATTAAGTTGTGTGAAGTAGCGGTCAGCACACTCGCGGGAATATATATTTAGTTATTGGATAAATTTGACTTAGAGCATTTTAGTGGACATTATTATGTTTTGAGTCATATTAAGTTTGCGAAGTTCAGAAATAAAATTGTAAATTAAAAAATAATATTGAGAACCTCAATAAGGAACGACTGGCAGTATCTTGCCAGTATTATTCATCAAATATAATAATGTATAGCGTTTTTTTGGTCTTATTTTATGAGACTGAAGTGAAGTATGAACCTGCATTTGGTCTTACAATACTCGTGTAACGTTTTATAAAACTTACACGAGTATTGTAATAACCATTATGCACTAGTTTGATAAACTAAAATTTCCATTGACTATAGTTGATAGTATCAGTTTCTAGGAATAGTGTTCCAATCTTCCAATTTCATGACGTGTACCGGAATAATGAGAAATATATAGTTACATAGTTTACATAAATAAGCTCGAGGTACAAACGTTGGCATATGCAGTACAACATAGGGATTACAATACATACAACCTACATGTACAAAGCAAAATTACCACAAAAGGTTTATAAATTCTTAACGAGAAATCCAGTCAAATATTATACGTTTTTGAGTAAACACAAAAAAACAACGATTGGTCAATCGACCCTGTGCACCTTGGTTGCAGAGATTTTTTGATCTGCATTTTGGCCTCTGATCTGGTGGTCTTTCTTTGACGTTCACCAGATGGCAGCCGGCACCAATGTCGTAACGTGCCTTCCATACTAATCATTTTATTTTCAGACAATAAGGTGATTCAAGCTAGAAATAACTAAACAAAGAAGCTAAACAGTGGGAATCTAATCCATGCCCTCCGGGTCTGCAGGGAAAAGCCATAACAGCGTCAGTGTAAGGCAGTCGCATGCGCGGTATAAAAGTAGCCGATACTACGCTAAGTATAATAATAAAGTAAAGTAATATTTTAAAAAAAAGTACATACACAAAAGCAGAACATTTTATTTTGAATTCGGTTAATTAGAACTCATTTCTGGAACATAATATTTAGGTTTTTAAAAAAACACTTATCTAATGGAGTCACTGAGTTCATTCCGAAATCTTATTATTTCTAATTGCCAATTTAAGAAAAAATGTTTCTGTTTTCATCACAAGCAGGCTGTTTAAAGTTCTTATTTACTTGTATTTACCTCTTCTTGACTCCGACTTCGACTTCGACCTCCGACCGATTCCGACTAGTATCGTTTGACTAATTCCTTCCTCGATATTCCTTGAAATATGTCCATAGTCGAGACTGCTAGATAGTTTGCCCAACTCCATAGCAAAGTTTCTTACCTGTATCAATTTACGTTCTATCCATATCCATCCATACTAATATTATAAATGCGAAAGTCTGTATGTCTGTCTGTCCGTTTGTTACGCTTTCACGGCCAAACCGCTGAAAGGATTTTGATGAAATTTGGCACGAACATAGTTGAAGACCCGGGGTCAAACATAGGCCACTTATTGACGCAGGCGGAGCTGCGGGAACCAGCTAGTTTATATAAAAGTGAAGAATTGCAATAAACATTTGACATCTAAAATCGTAAGCAAACGTTTAATCATATCACCTGAGAAAAAACAGGTTCTACAAGTTGTTAATTAGGTCGCTATTCGAGTAGTCTTCATAACTAATTAACTTACAATTTATTATGTATGTACGTAATTGCTTACGTACATCCATCCTATTCATACTAATATAATTCGAATATATACTAATATTACTAGTATAATATTATAAATGCGAAAGTCTGTCTGTCTGTCTGTTACGCTTTCACAGCCAAACCGCTGAACGGATTTTCATGAAATTTGGTATGAATATAGTTGAAGACCCGGGGTCAAACATAGACTTTTTGACGCAGGCGGAGCTGCGGGAAACAGCTACTACATGATAAATTCGAAGTAAAAAGACTAGTTTTTGTAGACATTAGAAAGTACATTGCAGAATCACATTATTCGTCAAGACTCTCAAACCCTTAGGTATTCATAAAACAATTGACAAACATTTGTTAAGTGCGTTTTACCTAAAATGTGTTTTGTCTCAAAAGAGAAAGAAATTAAACATATTTTGATAAAAAAGGCTTAACAGGCAAGTGAAAACTTTCATGAATAAGATAGTAAATGCCTCTTTTGCGATGGTAAATTAAACCAAAAAGTTATAAATAATTTAAAGTAGGTACTTGAAGTACATTTGAATTCTTCTTCATCATCATCTTAGCGCTTTCCCGGTTGCATCCTCAGCTGTTTGCTTCGGAGCCCAGGGTCCGCTTTCCTACTTTTGCGTCTCCACTTTGCCCGGTCTTCGGCATACCTGACAGTTAGTCCGTTAGCACGCATATCCAGCTTTGCGACGTCAAGCTAGCTCTTCTAGGGCGCGCCCCTTGGTCAGACACTTGTTCCCAATGTATGTTGTCGGTTTTCGTAAGACGAGACCGTAGCATCGCAGGCGATTTTCTTCAAGCTTATCCGCTATGTAACGTACATGAAGGGCTACCCCAAATGCGGGAATGAAAAACAATTTGGTTTTCTAAATTTAATTAACAAAACCTGAAAAATAATTAACATTGGTAGTATAAAATTTTACTTTGTTGCCAATTATGTTGGTGACAGAGGTTTTGATACGGCTACAATTGCTTGATATTGCAGATCTACATTTTTATAGGGAATTTATTAAAATGTTTACTTTGCGGTAGTTAAAGTTATAACTTATTGTTTTGTACTTATTTCATACTTACTAACTGTTTCCCGTAGTTCCCCTTGCGTGAAAAAGTAGCCTGCTTGATCCCGGGTCTCCAACTATATTCATAGCAAATTTCATTAAAATCCGTTCAGCGGTTTGGCCATGATAGCTGACAGACAGATAGACAGACAGACTTAGCACTTAAAATATTATGTAGTAAGTATAGAAGTTTAGTAATCCATACGGATTAAGTACTTCATGCAAACTGCTGCCAAAAATATACTTCTGCCATACGTGTTTCACCTCTGCACGATGCATCCCCAAGAACTAACCCAAAACTGTTTACCGTTCGACAAACAAGGGAATAATGACACCTTAGAATAAATAAATGTAGTGGGACAAATCACAAAGATTGAGTTAGCCCCAAAGCTATGCCTAGTTGGACCCAAAGTAAGCTCAAGACTAGTTTTTTTTTTATATTTCGTGATTCGCTAAATATTATCAATGAAATGTTAACACTTCATAATATATTATAGAAATGTTTGAGAAACAAATGTTTTAAAGGATTTTTTGATGCTTTTTGGAGACACAAAACATCTGTAGGTATTTTTAGGGCATCATGATTTCATTTAAATCGCATGAAAAAAGGGCATAGCTTGAAATGACAGCGCTGATCAATAAAGGACGTCTTACCTTTTCATGAAAAGCGGAAAAATATAGTATAGGAACCAATAGAAACTACGATAAATTTCTCCACAAGTTGATATGATTGTATTTTCATTAACTTGTCATGACGTAAAATAATAAAATACAAAAAATATATATTAAACATGTTTTTCATTTACTAACTTACCTATATTTTTATAGAAAGCTAAAACTCTACATAACCGATACACCATCCAGTCTGAACAAAATTAAGGCTGGAACATAAAGCATCGATTAAAACCAGTTTTCAGTAAGCAGGTCAGTATTGTAAGCGAAAATGTGTGATCCGAGTAAAACAATGAGGAACTAAATTGAAGCACAAACCATTGATCAACTATTTAATAGACATACCTCATTCATAAAGAGATCGTCTGTATCTCGGACTGATCTACGGCTTTTGATCCCATTTGCTCTACTAGGATACTACTCTAAGAGGATAGATTAGAGCAGAAAACATTTAAAAAAGGTATTTAAAGACAATGTCGCTGTCTCAACTTTACCCTATATTACTATATTTTTTTTTAATGATATATATATATATATATATATATTTTAATTTAATTTACTTTTAATTAATTATTGTTGTACAGTTTTATATGGGTTTTATTACCTGAAATTTTATTTTTTATTTTTTTTATTACGTCTAATACATAAGATAGTGGAATTTGATAACCCAGGTAAGAGCGCGGTAGGGACAACTGCGGTCAGGCAGATTATACCTACAAAATATTGACATATGTTGACCTCAATTTTTTTAAAATTATATTTAAACGTCAGTGCAATTACGCCAAAATATAAAATACAGATGATGCTAACATATAGATGTCCGAGACCAATTCGTTTTATATCTATTCATATTTATATCTTTGAAACTGACAATGCCGTAACATTTCCTAGACTTGTCTCCCACGAAAATAAAGTCGATTGTCACGGATTTTGTAAGTATACTTGATTGTCTTACAAAACATACGGAACGGATTTATTTCCTTTGTTTTACAGAAAGTCTAAATGCAAAGGTCAAAATGTAAATGTCATGTTATGATACTTAGCTCAATATTGCTTGAAACATCTCACAAAAGTTATACGAGCTTATTATATATATTCCTAACCTGAGTGTCGATCTAGCTACGCTTGAGGGCCGACAGTTGATCTTAGCATCCGACACGAGACAACGCCATTTTTTTTGCGATCATCTTCTCTCTCTAGGGTTTTTCTTTCTATGTATAGTCCCGAACATTAACATTTAAACAGATTGGTTCATAAGTTATTGAGACAAGGTCTAAAATTGAATACAATTGTAAATGTGTTAATACTCGTGAATGTACACCCGTGCTGCACACTAAGCCTGTTTAGGTATTTGAACCATCGAACTTTGCTTCGATCTTACCAATAATATCTATTATGCAAACTTCCAGATAATTTATTAAAAAATTTAAAATTTGAATCGTCAAACTTAAACAATTCTTAAACAGGAAAAATTCATAAATATTTTGGGCAATCAATCAAGAGTAAAATGATCGGAAACCTAAATTAAGTTTTACTAATTAAATTTCACCCTTTATAATTACAACAAAGTTAGCGCTCGGCTTATCGGAGGTTCCTCGGTGTATTGTTTCCAAAATATCCGCTTGGGAAATTCAATTGATGAACGAAAATATTGTTTTTTTACGGATTATTTCGTCCAACTTTTGATCATCCGACATATCGCCAATTTAACACAGTGTAGTCAATAAAAGAGAATTAATATTTTTTTTAGTTATTGCTGAAATATGATTTGCTACAATGGAAAAAAACTTTACTCCAATTCCCTGAAATTGTGTGTAGGATAAATATTATAAATTTTAGCGATTTCCACGTATCTGTTTGTGTAATTATATTCATAAAAGTTTGGTTATACTATTCAGATAACCGAATTTGAGATATTCTTAAATAACAAACATGCATTTTTTTGCCTGATATAGGTTCATATTTTACAACCGTTGTAACAAGTTTAATATAAATGACGTGTTTCTGGGATGTCCTAAGACGGTCGGAAGTAATTGTCTTCACTTTTTTCAAATTAACCAACAGCACTACGGCCCACACCTTGCTGGAATATCACGAGCGTTATTTGTGGCTGGAATCCCTTCTTACATGACATACGGATTACAGACAGTAGACAGTTTAATAACTATATTCATTGCCAAAGATCTTCCACGTATCTATTAAAAAAAAAGTAAAATAATACTTGTCTTTTAAAAAACATGGTCGAGTAAACATTTGCTGTCAATTGTGTGACAGGGTGTTATTACATGTTTTGTTTGTTCCAGGCACAACATTTCTGACGTACAATATTTTTTGTTTCGTTTGAAGATACGTAATGTGCGAATAATTAAAGAGCAGATGCACTTCACACTTTCCACATTTATACTGGACAATCTTTTCGCGCTTTCCGAAGCACAGAAGACATTTTGAATTCATTTCGAATTGAATGATTCGATTCATTTATTCATCTACTATCCATGCATATAAAGAACCAAAAAAGACTCCATTTGTTGTATGAACTTAGAGCGGCTACTGACGTGCCTGCTCCTTTACAATCTGATGTTGGAGAAAATTGGGGCAACATGTCGTCTCGTTTCTACACACTTGCTAGCCAATTTCCCGTCTCAAGGCAAATTGGTCCAACCGCGCTACAGATGCTCTGTGTCGAGCAGGCCGGCTGGGGCAATCTGGGAAGCAAGTGCAGACGGCCGATATTAGGCCAGCAGCAGGGGCAACATGGTGCAAGCCTACACACGAGCCAATCTAGGAAGCATCCTTACTCTTTCATACTAGATTGTCCCAACATCTTTGAAGTGTGTAGAACTCTTTATTTGTGATCAAATAAAGTAGCTGGTTACTAAATAATTCTTTATTCAAGACGAACTTAAAATACTCTCGAAATTTGTCGCTTAATCAACCGCAACTCTTTCGACCCGATCAAAAATCTATCTCGGAAAGCGTTCCGTAAATATTCACTCGAAGGGTTCTGGGTTGTTTTGACTGTACCCTTTATAATATTAAAATCCTTTCAGAGGGGTGCGTTCTCACGTAGCCACGTAATTCCCCAAGGTACGAAAGCCTGTAAGGTTTCATTTTACTCGACGAGTTTACGACTTTCGGGATGAACTGGCTTCTGCACCTTTACAAGGCATATCCTGGTTGCGTAAAGGGAATGAGGATGTTACTTGCGATTGTGTTGTGGTGAGATGTATTATTGAATGACTAGTGTTTTCCTAGGGCTTCGCTGCAATGCCAGTTTTTAGGATGGAAAGTTAATAGCCTTTTGTTTCTTCTTTTCTGGAAAAGAAGTCATTATGAGTAAATTAAGTAATCAACTCAACAAATTAAAAATCAACGTCAATATTTTATGGCTAACTATGTCTTTTTATTAATATACTAGCTGTTAACCGCAGCTCCGTCTGCGTCAAAAAGTAGCCTATGTTTGACCTCGGGTCTTCAACTATATTCATACCAAATTTTATCAAAATCCGTTCAGCGGTTTGGCCGTGAAAGCGTAACAGACAGATAGACTTTTGCATTGATAATATTAGTATGGATTAGATTTGAATAACTTGTAAATATTCATCATTTTATAACATTCAATAATCCATACTAATATTATAAATGCGAAAGTATGTCTGTCTGTTGAACGGATTTTAATGAAATTTGGTATGAATATAGTTTAAGAACCGGGGTCAAACATAGGCTACTTTTTGACGCAGGTGAAGCTGCGGGAAATAGCTAGTTGCATATAAATTAAACCTTTTTTATATCGGAAGATCAAAAATAATAAGATAAAAGCCGTATTAAAATAGCTTCATTTAATGGATATAAACAAAGTTTTTTAGTGGAAGTCTGAAAGGAAATGCTTTTAGCATACACCTCGTTATAGTTTTTATTTTTAGCATCACACTAAATGATATAAACAAAATAAGTGGAGACCAAAGAGCTGGTTCCATAAAATTTTCTATATCTTTCGAAAAATAAATAATTAAACAATTATTTAAGTAACGCTTATTACGTTTAATGCCTTTGCAAACTCGTAACAAGCGAACAGTAAATGAAATTTCCGACGATCTGCGATAGATAGCACTTTGATGCACCCTCCAGGCATCAAACATTCAGGGAATGAACTCCTTGTGTGTTCGAGATATCTGAGTTCAGGTAACAATTGAATTCATAAATTATGTTCTTGATCGACTACCGTTGAAATTGCAGTATTTGGCTTTCAAAGTACGTAAATTTACAACATTCAGATACTATATTGGTTCTAATAATAAAGCGTGTTTATGTGCATTCATGAATTAATGGTCTTTTTCAAAATCAAAGGTCAAAGGGTAAGGCACCCTTTGCAAGCCTGTTATGCCACAAAAAAATGGAAAACCCGGAATGGCTGCGCGTCAATTTGCGATGTCAATTAATTAATTTTATTTCATGTACACGCTGTAAATATACATTGGAAACTTTAACATAGGGTTCTACTTAATTCTAAAGAAATTTCTTCAAGCAAACCCGCGACAAGAACTTCAAAAGATAGAGGCAAAGTGGTGTACAGAAAAAAAAAACAACAAAAATTATAGGCTTAATCTAAATCAATTTGTAGGCGCTTTGTTTAAAACATCTCAATAATACAAAATTGGTAAATCGTTGGTCCTGGTTACCATCTGGTGGTCGTTATAAGTCGTTCCAGAAATCTCTGACACTCATATATCCTCGTAAGCACTGCCAGTCCGAAGTGTATTTATTTTAAAACTTTATTGTACCTTATGTAAACAAACTTAAGGTAGTCTTAATACTAAATGTATGGTTGTTATATATTTTTGCCATACTCGGCAAGCTTGGCAGGCGGCTGAGCGAGGGCAGTTTTGACGGCTTAATCATACTTTCGATGCTGCTACCCATCGGAAGAATTTACAAGCAAATGGCTGGGATTTGGGATGGAAAAGTGGTATTCGGATGCTACTAACTCGGATGGATTGGGGTTGAGTATGTAGCAGCTCGGGTAAGTCGGATTCGCGTACCCGTATGCCATGTCTCAAACATCGGGCAGATGCTTGAACATCTACACCCCTGGACCTAATGATGAATACACCACGAGAAATATTCCAACACTTAAAGTATCTAGCAAAAGTGGCCTACGACACAAGACTTCTCCTCTTCTCCCTTTTCGGCGCCATTGTTTGCCAGTCTGTTTTATCACTTTCTTGATATTATTATTTTCAAAATCTTCCTTTGTTTCTATGTTTAGAGATCCAATGTGACGTGACAGTGAATTCAACAGAAGACTTGAAATGAAAACAATGTCATTATGTTCTAAACTAGTTTCACATAAGGTCAGCTTTTTGTACCTTCATTGTAAACTCCTAAAACTTAAAAAACTTAAACTTCCGAAGGACGACTTTTAGCAGATTGGAAGCTTGTGTTTTCTTCTACACAACTTAGATTTTAGTTTGTTCCAAGTTTTATTCGTTAAAACATATGTCTTTGTTTTTCCTACTTATTAAGTATTTTTGATTGTATAAAATGCTGATTAATTTGTGAAAATAAGATAAACATCACCAACCTGTCGTTGTAAATGTAAAGTTTGAAATAATTTGATAGCATCAGAATCATTTAATTTCTTTTTTTGTAAAATTAATTTAACAATTATTTACATTACAATTTGTACACAATAAAAATGCGATAAAAGAAGAAAAAAAAACCAAAGAAAAAATAATACATAAGACCACTCCGTGTCGTACCTTGCCCAAAAATACTCATAACGCCAGCAGCATTCCCCCTTCGGATCGCTATTGATAAACTTTGAACGAGATACGACACTAAGTGGTTATCTTTGGTATATACAATTACACGACGACCTAATTTGTAATTTTGATAGCATTTAAAGTTACACCTTATCACAGAACTAAAATAGTTCTAACGTAACCTTGTTCTCGTTGTTCGCTCTCTATGTGGGACAAGAATTGATATCGAGAGATTGTATTCGGGAACTAAACTAAATGATACGTAATAAACCAGAGGTTTCATTTTCATAACAGTCGGATTGTCTGATATAGACCTTCAGTAATGCTTCGAAAGATTCGTCATCAGTCCAAAAGAGGACTCCTGTTGATCCCTTAATCTGCGGTTCATTCTAAAAATACCAAGTAGTTTGATGCCTATTAGACGCTGTCGATTAAAATCCCGTAAATTTTGTAGATTCGGTTAAATTAACAATAGGAATTGAGGCAGATAAAACAAAGATAACGCAAAAATGTAAAACGTAATAACGTATGACTCTTCTTTTAAAAAACACAATGATATTCTGAGAGACCACTTCAAACCAGAGTGTATTACGACATAACCAATGAAAAAGGATAATTGCATACACGCTCCCATTATTTTTCTCATTTCATACCCGTACGAGCTGTTTATATAGCAAAATTAAGTTTTGAAACCCCGTCCTTTTATTATTAGATTCCGAGATGGTGTTTTATTTACTCATCTTGAGTGTAATACGTTGGAAATGCTTTTAAGGCTTTCTGACGAGCATTGAATTTGGTAAAGTGTACCCATTTTCGTATGTTTCAATTCGGATAATTTTTCTTTGGTTTTATTGTACTTATCTGATTAATTTTTAATACCACTTTTATTCCTCGTTGCAAGTCTTAAAACATCTTTTTTTTAAATTCCTTTCCTAATCGATTACCAACGGGTGCTGTACCTAATGAAAAATAGGTATGCGAACGGTCATACAAAATACGCTGATGGAAGGAAAATACTAACATGTAACTAAAGCGGATCTCGACATTCAATGCAAAACAGCTTAGGACGTTACCGACAAAAAACAGTAACTGAAATATAATACTAACAATATAATAATTATATTTAATGTCAATAACCTGATTACACACTGTCTAAGTACAAAAGCTTTTTGACAGAATAACCTACCAACAGAATTACATTTTGCTCAGCAAAATGTAATGCCATTTCCTCAGGCAGCTTATTAAGCGTCCGTCTGCGATTTTTTCCCTTCATTTTTCATTTGTACTTAATAAAGATAGCCTTGTCTTAATAGACATTGCATAAGAGAAAATAATAATATTTAAGAAGCCAAGATTATGGTAAGACCTAATGACTCAATGTCCTGGTTTAAGGATCTAATAACCAGGTAAACGAGGTAAACTATAATAGTTTTTTAAAAGAGGAAATTGGGAGATCTCGCCAGGCTGGATATGGCCGTGAAAGCGAATCAGACAGACAGACAGACTTTCGCATTTGTGATATTAGTATGGATATGGATTATTATGGAAGTATGGATGGATAGTATAAATATGGATTTATTGTCATCCTTACAGGAATTTTGTGCGTTGCTTAAAAGTAAATATCACCACAAAGTACTTTACTAAACGAAAAAACTAAAAACCAAGTATTTTCGTTTTTTGTTTGACAGAAAAAATTGTTCAACTCCATTATCATAAGGTATTTTACTTATTCTTATGAAACAGATGGTAAATGTATCTCAGTGCACAGTATTAGTCTACTAACTTGCAAGTACAGTATTCTTAACACTCTCCCACTTATTCATAAAAATAAACAAAAGTTCAATAAGACCAAATTAACTAATTTATGTTCCGTCTCGTTTCACGTTAAAAATAGATAATCCGGAAAGGAACTAAACATAAATAAGTAAATTTGGTCTTATTGAACGTTTGTTTATTTTTATAAATAAGATGGTCTGTATGTAAGTACCTAACTTCAATTAAGATGTGGCAGCTCTTTGGGTAGCAAGTTTAGAGTCTGAAGTTCTTCATGGAATCTGATGTCTACTTCTCTATACATCTATGTTTGTATTTGGCTAAGGCAATGGCTCACAGAAACTTCTAATTACACTCATTAAGGCAAGACTTAATTACCTTAACGACTGGCGACATTTCTAATTTTTATTCGTTCGAGCTTGAAATATATTAATGATTGCGTAAATAAATTTTAACTTGGTCCGCATATACAAATGTTTTTTTCTTTATTTTTGTTAAATACAAGTACTTTATGTCTCTCTTGATAATTATTGATTGAAATTTATCAGTATGCCAGATGATGTGCATCTTTGTATGTATGTATGTAGTTAAAACTTTATTGTATCGAAAGAACATTGTTACAACAAAATAGAACACAACAAGAGGCGGACTTATCCCTGATATATCTCTTCCAGTCAACCCGAAAACCAAAGGAAAAGAAGAGTACATGGGCATCAAAGAGTGTACAGTACAATAGATACGATAAATATAAAACAAACATCTTTGATCAAGTCGCAGTAAAATTTTTAATTTTTAAACCTATTACGTGGGTTCACAACTCTGCGCAGATTAAATAATTCAAAGTAAAGTTTTGAGTATTTAAGCTATAATTTTATAACTCAAATTTTGGTCGAAATTTCGGCTGATTTGGAAACCTGCAAATTATGCGGGATGAAAAGTGGCTTACGTCGATGTTTATCCCATGCCAGTGCATCGCATTGTATGTATTTGACACATGGAGTATTTCATTGTATTTCGTTCAATATCAAAAATATTTCAAAATGTTCAATTTACAACATAAGCTGGAAATGTAAAGTTCTGCTATAAAATTATCTACTTTTACTCTTCCCGTGAATAAACAAATATTTTAATAGTGGTGAAATGCATGCATGTTTTGTTAAATGGTTGTTGTGTATCTTTCTTTGGTAATAATTTATTCTTTTCTATTCTACTTTTCCAAACCATCGAAGCCGAGGAGGTTGGGCTGAGCAGGGAACAGTGGAGATCGAAAGCTTTCTAAGTATCGGAGGCTAAGATACTCTATGGGTCGCTAAGCCATTACAATAAGTAAGCAGCAAATGCATTTTTTCACACGGTCAAATTATACGTGGTCGATTGACCATGCCACTCTCTCTAGTAGTGGACTACCCAGTATAACCTGGTGTCAGAGATATTCAGAACTGCTTTTCGGTCTGTGACGTGGTTCCTTTAACGACCATGGGCTGAATTAAGCACTTAGACAACCATGACAGAAGAAGACTTACTAAGATGGCGCACGACACAAAGTGAGTCTTCGCCTCCGATAGTAAGGATCTCCACTTCAGTCTATCCTGCGCCAAAGAACTAAGAAGAAATACAAAAATATAGGAAGAGAAAAACGGAAATTTTAATTTTCATTCAGTTACATATTTACTTCAAGACGTCCAATGGTATGATTAACATAAATATCTTGTAAGTCTTGATCTAACGGATCAATGCCTTGACGGAATCAGAATTTGTTACACCTAAGTACATTAGACATTTTATATTTGCCAACTCTGTGACCTATTGACCCTCGAGCTGGGTATTTACAAGGGCCCTAATATAGCTTTATATTGCGAAAGGGTTCTAAATGTATGCTATAAGTGCAAACAAATTTCTGGTTACAAGTTATATAGATAAGGCAGGTATAATCTAAAATAAATTAGGTAATTCCCAATATTTTCTTATACAATAGATAACATTCTTGGTTACTATGACATTTTTGTATGCGCAGTTAAACTAGGAATGTTCAGATAAATTGACAATAGTCTACATAAAATTTCGATGAAGTCTATCAACTAAATTTCATCTGATCAGGGAGTCAGATTCGCTTTGAATAGTAATGGCTTCTTCGTCACAAATTGTCATAATAATGGACAGAGACAATCAAACTTATGATACAATAGTGTTAAATCACCATTTTCAATACAGTTGTGTAGAAATTTAAAAAATAAATTGTTGGTCAAGTATGAGTAGTTTATTTGTCGACAAATTTATTTATTTATTTAATTATTTTATAACTTTATTGCACCAGCACAAATTATAAAACATTACACAAAATAACATTAAAGTTGACAAAAGGCGGCCTCATCTCTTCCAGGCAACCTATTCCCTATAAGGAAATTAAAGTAAAATAAAAGTGGGTTAAGTGCAATATAAAATACACAGACATAAATATATATCTACACATATATATAAAGTTACACACGAAACACACTGACACAAAGAAGACGTGAGAGAAAAGTAAAGAGAGAAGTTAAAGAAGATAAATAATTACATAGAGGGGAGCATATGAGACTTCACTTGATTCTTAAAGCTAGCTAGCGTTTGAGCACTAATAAGTTATTTTTAGATCTAAAACTCCAGTTAGACAGCTTGAAAAGATAAGCTGGAGGTAGCATATACAATGCGGTCCATAGTACTGCCGATCGCGCACTCAATATAATAAGTGGTAAAGTGCTGTGTCAAGCTACGCGCAATGTAGGGTTCCGTAGTAGTACTCCCAATAATAAAGAATTTAAACTTAAAGCACACACACCTACATAAAATATGTAGGTGTATGTGCCTTTAGCAGATATAACAAGAAGCTCGAAAACCGACTGCGGCGCGTACCTATCCGAAGTACGAGTAGTTAATGCGCGGGTCAAACGACGGCGAGACGTGACTCGATCCGTATTGGATTGGTTACCATCAGTGGCATATTCTATATCGACCTCCTCAGTGCTTTAGAAGGCACGTTAAGTCGTTTGGTGTTGTCGATAGATAACAATCATTAGGCTGCGTCAGTCAGCAGCTTACAAAAATCTGATATTTTTGGACACCTATGTTCCTGTTGGTCTGGTTTTCGAGTAAAATGCCTTATAGAGGTCACACAGCAGTCGCTCCATTGTAGTAACCAACCCCAAAATCAAGGTCAGTCTCGAGTAAAAAGCGTTTCGGCTGACGTAAGTAGTTAGTAAGCTGAAACGTAAGCTGAGGACGCAACTGGAAAACACGTTTGGACGAAGACGAATAAGAATTTAATCTAATAACTAGTTACAGCCTTATCGAAAAAAGGGAAGGATGTACCTTGGTCGAAATACATTTGGTCAAAATAGTATGAACATTTATAAAATTTATGTAATTATTAAATTCTATACTAAATAATTCTAGTTCCACAAAACTTTTTGTATATTAAACATAGATACTAATTCTACTTCAAATTTTGAACAATTAGAGCAATGCAAACTCGCAGAGTGGCACAAACGTCCGATGCCATAGGGCCAACAGTATGGGCCTGCTAAGAGTGTAAATGTATACGAGGAAAAATATTACTACTTTTAGAAAGAACTTTGATACGAGTATAACTGATAGACCTTTGCGCAATAAAGATAAATTATTTTTACCTTCTTATAGACTGTGTAGTTAAAGACTCATTTGTGGGGAACTGTATACGCTTCTACAATAAGTTTCCTGAATCAATCACTAGTTTGCCTGATGGACAATTTAAAGCCCATGTTAAAGATCTACTTTGTAAAAAGACTTATTATAGTACTGGTGATTTTCTTAATGACAGGAATGTTGAACTTAAGCTTGGTGCAGAGTCCTCGACAAATTAACATATCATTATATATTCTGTTTTTACATTTGACATTTTATTATTATGTATCTCCGCTTGGGATTCACGGGTTGCCCCGGTCCTTTGAGATGCTTGCGCGGGGATATGGATCCAACGCGTAGAGGCCCTTTGGAGAAGTTAATGTCATGCGGTGCTCCTGCCAAAACCCGTCCTTGGCTATATCAATAGATGAGATGTCCATGAACAGGTCTTGGCAGGAGTAGGAACTATTTATAATGTATCAAAAAGGATATATGGGATATAGTGATGAAGTTTGGGTGGAGATGAAACTGGGCTATTGTAATAGAGATTCGGACACCTGCCATAATCATGATTATTGACTATTAGTGGCAGGCGGTGACTCGCCACTCAGTGAATGGGCCCCACCATTAAATTGACGTTCTGAAGAAAACTCTGCAGTGGAGTTCTTCTCCACTTGCGCTTTGGAAGTGGTGGTAAACTTAATATAAGTAAATTGACGTCAGTAAGTGATATTTATATTCTATATTGAAAATAAACGATTTCATTTCATTTCAATGGTCCCACTCCCAAATGGTCTTGGTCTTAAAACCTACTATAAACTTTTCTTTTCATGTTAAAACAAATCTGAAACGAAATCACGGCAAGTTTTAGAACGCCATCTTGATATCAGAAATGTCAAATGTCAAAATATGTCAAACTATCTGCATACGATGCTTATTTCAATGGATTGGAATATATCATGTTTTTTAATTTATAAGCCTTAGGGCAGTGATAATTTTTCTTTGAAATTCAATGAATATTGTTATGAATTTTTTCAAGCGTCAATAGTTTTCCTAAAAGTGATTAGGGATACTCACCTCCGATTTTTTTTTCAACGTTATAGCTAAATCCATACTAATATTATAAATGCGAAAGCCTGTCTGTCTGTTATGCTTTCACGGCCAAACCGCTGAACGGATTTTAATGAAATTTGGTATGAATATAGTTGAAGACCCGGGGTCAAACATACTACTTTTTGATGCAGGCGGAGCTGAGGGTATCTCATTAACGAAACCGTTAATCGAAAAACACTTTGAGAGTACTAATGTTTTTTAGAGACCTATTAAATGATACCCACAAATAGAATACACACAAATAGAAACTAGAAAAAATAATTTTAAGCCCCACTTTACATGTAGCTATAATAAAAATATTTTTCATATTTTTATCTCACAGTTCGCTCCACGTGAGTAATGTGCATAGGCGTACCTAATTTTAGCTCACTAGGTCTAATAGTCTCTGAGAAAAACGTAGGACAGACATATGACGAAACATACATAATTAAAGATTTTTTATTACAAATATACAGAGATTTGAATTTAACAGCGTTTCTAAACCAACCACAGTGGTGGTTTTATCTGATTTGTTTGTATCTGTTAAATAAATTAATAAATTCTGGAACTTTACGAGTAATCGAGTGGTCAAAGGTTAATAATTTAGTTTTAAACCCTAATAAATCTAAGTATATTTTCATAGGCACAAAAAAACAGATAGAGAATATCAAAAAACACACCATTGAAATTAAACTTAATGGAAATAATATTTAAGAAGTTAGCGAAGCAAAAAATCTTGGCGTGTTATTGGACTGCAATCTTAAATTTGAATAGTATATGCTAGAGACTGTGAGACATCGCTATTATCGATTAAAAGTACTGTATCAGATGAGGGAGCATCAAATCAAGATTCCACACTAAGATGCTCTATATAGATCTCTATACGAATCTAATTATGTGAGACACTAATTTTGTCCAAGTTAAATTAAGCAGATGTTGTTACTGCAAATTGTTTATTAACCAGAACAAAGAAATTCATTCAACGAGTTCAAAACTCTTGTGCAAGATACTGCATTTCAATTCCACGCAGAGCTCATATTACTCCTTATCTTAACCAAAATGATTTCCTTAATATGGAATCCCGGCGTACTCTACAGTTCTCGTCATTTCTTTTTGGTGTAATTAAAAATAAGAGCCCATTGTATTTGTTTGAAAAATTAAAATTTCATAGAAGAACACGAATACCTGAACTTTTAATACATCCAAAATATCCTTCAACAGATTCTCAGCAGTAAACGACCCTTGAAGAAAAGAACTATAATACATTTAATTTATAATACATTTTTATTGTGTACATGAATAAAGTAAATAAATAAATATAATTCATTTTTTTTGTAATGAAGATTACCTAGGTATATAAAATGAGAATGTTTTATGTTTACCGATAACGCTGATGCGAGAACTTTTTAGGTATATATTTTTTTCTCCCACAGTTAATACAATTCTTACATGAGCAATGAAGTTATCGAATACAATAAAAACAATTACGTATGGAGATGCATTTTACTTCATGCTGATTTTTGATAATGTACCTAGTAAGTTATGCAGTTCGCTTGTGTCATCATTCAATGAGATACCATCATCACGGAAACTCACTTGTTATTTGCTCGTTACAAATTATGTAATTCTACATCAACTCCATCGTAACTATCGACTTTATCCCGTCTATGTAATCTGTTATTGACTCAAGTTGGTCGGTGTACGGATAGCCTGGCCCGGTGGGGGTTAATTTTTTCCTCACAAAATGTGTGGTGTCTCTTCCCAAACGATGAAGCACTTTTTCTCCTGCCCCCTGTGCCCTAACACCTGCACTCGGGATGACCTGATGGCGGCTACCGATGAGGCCGTGAATGTGGCAGATCACTTCTCAGGAGGAATTTAATTTAATTTATATCCTTGGAGGGACATCGACAAGCAAAGAAGAAAAATCTATTATTGAGTAGACGAATAAGTCTACGGTCCACCTGATGAAGTATGGTTGCAGTAGTTGCAACTGACTGTAGTGGCCGCTACCGATGAGGCCGTGAAAGTGGCTGAACACATGTCGGGAAAAATATGACTATTTTGTCGGACATCGACACGCCAAGAAAAAGAACTGACTATGGACACTAACCACACGCGTACATTCAATTCATCTAAGTGTATATTTTTAAATTTCATTTACTAAGGGCCGATTTCATCAAAGTTGAAAAGTTTTATTCCAGAGATAATTTCGCAATTTACTCTCGTATAATGAAGATTACATTTCACCACACAGTTAGTCCGAGAATAGACTTTTAATCCACATATAATTCCGGTATAAGAACTTCGTCTCTAGAATAAAAATGTCCGCTATTCATAATTCTTAAATTAGTTACTCTTGAATAGGAATAATTTTGGTGAAATCGGCCCTAAGTATTTTATTATATTATACGTCCAGATAAATAAAAAAAGCAATTTTCTATGCCAAATTCGTCAAACGCTCCAGGCGTAGTAACAAAAAATTTCAAACAAAATTTTAACGCAGTCGGTACCTAGCTGCATTTAAAAAATCAAGTACTTAATAAGTAGGAATTTTTCGCTTTTGATTTACATATTCCATTGATTGTCAAACTCAAAGAATTTGATGATTACCTAACACAAAAAAAGTTAGAAGATTCCATATGTGAGTGCTGAAAATTACCATGAAATATCTCTGTTATGATATTTATTTTCAGTATTCCCTTCTAGCACTATCCCTCAAGTCTGAATTTTCCACTAACAAATTATTCTAACTGTGCTCTTTCGCTTTATGCCAGTTAAATTTTGTTTACTTTTACAATTAAAAAAAACTACAGTGAAATATAAATTTGTTCCAAGTTAGAGAGGTGATTTGTTAGGTTTTTATAGAATTAGCGAGTTGAAATTATGAGACAGGCTGGTGTAATGAGGGCGGTGCGGACTACTTTATATGTAAGAGAATTTTACACTATAGGTACCTTTTATTTACCTATCTAACATTTTTAGTAGAAAAAACGTAGTCCAATCTACTTATTGCTTTTATTTTTTTACATTCGATTTATTTATATATTAACTTGAACTATTTTGATACGATTTTTTTCGTGTTAATTAATTATATAAATACACCTAACGTTTCAAATACTCTAAAGTTTCATGGTCGCAGATAGGCTGGTGTAAATAAATAAGTAAAAACCCCGATAAAATGTAACAATGGAAACGCCAAAATGTACGAAATCATTATTTTAGCTTTATAATTGATATTTTAAAGTTTTACTGGCAACATATTGGCTCGTGTTGCTAATTTTTTTTGTTTCAATTTGTTAATCTACAATCTTTAAATAGAAACAAATAGATCACTGAAAAGAAAAAAAATCTTTTCAGAATTTAATAGCGATATAGTCGATACAACATAAAATTATTACAATAACTATTGCTTTATTTTTTGTTATAGGCGCATTTGTCGGCATAACAGATTTTCTTGACTAGATGACAAGCTGTATTGTTGTGTTATTTGAGAGATTTTGGCGTGTTTCTCATTCGACTTTTCAAACCAATTTTTTTTTGTATCGTTAATAATGGGGGTCCCTATAATCGAAGGCTTAGACTTACTTTAGGTTACTGCGCCATACTTGTTAGTTAGTATTATTAAAGAAAGGAAGTTAGCTTAAGATAAGCGGAATCTGGTTTCTGAACAATCAACTGTAGATGCAACTGATATAACGTTGGATGATACCTCCTCTATTTTTCAAGATTTAGATTAGAAACATAAGCCGCTTACAAAAACAAAACAACAAATTACTATCATGATACTACACGACAGACATTCAATCCGCAATCCCTTTGATGTAGGATGTATCAAGAAATACAGCCAAGGGAGCTTATTCCTCCTGAATCGCTCTTTCAAAGAAAATAAAACATTATATTACATTAAAATTCGTTTACAAATATGCGTTTTTAATATAATTTTCAGTGATTAGAGAAAACCTATTATTCCTATTAATCTATAGTGTTATGTAATAATTTTGATAATTATTTTCATGTATAATTTGACATAAACTTATTAATTTTTAAAAATCATGACTCTGTTTTGACATTTTGACTTTATTTGAATACACATTTTTTTTCGAATATTTGTGTAATAATTTTGACAATAACGTATTTGAATTTTTAATTTAACATAAACTTATTAATTTTGAAAATTATGACACTGTTTAGACATTTTACTTTAACCATATAATGAAATTTAATACATTCAAATATCTCACAAAATTTTAACTTATATTTCCCAATTTAACATTTTAAAGATGTCTTAATTCTTATGAATAGTACCTCATGTTAAAACTCTTTTTTTTTACTGGATTTACACTATAATGCATGTTTGTAGTATTTGTTTTTAATTTTGTATGCCTACTGGTGCACACAGAGATTCGTACATCTATTGTAACCTGTGTATGACAAAATAAATGATTATTATGGTTATGATCTTTAGGATGTTGTAGGTGGATTAATACTAGTAGGGTAAAAGTGTAAGTAGAGTCCTGTCGTTTTTTGGATTTCTAATTATATTAAAATTAATAAAAAAAATTGTCGCCGACACTATAATGCTTTTAAATTCTTATACATTTAAGCTGTAGCAATTCGTGGACTTTCGGCAAAGAAAAACTTCGTAACACATTGGAAAGACCACTCCACGTTTCCTATTGTATTTGAGTTAACTTTAAAACAAAGTTTTCTAAGAAACATCCATCTAATTTGTTGGTCTAAAGGAAATAAATAGGATACAATGGTTTCCTTTCAAGAGTTTGCGACGACTACGATGTAGAACTTTCTTCTTCTAATACGAATTTGTTTCCAGTTGTACTACTTGTAAATTCATTAAATCAAACAGCGTGTTTATATTGTATTTGCCATCGTAAAATTGTAAAAACTGTTAGTTGATAATCTTTTTACCTTTCTGCTTACAATTAAACGTATAATTACAATCTATCGGTAGGAAACCCTAGTTACTCTTAACATTAAATCCGCCAATTGATAAAAGTATTTGTCTTTGTGGAACAATAAAGTTTTAATAAATGAGAAGAAACTCTTTGATGCCCATGTACTCTTTTCTTCCTTTGGTTTTCGGGTTAACTGGAAGAGATCCCTATCAGGGATAAGTCCGCCTCTTGTTGTGTTCTATTTTGTTATAACAATGTTCTTTCTGTACAATAAAGTTTTTACATACAGACATAGGAACTAATCAGAGACTTCCCTGACAAACCAACTTAACAAGCTCTAGATTGATTAATTTAAAAATATTAGCGAGTCAAGTAGTTGCCAACTCTCGTTTACTACATAAAAAGTGCCAATCATACTTGCGATGACTTTAAGATTGAGTTAAATGAAGCGTGTCTAATTCGATCTAAAGTTCGGCTAGAACTTAGCAAGTTCACAACTTATCTAACTTAATCCGAACCCGTATTTTGATCGGTTAGATCTGGGTAGAACATCGATAGAGTTAGATCGTTGGGCAGATTAAACCTTACACGATCGGATAAGGATTTTGAACGACGAGAACATTTTTTTCTTTGAGGATGTATTAAGTAGGAATGCGAAGTGTATAGCGATTTCTCCATAGATATAGAATACTTTATCTACACTATCTATTACCAATGATGATAATTCTGGAAGGATAGTCGATAGAGTTATATCGTTGGGTAAATTGAACATTAACAGTCTTACCGTAAAAAGTTAGACAACTGGTCAACATGTGTCTAGAAAAATGTAATCGTAAAACTACGTTTTATCTATAACCTGAAGTACTCTTCGACTACTGTAAAAGCTTAAAACCATGGTATAGGCATGGTTTGTCTGTTTAACTTTAGACTACTTACAGATAAACTTAGTTAAATGGTAGCAGTTTTTTCTAAACACATGTTGAACAGTTGTCTATCTTTTTTGCAGTAAGACGGTAAAACGATCGAATAAGGATTTTGAACTACGAGAATATTTTTAATTTTTCTATGATATTTTAAAGTCCTTTTAAACCAACATATCGTAAAAAAATATAGAAAATCGATTTTCTCACAGCTATAGGATAATTCAGGATGTGAATTTATTTATGGTCTTCAAACTAACATTATATTGATAGAAGCATTCACACTGACAAATGGACTCAGTATAGTAAAAAACCGATTCCAACTATTTTTAACTTTTATGTGGCCCGTGTATGTCTATAAAAAGTTTGCAACAGGAATCCGTATTCGGTTTCAATGCATTTTGTGTTACAACAATAAAATCTCACAGATCTATAAGCGCTCACTCCGACAAGCTGACCTGACACGTGATGACAGGGTTTTGATCAACGTGTCGTATGAAGGCCCAGATTTCCCCCGGGAGCGCTCGGGCGTAGCCAATACGAGGCTATACGATAAGCTATACGATTTTTGCTCTTTACAATGTTATGGGATATGATAGAAGTGTGCCGCTATTACAGTTTTTGGACTAGTTTTAATATGGGATGTATAAATTTGTTGAAGATCGAAGTATGAGAATAAAATGGCAAATTTTTGGAGTCAAAAATCCATATCCATACTAATGTCCATCCATACTAAATATTATAAGTGCGAAAGGCTTCCTATCTGCCCATCTATGACACTTTCACGGCCAAACCGCTAAAAGGATTTTGATGAAATTTGGTATGAATATAACTATATGACCCCGGGTCTTTAACTAAAGACCCGGGGTCAAACATAGGCTACTTTTTGACGGTAAACAGCTAGTTAATAATAAATAAATAAAATCTTTATTTCGTAGTAGAGTCGGATCGTCTTTTGATTAAAAGTTTTTTTTTTACTGACTTTAAAATGAAGGAGTTTCTACGTCTGACATTCTTAAGTGTTACCTGTTTTGGATTATCAAAATATCTTTCCCTTAATCGTCTTTAACCTTGAAAATCGCGATAGCTGCATGCTAGATGCATAGCTACGTTAGCCAAAAATTTCTCCTTAAATTAACTCACTAAAGGATAAGTGGAACAATAGAAACAACGAAATAAATGTTGGGTCGAAAGTTGACTTATGAAATGTGTTTTATATGAAAACATTTTTACCCTGCGGGATATCCTTAATGTGTTTAGGTTACGCACAACGATATGAAACATGTACTGTAATATGTTACTAGTATCTAGAACATTTGGAAAAAGAAAACATATATTTATCTTAGGGGATTACATGTGTTACCAGTAATAATTCGATGGTAGATGAAGTAAATTTTTTTTTAGATTAGCATTATGATTGGTAATTAGTATTATTGTGTTTTGTAAAAGTTTCACCGTGTTTACCAGTAACATATTTGGTCTGGATTAGATCATGCCAATCCTGGTAACGAAGGTCGGAACACAGTTTGATATATCATCTATGGTCCATAGAACCATAGGTAATTAAAATGCACCCACATAGAGCTTAATACGAAGGTTGACTGTATAGTAAATAATGCTTTTAGTATAAATTTCACTTTACCTGTTGTGCTTTACAATTTTTTAGGTAGAGTAAAAAGTAGGCTTAGCATTATTTCGTTTACAATATCAATCGACCATGTATCTTAGGCTATATAGCCCAAAGTTGTAGACGCAATTGAAAACACGTTAGGACAATGTTGTAATTGGGCTGTTGTAAGGATCTTAAAAAGCGTACAAAGAATGCTAAGTATGTCATATCCCAGTGACGATGTTGTGGAGACTCCAAATTCTGCGGCTGACCACATCGAAGTCTCGGCTGGAACTTGAACGAAGCCGCTTCAACTATCTTGTCATTAACGCAAATTAAACTGGTCTTCGAAATTAAGGGGGCTTTAAAGTTCTGTTAGTTAGTCATCGATTGTCTCGGGGGTCTAACGGTTAAAGCGTTTGTCAGCAGACATAAAGGTCGAGAAATGGATTCCAATGGAAAACACCGACTTCAAAGACTTTGAATACTAAAAAGGGTTAAAAAAAACAACACAAACAACCAGGGATTAATAAATAAGTTATTGGTAATATATAATTTCACTTATATTGTAGATATTCTTTTTTAATTATTCTAATTCATTGCCCAACTGAAGATAAATTGCATTGTTTCCATTGTTACAAAAAAAAAAAATGAATTTGAAGTTGGTGCCAAGTATATAACGACCTAGTTGACAATTTTTTTTTAACATCGGTTACATTTTCCTTAAAAGTTTAATACGAAATCTGTTCTGATATTTTAGAAAAATATTACCTATGTTAGTTATACTAGTAGGTACCTAATGTATTTAACATTGTTGCGTCTCCTGACATAACTTGTGGTAAACCACATGCAAGTTAAGCTAGAACTTAACTTGATATCTGTCAATTATGCTGCCATTAACATAAATTAATTAGTCTGGTAAATTAACATATCCATAGGCTCAATCAAACATCCATGTCATGTGTAAAAGATATCATAATTAGTGATGTGCTGTTCCCGGAAATTTTCAAAAACATTTCCCGGGAACTTGGGTAAATTTAAGGAAAATTGGAAATAATTCCTTAAATTTACAGTGGAAAATTCTCTTAAATTTACTAAATTTCCAGAGGCACATCACTAGTCTTACAATAACAATAAAGCGTTAGTGTAAGTCAAAAAACCATAACATTAGGGTTCCCTAACTGTAAAAAGGTTTTTGCTTTCTCTATGTCTATTTCTAATAGGTAAAGTTCTAATCACGTATTTTTCTTTGAGTATGGTACTGCTGAATAAAGGCCTTTCATTATTATCTATGTATAGCCCGACCAGTAAAATAAACACCCTGCATTGGCATCGCTACGAATCGCTTTAAGGTGGCAACATGTTTCAAGTGTCATGTCAACAATAAAATTGACAATGTCATTTAATTAAATAGAAATCAATCCTTCGTTCTTACTCGCGTTAAATATGATAACACCTTTTATTTTTGCTATTTTGTGAAATAAATCGTAGGATATAATCACAAAATAAACAACGTCCACTCCTGTCTCTTTTTGGCAGATGACGTTGAAATGACGGAATGTTACATGATTGCTTAGTTGCCAGTAAAAGAAATTAGTTCCAATATTTTTCCGCATTATGGCGTTGCTATTTTCTTGGTCGGGCTATATTTGTATTTTTACTTTGGTTGTAGATAAGTTTGTATCTGAAGCGTCTGACAAACTTTGCGGACTATTCTGCTTGGAAGTGTAAACAATATTTAGTAGGTACCTACCTATAGCCAACAAAAATAACTTATGTAGAGTACTATCTTTCACACTTGACAAGTTCATGGAATAAACAGATATAGGTACCGTATATGATATTTGTTAAGCATCACAATAGGCTAGTTTCCAGGGTCAAAAGACTATCATTAAAATTAGTCCGTCATTTAGGAAATCAAAATATATTAGTGACGTATTTTTTCTTTTGTTAATTGAGCGATAAATTATAATGATATAACACATGAAAGTTTAAGAGTGGGGGCTCATGACGTGACGTCATGAGCATATTGCGAAAAAGTGTAGCACACTGTGAAGTCACACGGAACTTTAACGCGCTTTACCATTCTTTGTTTAATTTTCAAAAGAAAAAATACGTCTCTAATATTTTTTGATTGTCTAACTGACGGACTAATTATATTTTTTTAAGAAACTAGCCTATTAAATATATTACAATAGTAGGTATTTGGCGCTTTATTTTTGATACCTTTAGTGTTATTTGAAATAAAAACATAATCTTTACGAATTTCATGAAAATTTATTAAAAATACTCGTTTAAAACTATTTAACTCTACTTCAACTGGGTACACATAACAATAATTGACAATAAATATAACATATAGTGACTGATTGTCATGTTATAAAGTCCCTACAAATATTAATACTTTTACCCTGTTTATCTGACTTATAAAAATATCACATTCCATTACCATCTTACTTATCACTATCACAACATTAATAATTCATTTATTTTTCCTGAAATCATTCGGTATCGTTCTCGATAGTTGTTTGCTCTTCCTACCAATAGATTCATAAAATGTGGTCGTTCGGAACTGCACATCAAACTTTTCACAGTGCTCTAATAAAATCGGATAAAGGTATTTTAAATCAGCGTGATCAAGCGTCGGGAAAAGGTGATGTAGAGCGTGGTCGCCGAATCGAGTGATCGATTTGAAGTGATTGCCAGCGTAATCGATTCTTTCAACAATCGTGTCCATTTGGTGCAGGCCCCAATCTAACGTTTCGCCTCTGGAAATGTAAAATGTAGGATTAATTATTTAGGATAAGACTTTGTTCCATTAAAATGATTTTCAATATCTTTCAATGATAAGTCCGATTTGGTATGAACTTTTAGCGTATTTCTTAAGGATTTTTTTATTGTCCATGGAATGTATTGGATAAATCTTTGTTTTAGATGTACAATTTTAAATGGACCTTCTGCATCCTTTTTTATGAGACCGTATACTATACAGGAATATCGTCGACTGTATCATCAAACCTTTTTTAGCTTACCTTTCTGAGAGTGGCTAGACATTAGATAAAAATTATAAAGTAAACTTAATACCAAAATTTCTATACGAATGAAGAACCACGGCTCTGTTGGTTATATATAATACTAGCTTTTTTCCCGCAGCTCCGCCTGCGTCAAAAAGTAGCCCATGTTTGACCCCAGGTCTTCAACTATATTCATACCAAATTTCATCAAAATCCGTTCAAGCGGTTTGGCCGTGAAAGCGTAACAGACAGACAGACAGACTTTCGCATTTATAATATTAGTATGGATGTGCTATACTGGCACATCATTCAAACTTCGTAATAAAGATTTTACGACAGCTGGGAGTCTCTGTGCATTATCAACTTTTAAACAAACACTCGTACCAAACTTCTAATTTAATTTATACACAAACATGGAGTAAAACGGAATGATAAGCACCTTTCCTTGTACTCCTCAAGTCTTAGGTAGTTAAAACTATCATGCTGAATAAATATATGGAACAAACTTATGCATTAAACTTTTACTATTATACGAGTCGGAGGATTTTACGCGAAATATAGTTTTTAACGTTATCCAAGAAGTTTTAAAGTTGAAACTTGAATGGATTTTGAAAGTTTCAGACGATAAATAGATGAATTTTTGTGGGTCTAGTGTTATTCTTAGTTGACGTGTCGTATGGTTATTGTCTCTGTTAGGACCATCTCATATCCACTGTAACATAAAGTAATTGAGGTATAAAACTTGGCTAATAATATCGCCTTGCTTTCTAGATTTGAACTGAACATGAAAGAGCTGTAATCATTTAACTTTTATCACTTGTTTTCCCGGCTGTACCAGGGAGAAACTACATGTTTCTAGCTACTAGTCTGAAATTTTTTGTTGCCTAAATAATTTATTTATTCCGTGTACACATTGTAATATATAAGTATACCTTTATTAGAAATATAACATAAGGAAATCTTGGCACGAGGGTTCTACTTATTTTTTAAGAAATTTCTTCCAGCAGTCCTCCGACAGAAACTTTAGAAGAAAGAGGCAAGCCAGAGGTTGAACAGTGATTTAAATACATACCTGGGAAAATCTCCGTCAAAGAAATTGGTATGATCGTGGTGACCAGCAGTCAGGCCATAGAAGACAAAAAAAAAGCTGGAACCCATTATAGTGGCAATCCATACGGCCACCACCCACGGCAGTGACATGTCGCTGAAATACCACATCCAAGTTGGGACGGTTAGTGGTAGAAGATGTGACCAATTCAAATTCTTCCCTTCAAATTTTAGGAGCGATATGGTGAAACTGAAAACGAAATATTTTTAAATTTACCTGTGCAAGGTACGCACAAAAACTATCCGACAGACCGAAGCTGCGGACAGCAACATCACATCGCTATATTCATGTTTTAAGCCCATTTTTACTAAAATTTGTTTAGTCCCTTTCTCTTTTACAGTTTTTTTGGTATTAAACAGACAGAACATTTTAGTTAACATGGGCTTAACAAACATTTGTTACATTTTTGTTTGAAGTATAAGTTCGGAAAGTGACGTGACAAACCAAATTTAACCAACCCTTCACCTGCGCGGGAACCATATTTGGTTCATAACAATGGAATTTTTATTGATGTAAAACTACAAACTATTTGTTAATTATTATTATTACCAAATTTTCAATAGATTAATATTTTAGCTTGAACATATTTTATCATAAAGTTAATGAAAGTTCAGAAAATATGCGAGTAACAAGAATAATTTCAATTGACATAATCATAAAATTTGTTTGTCATGTTATTTTCAGGTAAACGATAAAAATATATTCATTAATTTTCATACTTATTCTGTAAATAGAAATACTAATTTTGTAAAGCGTCAACATAATCAATCAATCAATCAACTTTATTGCGTATTATCCATCAATTTATTTTGAGATAATGAACATAACAATTGCTTATTAAAATATTTCGATTGTATTCTAATCAGCGATTAGGTACTGTTTCATGTTCATGTCACATGCACTTGAGTATTGCACGAAAGCCATTGATGTTCAAGGGTTAAAAAAAAAAAAAATGAGTTGGTAAGGTTATTTTAGTCAGTAACCTTCACATTTTGGTAATCTTCGTTGTGTTATTTAGTTTAGGAATTTGTTGACGATTAGTAAATCACAATTTTTATAATTTCAGGTATGAAGTAAATCCAAATATTTTTTTATAAATAAATTTTATTTTTTGATAAAAATGCTGCAATGAAGTTTTATTCATAAGTATGTATAGCATAGTCAGAATTTATTAAACAACGAAAACAACAAATTTATTCATGCTCAAAATTTAACATATGAAATTATTAAGACTTTGAAGTTTTCAATTAGAGAAAATTTCAATTGATTATTTTAATGGATATGTATTATGATCAAGTGGCAAAAATAATATAATTTACTATTTAGTTACTTAGTTCCGTATAATTGTCGAGTAACTTTGTATATTCATACACATAAATCCTTGTTACTATGTAAAAATCTTGTAAACTATTAGCTGTTTCCCGCAGCTCCGCCTGCGTTAAAAGTAGCCTATGTTTGACCCCGGGTCTTCAACTATATCCATACCAAATTTCATCAAAATCCGTTCAGCGGTTTGGCCGTGAAAGCGTAACAGACAGACAGACAGACAGAAAGACAGACAGACTTTCGCATTTATGATATAAGTAAGTATGGATGCACTACTTATTGTGTTCTACGAAGTGTAAAGCCAGTAATTTCTAGTAAAACGCAATTCATTTATACTAAACATACACACTTTCCGTATTTCTTGGCACGATCAAACTGATTATGTATGTATTTAGCTTACCTACTATTTAGTTTCCTGTTGTACTTTATACTTCTGTTGTAGGTAAATTGTTTGTTTACAAGCGCTAATATCTTAATTTAGATACTGATGAAATTTTTTAATCAAAATAAGATTGGTAGTTTTAACGAAAACACTGTCAGATAAAAGAAGTTACTTTCATACTTAAATAGATCATGTCTTTATAATGAGTGCCATGAAGGGGGCTTAGGAAACTACTATAGGCGTCTTCTGTCTGATTTGTGGATTCCAACAATTTAGGCAGGCGATTTTAATTATAAGTAAACGCTTTCTTGCTCACTTTATACTACAGATAAAGCTTAAATAGTTAATGTAACAAAGATTATCCAGAAAAAACATAAGACTATCAATCTTGAAACAATATGCGCTCCCCGTGAGATTCAAATTTGTTATCTTAGAAAAGCTAAATAAAATGCAAGTACTTACTCTTTTATCATGATAATCAATGATGCGAAGGAGTATATTACTGGGTAATATATGGGTGCCAAACGGGCCCAAAAGGGCTTATTTCTGTATGGCAGGAACTGAAGGAAAGGCTCTAGCATACTCAATTCAATGTCTTGCAGTGTGTTCGTGTGCATATGATGCGACATCGCGTGGGAAATGCGCCAGTCCCTGTAATTTGTATTAAAAATTACATTAGTTAACAAAAATATAATCTTATGACTGTAAAAAGAGCCAAACTACCAATCAACCAACAACGGTTGGTTGATTGGTAGGAAAAGCCTACGTCTTTTACATTTAAAGTAAAATACCGCCACAATTAAAATCATGATTAAAACGTATTCTAGAGTCCGAAGTATGGAGGCTGTGATTGAAAGTAAATAAAATTTTCTTATTGTACCCATTTGCACCATAAAAAAACCAGAAATGTATAAAAATGCAACTGAAAAAGTCTAGACTCTAGATCATGTAGTTTAATGCCCTTTCGGGGACATAAAAGCTATGAAATGTCAGGGACATGTAACATGGTAAATATTTTATTAAAGGGACAGCCCCTGACTCTTTTCGCCGGCACATGACTTAATACTGGAATAAATTCATCATCATCATCATTTCAGCCGCAGTTAGTCCACTGCTGGACATAGGCCTCTCCCAATGATTTCCAAAATAATCGGTTGGCAGCAGTCTGCATCCAGCGTATGCCTACGACCTTTTTCAGGTCATCTGATCATTTGGTCGGTGGATTCGATGGTCGCTGCGCTTACCCGTACTTGGTCGCCATTCGAGAACCTTTCTGCCCTATCGGCCATCGGTTCTCCGCGCTATGTGCCCTGCCCACTGCCACTTTAAAGAACTAATCCGTTGGGCTATGTCGGTGACTTTTGTTCTCCTCGGATCTCTTCATTTCTAATTCGATCTCGTAGGGAAACACCAAGCATCGCCCTCTCCATAGCTCTCTGGGCGACCTTGAGCCCATAGTCAAAGACCACGTTTCGGACCCATATGTCATCACTGGTAACGCACACTGGTCGAAGACCTTAGTTTTAAGGGAATGAGGTATTTTGGACGAGAAGACGCTACGCAGCTTCCCGAACACCGCCCAGCCGAGTCGGATTCGACGAAAGACCTCGTCCTTGAAGCTGAAGTTGCCAGCCTGGATCATCTGACCCAGGTAGACATACTGGTCTACAACTTCAAGGGTGTCGCTCCCGACAGAAACCGGTGATGACGTAACATGGACATTACACATTGCCTTGGTTTTGTCCATGTTCATTTTAAGGCCCACCTGTTGGGAGACTACGTTTAGGTCGCTCAGCATGGTACTTAAGTCCTCCAGCGACTCCGCCATGACCACGATATCGTCGGTAAAACGAAGATGAGTGATATATTCGCCATTGATGTTTATGCAAAGTCCTCCCCATTCCAGGAGTTTGAAGGCATCTTCCAGAGCAGCGGTAAACAGTTTCGGAGAAATGACGTCTCCCTATCTTATACCTCTCTGCAATTGAATAGCCCCCGTGGTCTGCTCCTGTACTTGGACTACCATGGTGGCGTTGCTGTACAAACACTTCAACACTTCGATGTACCGATGGTCAATGCGGCACCGCTGGAGAGACTGAAGCACCGCCCACGTTTCGATCGAATCAAAGGCCTTCTCATAGTCCTCAAACGCTAGGCATAGTGGCCGGTTATACTCTTTGGTCTTCTGTATAACCTGCCGAAGCGTATGGATGTGGTCTATGTTACTAAACCCTTTTCGGAAACCAGCTTGTTCGGGAGGCTGGAAGGTATCGAGCCTGTTCGCGAGACGATTCGTGATTACCCTCGAAAAAAGCTTATAGATGTGGCTCAGGAGCGCTATGGGTCTATAGTTCTTCAATAGGGTATTGTCACCTTTTTTGAAGAACAAAACCACCACGCCCCTGTTCCACGCCTCTGGTGTCACGCCCTCGAGTAAAACGGAACCAAAGAGCTTCTGAAGGATTTTCAGTACTGGCGTTCCGCCCGCTTTCAGAAGCTCTTCTGTGATTCCGTCTTCGCCCGGCGCCTTGTTGTTCTTGAGCTGTTTTATTGGAGCTTGACTCTTCTTAATGAGCCCTAGCCAGGTGGCTTCTTGAAGAAAGAGTTAAGGAATAAATTAACAGATATCAATTCAAATCTATTAGTCAAATGCAAATCTTAAGTTTGGTGTACCTACACTGTTTTTGTAACTGAGTCAAAGTCGGTACCAGTTTTGACATCAACTATTTAAATTATTTCCATATAGCTTTATATTTTACGCTCTAACATATTTTGTGATTTGACAACTGGTACTATTTACACTAATGAAATGACACGAGTTAAATGTACCTATAGTATTGATTGACATTTATAATATTCTAATAATTTATCTATACCAACTGGAAGATTTTGCATACCTTGAAAGGTAAAATGAAGATCTAACAAATGTAATTAAAGACCTATTGTGATTTACCTACATTTATAAAAACAAATAAATACAAAATATGGTTTCTGCAATTTAATATAAAAAAAACTCTTAAATCAAAAATCAAAAGATAAACATTTGTAAATAAAATAATAAGGCACTATTGTCTCTCCTTCGTCTTTGCTCACTCCCACTTCAGGTGGGGTCGGCTCTTCTAGTTAATTTGCACCAGGACTGTCTGTCCTGGGATTTAGGATGAGGCACTACGGTATTATCGTTAAAATATTAAGGTGAAAAGAAGACTCATGCTATATTTGTAAAATTATTATTAAATACAAACGAGTACTTCTAAACACTTTACACAATAGAAGTAACTACTTACATCGAATCCAAACTAATATTATAAATGCGAAATCTGTCTGTCCGTTACGCTTTCACGGCCAAACCGCTGAACGGACTTTGATGAAATTTGGTATGAATATAGTTGAAGACCCGGGGTCAAACATAGGCTACTTTTTGACGCGGGAAAAAAGCTAGTATTATATATAACCAACAGAGCCGTGGTTCTTCATTCGTATAGAAATTTTGGTATTAAGTTTACTTTATATTTTATCTAATGTCTAGCCACTCTCAGAAAGGTAAGCTAAAAAAGGTTTGATGATACAGTGGACGATATTCCTGTATAGTATACGGGAAAAAGCTAGTGTAAAAATAAATAGGTACTCACGAATATGACAATCCTCCAAGGTTCAACAAGTACATGCGCCAACTGTCTGCTCTATGAAAATAATTATGAGCACAAGTCATTAAACTACTCAGAGCAAGACTATTCAAAATTGTAAGAGACGCGCCCAAAATATAACTCTTGGTCCACGCGAAACAACTTACAGGACTTAAAACAGCACAGGCGAATAACAATAAGTCCGTTACATAATCACTCTTTCTTCTATTATCTTTTGGCAAATCTTTCAATTTTTGCATAACTTTTAACTTGAGGGTCTTATAAAATCCGTGTTCTTTGAACGTAAAAGGGGAATTCCTTGGTGCTTCGGCTTTCTTTACGAAGTAATTAGGCAATATTTCCTCGGCAATTCCTTTCAAGTGGTGAGTTTCAAACTGCTCAGTGATATCGGTTCCCTGAAAAGAATTCGAGCGAATTAAAGTTTGAGATTTGAAAAAAATAACTGAAGGAAAAAAGAACTTATAACTATACGGATATTGACTATAAGATTTAAAAAAAATCAAATAAGACATTCTACCCCCTAAGTGTGTGTCTACTTAGCTTACAACTTTCCCCGAGAATTAGATTATTACATGCAGAAAAAAATCTAAGTAGTTTGCAATTTCTATGCATTCAAACAATATTTTCACCTTTACTTTGTTCATTTATAGATTACAAAACTATAAAATACATATTTATTTCATCCAGGCTTATCAGTTTATTGAGAGAAATAGGACAAAACAGATATTTGCACTTTAGTAGTGTAGACGTAGTAATTGTTAATTTTGTAGCGTAAAGTTGTTTTATCTTGTTAAATAGAACTACGGGTTATGGGCCCAAGCATAACACGCTGCGCAGGTAAAATAAAGTTATATATTTATTTGATTTAAAATCACAATTAGCAGATGCAACAGTTACTTAAGTATAATTAAAAAGAACGTGTTATTTGTAATAGATATATACCTACAATGTTGTGAATAATTGTTTCACAAACCTTTAGACGTGATCTTGCTACATAATTGCAGTTGATGTAATGACAACAAAATAAACAGTTTTTATGTTCACTTTTTCTTTGCTTCGTTGGCCAGATACAATGTTTGTATTTTAAAGTGAGTAGGTATTTTTGTAGTGGGTAATCTTTGGAACAACAAACGCAATTTTTTGAACTTTATCTGATGATTATGAAATCATAATGCATCATCATACGTTTGACTTCTGCCTGGAGTTTTTGAAACGATAAAGTATACGGTCATCATCATATCGAGTGGGTTACATGGTCAACCGACTTTGTACACTCAGGTGTCAGAGTTTTTCGGAAACGCCTTTCAGCCTCTGACGCGGTTCCTATAACTACGACCAAATGGCAGCCGGGACTAACAGATAAGCGTGCCTTCTAAAGCAAGGAATCATCATTATTATCAGACAATCAGGTGATTCAAGCCTGCAATGTCCTAACCATACTAGAAACAACTAAACAAAGTATGCTTCTCGTGGGAATTGAACCCATGACTTGCAGGTCACGACTTCAGGTGTTTGCCTGAGGTCAAGTCAGACAAACACCTGAACCACTGGACTACGGAGTTAGTTGACCACGGGCGGATTAAACCAAAACAAATATCTATTAACAAAAATTAACAAAGTTACCTTCGTACACAGTATCCATTGTGATCCTCCAGGGTGCTTTGATATGAAGTCTGTAAGGTCATAAAGGTTGTCATGTATCCTCCATAAGCCTTCTGCTCCGTCTTGAAGCCTTTTTCCTTTCAACCATAGCTGGGCAATCTTGGGCTCCTCGTTTCGGAGGACAGGGTACATCAATTGTGGAAAACTTGTTTGTTTCTCTGGATTTTGGTTTGGAGGCATGACCTGAAATATTATAGTTATAGAATATCATAGATTTGTAAATAAATTTGTGAAAGTAAAATGTCTATCATAAGGTATAAATAGTATCTAATTAGCTTCGAATAGTTTTTTTATGGCACCACTCGTTAATTCCTTCTCTTTTTGGTCCTAAGGTTTGACTGGTAGAGAGTGCCTTAACCCTTATGCGCGTAACATTTTTTGTCATATTGTTTTTTGATTTTTTGATATAATCTATTAAATGATGTCTGTTATAGATGTTGGTTAGTTAAATCTAGATATTGTTAAAGGAAAATATTTTTTTTTTAATGGGTCATTTACGACCCATTGGGCATATACGCGGACCCAATTGTATGAAATATTTTCTATAAGGAAACGTAAAAATCAGTATGAAAGACGTAATACGAAAGACGTAAGACGTCGGGGCCGAAAGGCCATGGCTGGAGGGCGTCGTGGTAGAATGCTAACGCGACCCCATGGCGCCCTCAACAGCCGGTGCGGAATCGCCGGAGGGGTTTTAGTGGGTAGTCCAGGCACTCTGCCTGGGAGTTCCACACTCAGTGCGTAAATGCATTTCCACTCCGTTAACAAAAAAAAATTGTTTTAGACAACTGTAAGCAGTCAAAAAGCCATTAAAAAGCTTTCCAAAGATACAATAGGGCCAAAAATCCAAAGTATTGATAAACTCACAACAGAGGCAAAGCTCCACTATGGGTCGCTGAGCCATCATTGTAAGTAAGTAAACTGAGTCTCTTGATAGGCTTATGACCATGACTGCTGGTCAATATCTTTTAGACGTACATCTTGATACAACAGGAAATAAGAGAAGAGTTTTCAAATTTATTTTCCTCCATTTCAATTTGTGATTACTGGTTACTTTGATTTTTTATGAACTACTCACTGAGTTGGAGCAAGATGGTGGTTCTACCTATAAATATCGCAATAGACCTCTACAGAATTACCGTCAAATCACATAAGTGTCAATAATAAATGCCTATAAGCTAAACATCGACTTATTTTGTGTTAGCGTCAATAAAATCCGAAATTTCGTTAGTAGAAAACAATAGATGGTACCTAATAAAAGGACATATTTATGCCCACGGGGTCGGTAGTGACCCACCGACATATTGCATGTAATAACTTCATGACATTTTTTGGACATTTTGACTTACTTACAAATAGTTCAAATATAATCTTTAGTTTAATAAACAATTAAAAAGTTTATAATATAAGGCATTGTTTAAAAATTAATTAAGTTATAATGTGCGCGGGTGCCAACGTTTGGCTTGAAAAAAAATTACCTTTCATCTTTTTTTTTTCTTTGAAGCTTCAGTTTTCAATTTAACAATCTTTTAGTAGTAGCTATTAATAATTCTGTGGTAGTAGTACAAGTTTTCTAGTTAGAGGTAATACCTTAGTCTAACAAATGATATTGAAAATAAATAAATAAACAATGCAGGTATTTATCAAAACACGTTTTTATCATTGATAGTCGAAGGGGTCGTTAAAACACTGTGGGCATATATGGATAAGGTATAAGTTATTAAATCATTTTTTTGTATTTTTAAAAAAGTGCAATATAAATTAAATTAATGTCTGTACAGTTAAGTCATGGGAGCCTTCGAAGTAAATATATTCAAGGATTTACCAATTTATTTTGCGTACTTAATTAAGTGCTTGTAATTTAAACTTCCGCAAAATAACATCTGAATCAATAAACGAAAAGGAAATGTATTCGTTAGGTTGTTAATACATTTAAAAATCGGATCCTAGTATTGAGAAATAAAGGGATTAGTTTTACTTTGATAAACAATATAATTTTATATTTTGATTATTCGTCGCCTTTGTACCCATTTAGTTGTATTGGATTTAACTATATTTCTTTTGTTTTTAAATGGTGCAATAAAGTGTTCATTCATTCATCATTATTTCGTAGATAATTCATTAAATTTACATTCATTAATTTTATTTTACAATAGGTAAAATGAAAATAATACTTAAAATTTACCTATAGTATTACGAAAGTTTGGATTTAATTTTGGATATTTCAGAAAAACATAATAGAAAATATTAAAGTTATTAATGTACCTATGTAATATTAATGTAAAGTATCTGTCAAAGTTAATAAAAACAGTTTGGAATATTTTAATGCTTACATGCTTGCAGATATGAGGCTTTTTTACCACTTTTGAAAAGAAAATTAAATAAAAATATGTATTTAAACTTTAAGTCGTTTAAAAATATACTTTCTTGTTTTTCCTGATACGTTGTAACAACCTGCCAATCAGGTTTCTTTGCTTGTGTGTTGGTTGTTACACATAAAAATAAAATAACCACAGAGGTCAGCGTCTTAGCGAAGTCAAAAAATTTCAAGGCCTACGAGTCGTTCTCGTGTTTTGATTAAATTTTAAACTTATTTAATTTAATAATAAATGTTACACAAATGTTGTTTTATATAAACGTTATGACTGTTGACTTCTAGTTTTCGTACATTATAAAAAATCGAATTAATATTTGGCGAGACTAGCTTACATATGCTTCGGTAACTTATTTTGAATTTGAATTTTTTATTAGTAACAACGCAAATTATATATTTCACGTACCTATCGAATAACACATAGAATTAGCAATTTTTCCTAAACTCCCAAGGCTTTATTAAGCATCTTCTTTATACCTATTCCCTACGTAAAAAATAATTTCAGGTGTTGAATAGTGATGGATTAACAAAGGTACGTACATATTATATAGGTAGTATACGAGTACATAAGAAAGTACCTAGTTAGCTTGTATTATATTAATGACTAGCTGTTTCCCGCAGCTCCTCCTGTGTCAAAAAGTCTATGTTTGACCCCGGGTCTTCAACTGTATTCATACCATCAAAATCCGTTCAGAGGTTTGGCCGTGAAAGCGTAACAGACAGACAGACTTTCGCATTTATAATATTAGTATGGATGTCTGGGCATGTCTATTGAGTGGCATTTGAATACATACAATAGACACGAGGGGAATCATGGGGGTCAAGAATATTTAAATGTTAATTAATATTTCCTCATTATGTATGAAAATGGATGGCATGTCTTGGGCGCCATATCTGTTTTTAAGTTAATTTCCGTAATCTCTCTATGGTAAGGCCGAAACGTAAAATGATCTTTTTGTGATCGTTGCGTAAGTATCTCTTTATAGAAAGAAGTCTTCAACCTAATTTGGTGATAATTCATGTGATTTGTCTCTTTGACATTGATTTTTACGAGATTTTTTATAAACAATGGTATACATTTAGTAGGCAAGAAGGCATACACAGCCCTCTTGATGGAAAGTTCTAACAGTAGGCATTTATTCGATTTTCCGAACGAACGGTACATAGCTTAGGAGAAATTGATAATAGGTAAGGGCCAGGGCGGACATATTTTCTTGTTATATCCACAAATAAATTGCAAAACGAAAGAAAACATAAATGGACTTAATAAATGACATTTCACCTGTTAATAAATCACTCTACTGGGTAATTAACAGTATACCTGTTCAGGTTTCTTGTAATTATCATAGTCATTACATTAAATAAAAACCTTGACTTTTAACGTAATAACAAAAAGTACGTTCTACTTGTAATTGAAAGCAAAGGTTAAATCATATTTTACGTCACTTGTTTACTCGCAATATTTTTCCTTAATTTGAGCAGGTAAGAGTTTTATATTTATCTAGGGCAAAGTTAAATAGTTTCTTAATAATGAATAGAAAATATCGTTTATTGAAACGTCTATCAAGTACAGAAATGTCTTACGAAATCAAGGTCCAAGATACGAGTAATAAGAAGGTGTACCTTGTGGTGTGTGTGTATAACAGACGTAATGACAATTGAATTAGTTGATTTTACCGATATAAAATTAGATAAGAAGAGTAATCCAGCTGACAAGCGGATAGTCATTGAAATAATACCCAATGTAATTAGGTACATAATATCTTTGGGAACTCGAGAAGAGGAAAACATCACGATTTTGCGGAGTCCAAGCCTAGGCTCTAAAAAAAAGGATGCAGACTAGAAAAACGCTGAGATGATGGTGATGGCAATACTGATAAATTGATAATTGGACGACGCACGCCATAAGGATATTAGATACTTTATAATAATGGATGAGTTAATAATCTGGAAATCGAATAGGAACAAATACTCTACATGTTTCCACGCATTTTGATCTAAAAAAATATTTTATAATTATAATGATTCCAATTAATAAAAAGTTGATAATTGCTTGTTTTTAAATGTTCAAAGTAAATAAAAACATAATAGGAACTTAATACGTACCATAAAGTTACTGTACTGTTTAACAAAAACACTAATAACACAAAAATACCACTTAATATATTCACAAATTTTCAGCTACTTCACACTTTAGCACTTTCATAAATATATTTTTAATTTAAAACTTGTTTTGACTAAAATTCTATTTGTTTTGTACCGCGTACGCCCATCGTATAACTTTGACTGATATCAACTGGCCATGCGTAGGCGCATTCTTTTGTATCGCTGTGAACTTGATAGTTAAGGCTTATCGCACATTGCGCTACTGTTGATATTTATCTATTCGTTGGGTACAGAATCGATCGTTCAATTCTTTGCACAATCCAATTTTTACCATTGAGCTAATAACAATCAAATAAATTAAGTTTATGCAAATAAACAAATAATTTTGCTGTGGGACAATGGTTTTTGTATTTCTTTGCAACTAAAGATTTAACAATTATACATTAAGTACCTACAAAAATAACTCAATTTCAACGTGAGATTTTTAAATCAGTCTTTTTCTAAGATTCAGCCAATCGCTGTATAATTATCTATTAATATCTATACTAATATTATAAAGCTGAAGAGTTTGTTTGTTTATTTGAACGCGCTAATCTCAGGAACTACTGGTTCGAATTAAAAAATTCCTTTTGTGTTGGATAGATCATTTATCGAGGAAGGCTTTAGGCTATATAACATCACGTTGCGACTAATAGGAGCGAAAAAACAGCCGAAAATGTGGAAAAAACGGGGAAAATTATTCATCTGTGAGGGCTTCCGTTGCGTGCGCTACGAAAATCGTTCGAGATACCTAAAAATATGTATGAAAGATTTATTCCTCTTTAAATAATCTAAAAAAATGTCCGCGACAGTATATGTGTATCTTTTAAGATTAACTCACAATAACCGTTTTTATGATAATCAAATTTGAATCGAAATTAATGCATTATTACAAATTATTTGTCAGAGTTGTATCATCATAATAATATTAATATTTATCCAAATAAATGTGTTATTGATTTAGAGTATTTAACTGTGAACAAAATTGTCTTTGACATCACCTTATTTCAATAAACATCTTATAAGATAATACAATTTTAAAATAACTCAAACGAAACAAAATTCACACGCGCCGCATGATGAGCGGTCGCCCATGATTCCCAAAATAACTATTCCACGCGGACGAAGTCGCGGGCACAGCTAGTAATTTCATATGGGTTAAGCAGTTATGGTCGTACTTTCGAATCTCATTTAAAACGGATATACGAATTGCAACTTCGTATAATTAAATGTATAATGCCTTCTAAAATTAAGGATAGATTTAAAGATGATAACGATGGTTTGTTCTATCACTGCGGAATCATGACAGTACATGATAAAATAAAATTTCTTTTACTAATAGAACAATTTCATAATAAATCATTACCAATAACAGTCTTTGCAAAAAGTGCACCACATAGGATTGCGACTAGAAATAGATTAAATTTAAAACTTCATCTACCCCGTTACACTAATTCATATGGAAAAAATAGAATAGCCTACAAAATACCATTTTTATTAAATCAGCTACCAAATAATTTAAAAAACGAACTAACAGAAAAGAATATTAAAACGAAACTCAAACATTATTTCATTAATAAATTAAATACATATAAATAAAGGTAATTTACTTACCTAGATTAAATGTTAAAATGACACATCCTGTATTGAAACGCATCTGCTTGGTCACCTATTGTCAACTAACTACTTACTAACCGGTTCCGAAGAAGCGCATGGTGGCGAGTCGAGTGTTGGCGATACAATTCATCGATGTACATAATCAATCATCTAAGCGTTAATTTGTTGAGTCTATATATGTATATGTGTTGTTGTAGTCTCCTAAATAGAATGAGATGAATAGTCAGTGCCGGTAAAAACATAATTTAAGTTTGTAGTGTACTGTATAACATATACATAAGATGTTTGTTGTTATTATTAAATAAAATAAATAAATAAATAAATTTCTACTGGTATATAAAAACTGCCTCCGTAGTCCTATGGTTAAGGCGTTTCCCTAAGACCCAGAGGTCGTGGGTTCGATCCGTGGGACGAGTGTTCCGATAAACCTATTTGACACCACGGTGTTCAGGTTCGATTGACCGTGTAATCTCGTTGCGAATAAATGATTATATTAATAAATGCGAAAGTCTATCTGTCTGTCTGTTACCCTTTCACGGCCAAACCGCTGAACGGATTTTAATAAAATTTGGTATGAATATAGCTAAAGACCCGTGGTCAAACATAGGATACTTTATGACGCAGGCGGTGCTGCGGGAAACTGCTAGTAAATCTATAAATGAGGGATTTTTCTGTGAAACTACTAACTGAATACAGTTTGACTTTTTATGATTACATCCTTTTCAATATTTTAAAGTTAATGTGTGAAATGGTATAGACAGACAAACAGTTGTGCAGAGACACATTCACATTTGTAACTTAAGTTAAAGAAAATAATTCAAAACTGGGTGTGTGACAAGCCTTATAACCTAATTAGACAACACTAATTATACAATTACTGGAATCGGATCTAGTTTCAAACTGCACATTATGATTAAAATTTTATTTTCAACTTCAAGTTAAGTACAAAGAAGATATAAATATTTAAATTTATACACTCAAACAAAGAAAAAACAAACCAGCAAAATATAAGAACTTTATGCAATGTAACGTCATAGAATAGATAACAGTACTTACATATTACAAAGAACAATAAGAAAATAAGTTACATGTAAACTGCTTATTTATTTATTTTAATTTGGTTATTCAAAATACAATTGTATAACACAAATGTCGACCTGTGGGTATGGCTCAACCGACACAAAAAATATCTAATTCTGAAAAGTATGAAAATCCCATTGGACGGAACAAGACTAGAAAATGTACTAGGAGTGTAACTCGGAAATGAAAAATAAGTGAAAGGCGAAGGTTCACCATTAAAAAGGGATCTTTCGACGTAGATTGAGTATATTGACGTAAATCAGGGTCGCGGTCTTTTGTAGTACAAGAACCAAATGTAATAATAAATTCGATGTAGGTATTTGTCCTAGGAAAAAATGAGAAAAGAAATGGAAACATTTTGGGTCATGTATTTTATTACCCTAAGGTTTTAAAGGTCGATTGACTTATTAATATTTAGTGTAAGGCGAAGGTTCACCATTAAAAAGGGATCTTTCGACGTAGATTGAGTATATTGACGTAAATCAGGGTCGCGGTCGTTTGTAGTACAAGAACTTAATGTAATAATAAATTCGATGTAGATATTTGTCCTAGAAAAAAATGAGAAAAGAAATGGAAACATTTTGGGTCATGTATTTTATTACCCCAAGGTTTAAAGGTCGATTGACTTATTAATATTTAGTATTACGTTAGCTGAACTAATTTGTTAGTATATGTCAATTAATTATTACAAATTAACTTTTCTTTAATAGGACTTACGTATTTTTTGGTTAGAAGTAAAAAAATTGCATGCATGTTTAGGTGAAGTATATATATTTGAGCCGTGTGGGGTTGAAACACTGGGTATAAAGGAGCCCTCTGCCCATTGACTTTTTAAAATTTAGAGAAAAAAGCTGGTCGATGTATCATTTGACTTGTGGTGGACTTTCCTTTGTACCAAAAATAAGCATGGCCATTCAATTGGAAATACTGCTAACATTTTGGGAACATTCCCGGAAGACAATGATTTGCGGGACATTTTTTATTTATAAGTTCTTTTTTGTCAAAGTGCTACTATGTTATAAACATTTATAATTCTTACATCAATTTAGTCTCTGTGAGTAATCGGTTCAGTAGGTACTCGTGAAATGATAGACAAATAACCTTTCACATTTTTAAACAATTAGCATGCAAACTGTAAATAATCTACATTTGAGATGTAAAAGTCTCTTATAATAATGTCCTTTCTAATCGGAATCCAAAATTACACATTTTTATTTTAATCTTATTCGAGACTTCAACATGGGCCCTTTAAATTGTGACAAAATCTGAATTCTAGTAAGATATTTAAAAATGACATAGGCGAGTTAAACATTTCTACAGTGACATTCGTTGTTTTGGGTGTAGTAAAACTTCGAAGCACTTTTAATTTTATTCTATCATTAAAAATAAATTTAAATCTGTGCCGTTGCTCCTTCATGCCACGGTACTCATTATCATTTTATAAAATCATTCAATGTACGATTTTTTACATACATACCATCACGCCTTTTTCCCGTAGGGGTAAGCAGAGACTACGGATTTCCATTTGCTACGATCATTACAGACTTCCCTCGCTTCTTCTACGCTCATCACTCTCGTCATACACGCTCGTCGATTACGGGTACTCCTGACATCTCCCTTTTTTAATATGTCTGCGATTTGGTCGCAGTATGTTCTCCGAGGCCGGCCCTTACCGACTTTTCCTGTCACCTTTGATTTGTAAATACCTTTCGTAAGTCTCCTTTCATTCATCCTTTCTACATGCCCAAACCATCATAACATGCCTTTTTCTATCTTTGTCACTACATCCTCATTCACACAACACATTTTCTATATCTCACTATTTCTAATTTTATCGCTCAGACGTACTTCGTGTGAAGTACTACTGACGATCTGATGTTACGGAGTATTGTAGTATACAATTTGTTTGTAATAGTAAATCGATCTTAATTTAATAACCTTAATCAATACTTTTTGGTGTCAGAAGCTGGAAACAGAAAGCTCAAAATCGAAAATTTTTGACCAGGCCCACTCAGGACTTTAGCACCTCTGTCTGCCTGTCTGTTACGCTTTCACGGCCAGACCGCTGAAGTGATTACGATTAAATTTGGTATGAATATAGTTGAAGACCCAGGGTACATAGGCTACTTTTTGAAGCAGGCAGAGCTATAAGATATAGCTAGTTTTATCTGGGTAGCTCACGGTATATTTGTAAAAAAGTTCAGGGGAAATCGACGAAATTGATTTGAGTCCAGTACCTGGGTTGAATTAGCTGTCGATAAGAGTCCTTATTCTCAGATATCGTCGAAAATTTCTTTCATTTCGGAGAAAATTTTATATGAGGTAAATAAGCATATAAATAAATGTTTAACAGACTTTTTTTACAATCTATATTAATTTAAAATTAAATAAGAAAATAAGAGATGATAGTAAGCTTCCTAAGTGGAGATGAAAGTAAGGTAGGGTATGATACAAAAAGATACTTTTTCTCAAAAAGAAAAGAAGAAACGGATGATCTATTTTCTCAAAAAATACACGGAACAAAGCCCCGTGCGAAAGCAAGTATTTTATCATTCGTAACCATTCAAAGGCATTCTCAAGCGGAATTAATATTTTATTTACATTAACATCGAAATGTTATTGATTTCCGTTTCTACGTAACTTCTTAATGAATCATTTCTGAGAATGCTCAAAGCACCCTTTGCCTTCTGAACTTCCTAAACTGAAAGGAAACCGCACAATTGGCTAAAGTTTATCACAATTTTAATGCTTGAAATCCTTTCTTCGTTTGAGAACTTCTGTTTGACTTAGAAAACCTTAGAATTGTTCCCTTTAGGTCAATTTTTGTCAATGATGTAAAACAATTAAATTGGGCAACCTTCAACTGCATATTGTCATGAGTATGATTACGTCAGAGTTCAAGAGTACCTATCAATTTTATGATCATCATCATTTCGTGTAGGTTACATTAACAATCGACCATTGTACACCCTGGTGTTAGAGTTGTTCGGCCTTTCGATATAAAATTAATTAATTTATTGATTTTATGATTTAAAAGTGTGAAACGGCTTCATTATTATGAAGGAAGGAAGTCTCGGAGAGGTTGCAATATTGCGCTTTATGAATTAGCTGAAAAGAATATCGAACGAAGCGTCGAAAAAGCAAAGCAAAAACAGAGCAAGCTTTTTTAAGGATATTAATACATATTTCATTTTGAAAATAAATAAATATATTTTATCATAAATTATTGGGATTTGCCTCGAGAACAAATGAGACTACACTTAACAACGGTTTGATCTATCAAAATTGTATTATGAAAATATCTGAATGTTTGAACTTAAATTTTAAGCTTTGTATTTCCGTATTCCAAATTCAATTAAAATTAAAAATAAAATTTGGTTGGATGCAGACTGCTTTCAAAATATTAATGTAGAGATTTGCATAAGAGGAGTGGCTAATATGAGTATATAAATACTCGTGATTTGAATAATAATAATGAATATTTGAACTTCATATTATTGTTGAAAAATAGCAATATAACATTTAAAAATGTTTTTAAAATACCCACTATTAAAACTAAATTTCTTACTTGAAATTAATATTTAAATATAATCTTTCATTAAGAAATAGTGCCTCTGGCTGAAACTTTTATCAGTATAGATGAGAACGGGTTTTGGCACCACATGCACAAACTTCTCTAAAAGACTTCTACGTCTTGGATTAAGGAACGAGATGCGTAGACCCGTGAAATTCCGGAGGTTTACGTCAAAGTCTTAAAATGTCAAGGTGTCTAAATTCAATGTCAAGATCGTTAAATGACCAGGTAGTAAAATGTCAAGATCGTTAAATGACCAGATAGTAAAATGTCAAGATCATTAAATGTCAGGATCGTTAAATGGCCAGGTAGTAAATTGTCAAGATTTGTAACATTCACTATCATATCTTTTGATTACGATGACCTACAATTTGGTTTATTTTACTGCCAAAAGAAACCACAGGTTTGAGTATATAGTATGAATCGCGACTTGATAACTATATGCAGTCCTGAGAAAAAAAAATCTTGACAGACGGACAGACAGACAGATGAACAACCAAGTGAGCTTTTAATTCTTCTTTACTGGACAACACGTTTTTGAGAATTATGTAACCATTATCCTGATATAAATTCTTCTGTCCTTGTGTTAATCGCGCCATATTGTTGATCCTTTAATACTGCATCGCCTCTACCTCGCTATTTGTCTGAACCTTACTGGTCTATCTCGTTCGGTCCATCCGTGCTGTACAGATCAGACATACTTTTGACAGCTGCCGATTCGTTTAGTACCAAGTTCTGTGTATAGACAAAGTAGTTACATAGTTAATCTATTGAAATAATAAAAAGCTTCATAGGAAATTGGAGTCATCTTTTTGCCTCTTTGGGGGCTAAATTCTGTAAAATCCGTTTTTAGCTGAGGTCTATAATTATCCATATACTATCTGGCAGAATTTTTCTCCATGTCAGTACTTTTCAGATTTCGTGATTGAAACATAACTGAACTTTCACTTTTATATATATTACATCCATGCGTGTTTTCCTCAGTTGTAACCGCAACTTACGTTTCGGAACCTAGGGTACGCTACAGCGTACTTAAATACCATGACTTACAAGTCATGGTATTTAATTTGGCGGCACTGGTTATTACAATTAAGCGACTGCCGTCTGACCTCAGTAAGTAATCCTTTTTACAAGGAAACCAGACCAACAGGAACATAACTTAAGGTGTGTTGGTGGTCAACACTGTCAAATTTATTCAGGCTGACTAAACGCATCTGACACAGCCTACCTACTGCCATCTATCGATACCAACTGGGACCAACATAAACAAAACCAGAACCCGAAGTGTGTTAGTGGCCAACACTGTCAGTTTTATTTATTTAAACTTTATTGTACAAAATATACAATTGTATATCACAATAGGCAGACTTAATGCTAAAAACATTATCTAATAGCCAAACTTTGGATCATGTAGTAGTAGTTTTTTTCAGGTTGTATATTTTCAAACGTATCCGACACAGCCTACGACTTCCACCTATCGATAACAACCGGGACCTAAGGCTTAAAGATTGAAATTTTACGATCTTGACATAATACGACCTTGACGTTTCATGATCTTGACATTATACGACCTTGATGGTTTACGATTTTGACATTATACGACCTAGACATTTTGCGACTTTGAAATTTAACGACATTGACATTTTACGATCTTGACATTAAACTCCGGAGCTGATAAAAATATACTATTATCTGTGACATATGATACAAGCTGTTTCCCGCAGCTCCACCTAAGTCAAAAGTAGCCTATGTTTGACCCCGCGTCTTCAACTATATTCATACCAAATTTTATCACAATCCGTTTAGCGGTTTGGCCGTGAAAGCGTAATAGACAGACAGACTTAGGACCATGGATTAGTATGGAAGATTAAATCAGCAATTTAAAGTTATTATCGTATAGGTAACTTAAGAAATTCATGAAATAAACTAATAATTAAAAACATCGTAAAATACGCTACTAGTCCTTTGATCCCATATCGCATTGATTGCGTCCAATAAAATGGAAAACTGGGCACTTTCCTCGAATTCCCACCTTATTTACAATGTTTACTGAATCCCTATTGCTACGGTAATAAACTAATGTCACTACAGAAGAATATACGAATACATGTCACTCTTGGTAACTGTATTGAATAAACATAAGTCAAAATTAATATGTAAAATCGCAATGGGGGATTTATTCCATTATGTGATTTCATTCAGCAAAAAGTTAAGTGAGTTGTTTGTGTTGTACATAGACGTTTCTATTTTTCTCACTCAGCGGTCTCATTTTCAATACAAAGAGTCGGACTCTTTTGAAGTATTTTGTTGAATCTTGTTTACATTTACATACATTGCAGATTCTTGACACCTTACCAAACAGTAGGTATATATACATACAATGACCTATGTAATTCACCATGACGTACTACACTCCCGACATTATTCGATATCAATCACAAGTTGAAAATATAGATTGGCAAATCGTCCAGTTGAAGTGAAATTTAAATATTTCACTTTTATGAAAATGGTTCTAGATATAAGATAAGTAATATTGATAACAAGGCATTTCAATAGAAAGAAAATCAATAAGAGAGAGAGCCCGCCGAGACAGTGGCATTAAAAGTTTCTTAATAAAACGCTACTAGTCATTCCATTAATTGTAAATTCATTTGTAATCCATCAGTCCAATTAGTACAGAAACGAGACAGCTAAATTACTTAGAATTTTTGAAACAAAGGTCAATTATATCACAAAATACTTATGTATGGCATAGCATAAATAAATACCTTCGGCCTCAATTCTGTGTATTTTTTATTTTTTGCCACGGGTATTGATGAAGGCGAACAACAATTGAGATTTACACCACCTAGCTTATTGAATTTGTTCACTGTTCCCTTCACTGAATGGATACTATTGTCCTTTTTTTACTGAGTGAGAATAAATAAGAGAGAACTGATCATGCGCATATTATATTAAGTATATTATAGTAAAACCCATTTTACTAGTATAAACTAGTATAACAGGCCAGCTATACCTGACCAGTGTTGTATTTTAAACACCTACTACTTAAATGTCAATAGATTATTCCAATTATAAGTCTTCAGCAATCGACCAAATAATCAAGATGATTCTTTAACATGAAGATGATGACCAGGCAAGATGCGAGGAACTCTTGTGCAAGTGGAACATCTCCTCGAATCTGTTATGCCCTTTTGGAAAAACACAGAGTATGAAACACCCCCCCTTTTTTTTCTATCGAGGAAGGTTGTGCGTGGATTGACAACCTACCCTCCATCTAAATTCGCTGCACCTTCTTCGTCTAAGCGTGTTTTCCTAGTTTCATCCTCAGCCTTTGTTTCGGAGCCTAGGGTACGCTGTATTTCATGGTCCTAGATTTGGCGGCATTGAGTAATATAATCGCGACTAAGCAGTCGCTATCTGACCTCCGTAATCAGACCAACAGGAACATGACTCAAGGTGTGTTAGTTGCCAATACTGTCAGATTTTTTCAGACTGCCTAAAGGCAACAACCGGGACCAACGGCTAGACGTGCTCAACGGGGAGCTCGAGATAGAAAATGCCAATGGTTTATTATGACGCGTTGCTTGACACTACGGATACGTGCTACACGCTCGGCTATTGAGCTCCTCAAATTAAATCCGCTGCACCATTCGCATATAATAATATCATATTATTTCTAAAAAGATTGAAAAAAATAAAACTATTTTTTGGCATTTTTATCCTTCCTTCGTCGCTACCTTTCATTTTCGGTCTAAAATAACAAATGTACAGACACGTCGATTCTACTCTTTACAGATAACTGCGTTTAAAAAATAGTACTTTTGAGACAAACTAGTTTGTAAGAAATGTTTTTTTTTTAATTCATACTCTCTTTAGGCACTTTCAATTGAAACTTTTAATATTCAAACAGTTGGAGATTTTCTTGTACCTAAGTCAGTTTAATGCCGATATCCATACTTCCATACTTAATAATATATATGCGAAAGTCTGTCTGTCTGTTACGCCACGGCCAAACCGCTGAACGGATTTTGATGAAATTTGGTATGAATATAGTTGAAGACCCGGAGTCAAACATAGGCTACTTTTCCACGCAGGCGGAGCTGCGGGAAAAAGCTAGTATATTAACAAAGTTGAAGACCTGTCACTCATTTCTGTCATAAAAATGTAAATAATATTTAAGTATAAATATTGAAGGAAATGTCAAAAAGAAGTTTCTGCACATCAGTATAATTTTAATGAAGTTTCATTGTAAAGTAAGATTATAATTAATATTTTTTGTTTAATTTCTAATAATAAAATTATTATTACAAGAATCTCTTCGTCTGAGAATGTTTCCCAGTTGCGTCCTCAGTTAACGCTTCACAGCCCAGGGTACGCTTTATTCATGGTCCTAGAATTGGCAGTACTCTTTATTACAATTATTGAAGCGACCACCGCCTGATTTCGGTAAAGTAACTAATAATAATAAAGTAAGTAGAAAAGGTAAAGATAATTACGAAAAGAACGTCATGATACAATGTTATAGAATTGCATTACTGTAGAAATATTAAAAGCTGAAAGATGATGAAAGATGAAACTTATCCTGTAAACTCGTAAATCTATTGAGAGTTGTTTGAAATTAAGTGCACTTTTGTTGTTCCTCGGCTTTCGTAAATGAAACATGATGGAATTTCGGCTTTATAAGGACGACGGTGCTAAAGAGTTCGTAACTAAATGGACTCCTTAAACCTACTTGTGTTAATTGAACATGATGGAATTACAGCCCTGCAAAGAGCAACATAAGATCTGAGGAATTTGCGCAAATTTAATATTTTTATTAAGAGCGTGTCTGACGAGAGTGATGAGCGTAGAGGAAGTGAGGTCTGTAAGGATCGTATTCGAATTGAAATCCGAAGTAGACCATTTATTATTATCGCTTTCTACATTGCATGTTTTTTATTCACCTACTAACACTGTTCACATTCACGCAAATACACAGCACCGGCACACAGCACACTGATTAGTTTCGATAAATTTCTTACATCTATAGTATGAATTTATTTTATTTATACTTACATTTTTATTGTAGGATACTACCTACGTATTTATACTCTAAGTTGAATTCCTATTTTTTAATTAAGTGTACTTACTATTTGCAGAATACATTATAAAAATACTATTTATTTATAAAAACTGTATTGTTCCATAAGTACAAATACTTACAACAATTGGCGAAATTTATGCTTAGAGCATTCTATTCTTATACGGTTATTTTTCTATTCGACATTTGTCTATATTTTTCCAAGCTCAGTGGCTGAAACAGTTTGTCACGACGTGCAAGATAACGCCTACTCATTTTATGAGAGCAATATCTCTCAAGCGTCTGTATTAAATTTATTTTAACTGTGACATTTTACTTCGTTTTTTATACTGTTTTCGCTTATATTAAAAACATTTTAGTTTTAATATTTACCTTTTATTTAAAACGAAATAAAAAATATATACCAGATTACACATTAACATTTATAGAAGTGTGTAGACGCTGAATCTTTAGTGACAGTGACATCAAAAAAAAAACACAATTTTTAGAATTGTTTACGTTCAAATATATTAAATATAATAAAATAAATTTAAGGAAAGTATTTTATAAAATTTTCTCGAAAGACTGGAATTACTAATATCGTGAATATAAAGCTGACCCAACTTTTTCTTTTTCCAACTTTGACATGTCTAAGTTAGTAGAGCAGAGATAATTTAATTATAGCTTGAAAAGTTCTAGGAAACATATATTAAATTTCGTAACATCTGAAAATTTATTAGGTAATGTTTGAGCATTTTAGTTGTCATAAATTTATCATTTGAATTTTTGGGTTGTTAAAACTGTATACATGTGTGGGTAATTGTACAGTTTAATCTTTTAAAAACATACGTTACCACTTGTTGCTAAGTTTATATGATGTCATCATTATTTCTTTAGATTTTTTTAATCACAAACTAAAATTCTATGCATTGGAAGTACGGTCAAAAATTTATCTTTTATCGTATAATGCTTTGTCATTCATTCATTTAATACATTGAAGTCTGATTGAATAAATCAAATCATTTAATTGCATTAAAAGTGTAAATGCACAAGTCATTGGCATTTGTACATTCTTCGTACACTTTACAAAATGTATATTACAATTTATAATCAGCCCCGCACCTGGTTCGAACTACCGAAACAAAATGTTGAAAGCCTCAGAGTCCATTACCAAGACACCCGAAATCGGCTATTTTATAAACTTATTTGTAATAATCTACAATTCAAATTTTATGAAAACTTCCCCGCCCTTAGGGAATTTACATTGGGTTTCGGCCATTTGGGTGGAGTCTCGGAATTTTCATACGTAAACACTAAATAAAGCGACGCTTGAAATGGGTCCTGACAAATGTTAATTTCCGCCAGGTAACTTAGACTTCATACCAGTCGCAATGTAATCTGATGCAAACCAAAAAATATACTTACTCAGCTATTTACTCAGCTGAGCCCAAGTGGAATTTTGGCCTCCGAAACGAGTGGGCGGCATAAAGGCAAGGGCAATGACGATTTATGTCCTACTTATAAGTAAGATACGTATAAAAGCCCTCTTCTAATAATAAAAGATTCTTAATACCATATTCTACATTTAACATCGAACCTACTTCGAGTGTGACTGTGTGTGTGTTAAATACCACCTTCTTTCCTTCACAACACTATCGCGATAACGCGAAGACCTACGTTGTCGCGACACGTCTGGGGGTCAATTCCGCTAATAAACTTTAAAAGACCATGCAACTGATTTTCTATTTCGACTAAATTCAATGCATTTTTGGTACCTATGCCCAATATTGGTATTCTGCTAACACAATTTCGAATCTAAATTTAAATTGCAGGTAAAACGTAATTGAATGGTGGGTAATAGTAGAAAAAATGTAAATATAATAAATAACAGAATACCGATTATTGAAAAAGTTGATGATTTTGATGATTTTTTGTTTTTTTTTTGCAAAATTTTCCGGTTGCAGTTCAATGGCATGCCAGTGGAATGCGATTGGTTTTAAAATTAGGAACAGAATACCAGAAACGTCAAAAGTTTTCATTGCGATCCAATTAGAGAAAATTGATACTTTGGCCCGAGAATTAGTTCTGTCAAGAATAATTTTCGCATACAAAGTTGTATCGCGACAACGCGAATACGAATCTTCACGTTTAAATGTAGCCACAGCATTAGAATAAATTAGATAATTACCCATGAAAATTGAGTTTCAGTTTCACATCCTAGAATATTTCCATTAATATAGACAAAAAAACTTAATGTTCAGTAGTAAACAAACATTTATTATCAGACCTAAAACAGATGACTATCACAGCAGCGATAACCCCACTCTAATGGACGTGAAGGCTCATAAAATACTTATTGTCGAGGTTTTAACGTCGACCACCGATGGTTCCATTTTTATATTTCATTCTTCGCTCCACAGGACACGTTAATTGAACTTTAGCTGTCCAAGGAGTGGAAACAATATTGACTTTGATAAAAATATAGAAAACTAACTAATCATCGCGGCTACGCCTGAGCCAAAAAGTATATTCTAGTCTAAGTGTTTTTTTGTACAAACTTTCATTTCCCATTTCAAAATCTTGAGAATTGTTATTTTTAAAGTAGCCTATGTTTGCCCTCGGTATTAAACCTTAATAAACTTCATCAAAATCATCAGACAGAACTTCGTATTTAAATATTAGAATGGATATGGAGTATGGATTCAGCTTCTACGAGTATATAGTTCGTCATCATCGACTCGTAAGGCACGTAAATTAAATAACGTCATGACAGGATATAATATTCATATTACTATATACGGACTTGAAAAGTCTGCATATAATACCAGAATAAAATGTCAAAACAAATATTTTAAATGATATAGTTTAGAACATAAATAGAGTCTTGACAACTCAAACATCAATTTTTATATATTTACATAATAACATAGTACAATACAATAAGTAAATAAATATTAACTAAGTGTTCTTGTAAATATAGAACACCAAAAGTTCCTACTAGGTACGTCTTGTCGAAAAACAATTAGTGTTCTAACAGAGCGAAATTCTTTTCATCGTAATTTTCATCTCAAAATTAAAGTCCATCAAATAACGTTAGGGTGAAGTATAAAATCAGGGTTTTCGTGGCAAAAAGTAAGGATACTCCACATGCTCTCAATTACCGACGGATCGCTGCCATAATGGTTTCCAAAGTAATTAATTGTCAAGTGCCTGCCTATGAGCGTTTACGGCGTCCGGTAAAGCTTTGTATCCACCAAAGTGGATTGATGTTTTATCGTGTCTGGTTTTCGGACCAATAATTCTTTACTGTCGAGGGTACTTTACACAGCGCAACAACCTAATGTTTTTTTGCTTTGTTTAATTGTAAAGTTCTAGTTTTGCTTTTTAAAAGTTGGGTACTAATGGACGATTCTTTTTTGTAAATATTGATGTCGGGCATCTGGGACTAGCTGCAGGTTATTACCTTTGCGTGAAAAAAGAAGCACACAAAGTAATTTAGAAAAAATATTCCGCAAATATAGTTTCAATCATTTTATTTTTATGTCTAGATTTTCAAGCGTGTGACCATGAGTGCACCTTATGTTAAAAACCGATGTTAATAATAATTGAATTATTAGCCAAAGCCGGCTAAAAATCATCATCATTTGAGCCAAAGTCCGTCCACCGCTGGACATAATCCTCCCCCAAAGGTTTTCAAAACGACCGGTTGGAAGCGGCCTGCATCCAGCGCTAAAAATCATCATTATACTCGATCTTACTAACCAACTCAAATCGGTCTAAATTTTTTTAAATCGCGATAAATGAGCATTTTATTATAACCAGTTTGCCGATCCCAGAAACAGAACATCAAAAACAATACGCAAAGGTTGCTAAACCCAATTCGAACCTGTGTCCCCTGAGATTAGTTTCCAATTATCACCGCAGGCCGATGAGATTACTACGACGACGGTGTCGAGACGTAATTCAGGATCAGTCACGTATGTTATGTCGACCTTGTGGGACTCAAGACTACAGCCGATTGCACCCCGGGGAGTGATTCCCGTTTGACCTTTGTGAACCTTAATTACTCAAAACAGATGTTAGTTACGAACACTACGAGATTAAGTTATGGATATGATTGTTTGGTTGAGACAGAGGTAATGTTTTGGTAGGTTTATTTTGAAACCATTGAGAACAAAATTTAACAGTATTTAATTTATAATTCCTACATGAAACTAAACCTTTTCAAAAAAAATTCATCAGTTTTCAAACACTAAAGTGTACATGGAAACTTTTCAGCTATTTTTGATTAACACTTAAATATGTGGCAGTACATGTGTTGAAGCATGATCTCAAAACATGATTATTCTTCGTGAAAACAAATAAAACATAATCATAATTTTATTAATAAATTCAGTCAGTCACATAAGTCATGACAAGAAAATGAATAAAATAATAAGCGGTGGCTATAAATGTCTTACTGTATAATTTCATTTAAATATCTGTCTCAAACAAACGGAATAAGAAAAGTATGTTAACATGTTTTATTTCCTCTTTTTCAATGAACATCTTTAAAGATAAGTTGGAAGAACCAACATAACATAACAATTGAAAAACACATGCGCGGTGTTATTTTAAACAGAAGACAAGCGGTGTAGGAAACTTTATGCACATTGAAATAAATGGCAAGAATTTCTAATTCGTGTTATAACAATGCTTTTATTTCGTTCAGGAGTTCTATTTTTTTATCGTTCGACGGACATACACGGAAAATACCAGCTATACTTATAAGTAAAACATAAAACGTATGCAACAAATATGTTATGGTGAAGGAAGCTGCAACTTCTACCTTAATTTTAATTCTGTGACTTCTGCTTTCCCTTATCTCCGTCTAGATTATAGTTTTCGAATAAGTGTATTTATAATATTTGCATATCTTCATATCATAAACTTTATATCTATTGCCGCACCAAACCAGGCTTCAAACTCGAGAGGTATGACAAGAAAACTGTTATCTTCTTCCGTCCTGCTAGGATGTTATGTTTTGTACTCTGTCTTCTATTTGCCAGCTCCATAGTAAAATTATCTCGAAATGTTTCTCGAAAATTGAAAAACAAAAAAGTCAAGGGATGCGTTCGTTAAAAACAAATGTAAGATTGTGAGGCTGAGCGCATCAGCGATTGAAAAATATTGAGAGATCAATATCTAATTAATTGTAATCAATCGGAAACTGTGAAATTATAGAGATGGGAGCTGTGAACTGGCGACCCGACTGGCTTCTTTGAGCTCTCGTTTCGGTGGCACAGATCTACTTTTGGAGTAAGTTGTAAGTAGCAAGTAATCAGAAACTGTAGTAATACATAATTGACCAATTTCTATAAAAACATATTTCTATTCTAGTAGAGAGATTTTGTTACTTTATATTCTACTTTAGGAGTAAAACTTCTGACCTTGCTGCTTCCTATTCTTGAAGAAATCTCTTGATTTACAGACTGTGATCATAGGTGGCACAGTAGGTTAAGCCCCATCTATCAACACGGCTTAGCACAGCACCCATACTAAACCGTACTTAAAATACACGTTTACAGCGATTTTCAGCGCTTATAATGTAATTGTGTTATCATTAGTGAATTACTGAGCTGCGATTACATGTGGCGTAAATGTTTAGCGGCAATATAATTTCGCGTTTAATTATGAACAAAATATGAATATAACAAATGTTTAATCATACATTTAAAAGCCGGGCCCTTGGTGCCAAGGTTACTGTTTATTATTTCCGAAGCAGTTGTCGTTTTTACTCTATATTGCTTCCATCTCAAAACTGTTACGACTGACTCTTACAAGCTCTAACCGACCAACATTAAATTTTCTCAAATGCTCTAACCACCCATCGTATTGCTGTAAGTAAATTCTTTAGTTGTATTTTTTAGTGCAATATAGAGTATTTGTATTGTATTGTCAATTTAATAAAAAAAACCGCAAATACAACCTAAAAGTTTTGTCAATATCCCTAACCAAAATATTCCCCTCGTGTTTCCTAAAACGCACAGTCTTTATTTTTCACCTCATTTGGGGTCGGGAAATAAAAATTCGGAATAACAAACAGGTGTTTAGTCGTTTAAGGGTTCCCCGTGGATTCCTCCTTCTTTTATTAGCCACCTTGAGCTCGTTTTAAGATGCTAACTCTACAGTATCGTATTCGGATACGTAGGTACCTATCGTAAATTGACGGTATGTGGCGAAATTGAAACTTGTTTGCTGAGAGTTTCGGTATAGACTAGATAATATTAAAATATTTAGGTATGGTTAAAGGTTGAATACAGAATCATGTTTCATGTCATGTCAAAGAAAATATATCAAAAAGCTTAACTAATTTTTTTTAAAAATCAGTAGGTATCTTGTTTAGCCCTGGATAGAGATGTGTGGAAAAAAATGCAGATGGCTTTTGCACAGCAGTGGGGCACATAATATCTACACGACTCTCCTCCATTTTAAAGTCAGTTAAAAAAAGGTATGTTATATTATAATCCGTGCTGGTATATTGGCTTACCAGAGTAGCAAGAAAAGATTAAGACAAACAACATTTGAAAAACATTTTATCACATCAAGTAGTTTATCAAAAAAAGATTCGAAATTAGTTATAATTTTTTTTTTTTAAGTAATCAACTCAATAATTTACAATTGCCTACTGAAAATTTTGTCTTTGACCCTTTCTCGTACAATGCGATTATGGAATGAACTCCCTGCCATGGTTTTCCCCAGTGACTAACATGGGAGCCTTCAAAAAGGGCGTGAAAAAATTCCTTCAGGGTCAGCAACGCGCTCGTGACATCTTCGGCGGTGCAGGCGTTCATAGGCTACGGTAACCACTTATCATCAGGTGGGCCATACGCCTGTTTGCCTACTTAGGTGTATAAAAAAAAAGAAAAAAGATACCTTAGATTAATAATTGGTCTCCGCACGAGTCCAATTATTAATCTAGGGTGCTTTTCCACCAGAGATGTGCTATGCAGCTATGCTGCGAAGATGTGAAAGCTACGCTACGAAACTATGTGACCGTTTCCACCAATACTAAGCTGTGTAGCTGTACGAAGAAGATGCGCAGCTAGAGCTATGCGATGTATACAGAGGCGCGCGGAGCGGTAGCGCAGTGAGGGGGGAGACGCTCCATGAGTTTTTTTCACTCGTTCCGAGATATAAAATAACTTTTTGTTCCCACGAAGGCATGTCTACTTTCGGCGATAAACGCGAGCCTACTGACATTGCTACATGACTCGCGACCATCTATAGCATGCATCCATCGCGTCCGTAGCACACATCCGTAGCACGCATCCAGGGCACGCATCTTTCTATACAAAAGTCATAGCTCAATTGAACCCGTTTCCACCACTGCTATGTTATGTGGACCAATGAACATGATTGGTGGATATCAGACGCATCCCTAGCAACGTAGCGTAGCACATCTCTGGTGGAAAGGCACCCTAAGGAGAGATACAAATATATTTTTCTAACTACTTAGTAAGCTTGCGTCACGGCCAACGAAAATAAGTTAATTACTTACTATGACTCTATGAGGAGATAACAGGAAGCAATTACCCTGTTTATATTAGTTTAGGCAAGTGTATCAGTAATTTTATTGACGATTGTAAGTAGAACATAAAAAGATGGAAGAAATTGTGATGTAAATTGAAACATTAATTCGAAAAATAGCGGGGAAATGCTTCATTGTCGAAATGGTGCTATACGAGCCTTACATTTGAAATGTATGATTTAGTTATATGTCGAATGATAATCGTAAGGCTATGGCGAATGAAAATCATTCGATATTGAACATGTTAAAATAATAATAATAATAATGAAATATAATAGTATTTTTAACAAATGCATTAAAAGTTTAAAATGTTGAAATAATTTATAGTTAAAGTCTAATTGTATAAAATTGTTAACTTTTTTGAACTGTTTAAATTAAAATAGCCAATGATTTGATGACATGTAAACATCAGTCCTCGGTATCTTGCAAACACACATTAATTAAAAAATTGCATTTTTAGTTGAGGCTCTCATTCTTCAGCTAAGCAGACTGGACAGAAGATAATTAGTATTTGTTATTTGACTTTAATTACTGTAAATTGAAGTATTGAAGTAATAATTAACGTAAATCAAATATATTTATTTGATAACTAGCTTTTCCCCGCAGCCCCGCAGCTCCGCGTGCGTTAAAAAGTAGCCTATGTTTGACCCCGGGTCTTCAACTAGGTATATCAGTGCTTTGCTCACTACTTTTGTGAGTAAAGATCTTCGCTGAGCTGTGACCTTTTTGGTTGTTACTTCAATACACACTCGCTGTTAGTCATAGGTTTTAGTTTTAATTTTATAATATGTATTGTGTTAGCTTGTGTGTGTTTAAGTATTGCCAAATAAATAATTCATTCATTCATTCATACCAAATTTCATCAAAATTCATTCAGCGGTTTGGCCGTGAAAGCGTAACAGACAGACAGACTTTCGCATTTATAATATTAAGTATGGATATCCATTGTTACGTCATCGTGATTTGGTGGAAGGATATGAAGATAAGTATTATGTACTTATTCTCATTGACTCAATATGTGTTATGATATTTTAATATTTTATGTAGAACACAGCAAAATGTTACGTTTCATGTTGCTATTTCCATTGCTTGTTTATTTTGTCGTGGCAGGTTGTTGTGATAACTGCATTGACGGTACCGACATTTGTTATTAAAGATAACTAAGTTTGTGAATAATATCATAACATGCTAATTACGCTTTGTACTGATATTTCTTTTACATAATACTGATAACTTTGATAGTTGTACAATGTTTCACAACTGAAGTGATGTGAATTACTGTAACTTGAATGTTTAATTGTTTACTGAGTTTTATATAAAGATTATGATAAAATAAATGAATCATAATAATAATGTTCAAAGCCCTTCACATTGTAGCTTTGAGATAATAACATATTTGGACAATTCGAAAGTGCTAGAAAGTAGCCAATTCGTATATTTATGAATTGAGAAAAGCAATACCTCCACCCTACAGAAGACCGCAGCCAAATAACACTGTGATGCCAGTGTTGTGTTCCTGCTGGTGAGTAGGGTCGCCAGGCTCCAGAGGGTCGCTGTGCTGACAGCGGACAGGTCGGCAACGCGCTCGTGACATCTCCGGTGTTGCAGGCGTTCGTAGGCTATGGTAACCACTTACCATCAGATGGGCCGTACGCTTGTTTGCCTACTTAGTTGTATAAAAGAAGAAAAAAAAAATGGTCTTATTATTTTCCTATCCTTCCGTACCTGTCTTATTTCACAAACAGTGATTTGAATTATGGATTAGCTATAATTTAGTTGATGAATATAAGTAAGATTTTATTAAATGAGGGTTGTACAATAATTTTTGATTATAATATGTTTGTGGAATGATAACCGAGTAGTTTCTATGCTTTATTCCTAGACATGACTTCTCTTAGCGTGGGTGCTAAAAAGCTGATTGAATTTACTAATACTAATCTTAGCAAGTCAACTCTAGCAATTATATTTGCGATGACCAAATCTCCGCCTATTAACCTAATGGGGTAAATACTGGAACTATGTTTTTAAACATATTCCTGCATGCTGCTTACTACCCAAGGAAAAATGGGACTTTATTACTAAAACTTCGTCCGTCCGCCGTTTGTCCATCCGTCTGTCTGTCACCAGACTGTATCTCACGAACCGTGATAGAAAGAAAGTTGTAATTTTCACAGATGATGTATTTCTGTTGCCGCTTTATGAGCCAATATGAAACGAACAGAATAAAATAAATACCTTTTTATGAGAGCTCCTATACACACGCGATTTTATTTGTTTTGTTTCATTTCGTTTCGTTTCGTTTTGTTTAGTTTTTTTTGTTTGTTTTTGTATTTATAATCACGGCTCATCTGGTAATGATAATAAAACGTCTGTTTTTTTTCTTTAAAAACTATACAAACCGGACTTAGAATTAAAAAAAATATTTTAAAATCGTCAATTCTAAATCAAAGGCGTTGAAACATAAGAACAACAGATAACATAAGTAACTTAACTGTTATTACTTATGTGAGGATGCAGATTAAGGACGAACGCCTAATGGAAATCCATAAAAATCTATAAAAACAGTTTTTTTATGTTGATGCAACAGTCGTTACGGAATATTACACATTTTAAAACGCAATTAAATTATCGCAATCATTTTACATACAAGTAACGAGTGTAAAAAAAATTAGGTTTCGGTATGGTTACCCGATGGTAACAAACAATACATCACTCTTCGAAACTCGACTGCAGATAGAACCGAAAGAACGCGATGATAAGAAAAAGTCATCACGTAAGGGTTGACTGGAAGAGATTACCTAGCAATAAGTCCGCCTTTGCTCCATGTGTCTAAGCTTTTGTATACAATTATTTGCTTCTGTATTTAGGCAATATTAATATTTTGTATTGTATTGTATCATCATCGTTATTACATATTGGATTAGTTTTCCACCGAAGGTTACGACTGCAGATTACTGGGGATTTCAAAAGTGAAATGAAATTCTTTTAATTTATATTATATATTAATTGAATTTTTTTTTTTACGTTTAGTACGCACGGGGTCGTATGCAGTTGTCGCCAGTGGTGATGACTGATAAAAACAGTGGGTGTATAAGGTGTAGGTAGTGTATAATGTACTGGTACAAGGTTGTTTTAAATTGCAGTCGCTCTATTGTAATACACAATAAGGTGCTAAATCTAGAACCAAGATTGTAGAGTAAGATGAATTGCAACTAGATAACATTCTCAGCTGTTGATAAGGGCATTATCATCATCTTCATTTCAGCCGCAGTCTGCATCCAGCGTTGTCTAGCGTGTTAACTACTGGGTGTTCGTAGTTTAAATAAAAGCAATAACTTCGATAGTGAACTGTATTTCTGTCCTTTATAAAGATATTAAAAATAAGGCGCGCGTCCGTACGGGTTGGGAATAATCGAGGAGTCCGAAGAAAAATGAGCGCAGAGCCGGCGAAGGTGGGGGGCGCGTCACGTCCCCCGCTCCTCAGCGCTTGAAGTGTCGTAGACATCCTGCCAGCCACGAAGTAGAGTTGGTAGAGTTGTTTGTACGTCTGGTTGTTTGTCTATCCGGAAGTTTCTTGGTTAACAGGTAAAGGGCATATCCTGTTGAAGGCCCGCTTGATAGTTCCATTCTTTGTTTTTATATCTGCCACTCGTGTGACGCTATCCGTGCCTGGGTACAGCCTGACGATCCGCCCGAGTAGCCACTGGATTGGTGGAAGTCCATCGTCTTTAATCACGACGAGATCGCCTTCTTTGAGTTCGCCCTTTGATTGCTGCCACTTAGTTCGAATTTGTAACTGTGAAATATATTCTTTGTAAAATCTCTTCCAATAATGTTGTCGAAGTTGTTCAACTCGTTGATAGCGTGGCAGCTGAAGTATGTTGCGGTCAGTGACATTTGGGTGAGGAAGCGTAGTGAGAGTTCGACCAATCAAGAAATGTGAGGGGGTGAGAACGGAGAGATCTGATGGATCTGTTGACATGGGAGTGAGAGGTCTTGAATTTAGAATACCTTCTATTTGCACTAGTACTGTATACATCTCTTCGTACGTAAGGTGTGCTAAGCCTAATATACGAGTGAGATGATGTTTTGTTGATTTAACACAAGATTCCCAGAGGCCATTTTGATGATGACTATATGGGCTTGAAAAATGAAAATTAATACCTTGCTCTGCTGTATAATTCGCAATTGAATTAGAATTGGTTTTTAAAAATTTTGAAATAACGTTCGACGCGCCGACAAAGTTCGTTCCATTATCTGAATATATGTTAGTAGGTTTACCCCTACGGGATATGAATCGATTTAAAGCCGCTATGAAGGACTCCTTGGTCAGGTCAGTAACAAGCTCTAAATGTACTGCTTTGACTGCAAAGCATACAAAAACGCAAATGTACGCTTTTATTAATTGACTACCACGACCTTTGCGGTTACTTATCATAACTGGTCCGGCATAGTCAGTACCTACATTGGTAAATGCAAAATCTGCGTGTGCTCTTTGCTCGGGTAAATTGCCCATTATAGGTATAACTGTATTACCTTTAATTCGTCTACATTTAGTGCATGAAAGCACTGCTTTTCTAGCCAGATTACGACCGCCCAGAGGCCAATACATCTTCCGTACATGTGACAATAACAATTGTGGACCTGCGTGTAAAAGTGATAAATGATAAGTTGAAAAAATGAATTTGCAAATGTGATGATTCGAATCTAGTAACATAGGGAATTTTTTGTCGTATTGAAATTGCGAATTAGACAGTCTTTCCCCCACACGAATAATATTGTTATCATCCATGAAAGGATATAAAGATGTCAATCTATTTTTTATTGATAAAGAACGCTTTTAGTATAATGTGTCATACTCGCGCACGAAACTTTCTAATTGTGAAATTTTTACTAAATGAAATTTAGCTAATGTTAAGTCTGATGTAGACAATAATGTATTTTTTGATGTAATTATAGTTCTTTTTATTTTTTGTTTGCAATTACGAATAAATATTAGTATATACGCTGTGATTCTTGTTAATTTTGTAAAATTTGAATAATTAAATATAAAAGAGGAATAATTTTTTACTTGCGTGCAGCAATGAAAATTTGCTTGGGACGCATATGATTCTAGCAGGTCAGGTTCGCTGATATGCCCTGAATGAGTAGGCCAGCAGCTTTCATCATCCCTGAGAAACTGCGGCCCTGAAAACCAAATTTCAGATTGAACTAGTTCCTGTGCTGTTGCTCCTCTGGAAATTAAATCCGCGGGGTTTTGTTTAGTAGGCACATAGCGCCATGTATGCGACTATGTACTAGTTTGTATCTCAGTCACTCTGTGCTTGTCAAATGGTTGAAGTTTGTATACGTTGGTTTTTATCCACGCTAACACTACCATAGAATCACTCCAGAAATAAATGTTAGAAATTGAATTTGAGTTACGCAGTGATTTTATTACTTTGTTGAAAAGTCTAACACTTGTGAGTGCACCACACAGTTCTAATCTAGGTATTGTTTGTGTTTTTAGAGGAGCCACTCTGCCCTTAGCGACTAGCAGTTGTGTATTGACTTGATTATTTGTTGTTACAGTGCGCACATATACACAAGAGCCATAGGCCTTCTGTGATGCATCAGAAAATATATGTAACTGAATACTTACTAATGAATCACTAAATACGCGTCTGGATATAGCAAGCTCTTTTAAACCCTTCAATGAGTGTATGAAATGTACCCCTGTGTTATGTGACTCAAACAAGACTCATCATCAGACCCGGAAAGCAGATCATCACAGTAAAAGTCATGCATGATCACCTGCGATACGCTCCCATCACAGCAGTCTAAACCTACTTGTTTTATACACCTTGTAGCTAAAAATGGCTGTTCCGTACGTTACAGTATTAAGTGTATAAATTCTTAATGGTTCTGATGGACGGGAACGCCATATAATTTGTTGCAGCGGTCTCTGCGACTCGTCCACCTCGATTTGGCGAAACATCTTTTCAATGTCAGCTGAGATGATATATTTGTGCTGTCGAAATCGCAGTAGAATAGCCACAAAATCGTCTTGCACTACAGGGGGCCTACCATGAACTTTTTGTAAACCATCCAAGTTCCAGGCAGTTCAATATCCAGCCTGCTAAAGAACGGATTAAATCCGTACCATCACCTCTAAAAATCCTTCTTGCTGGCTGGAAATTCCGAGTAGGTGGATGGATTTTAGTCTCTGGCTTGTTTATAATCATTCAATTCCTTCATTAAAAATCCAAACAGTGTTACCATTTGTGGAAGAAATGTGCCATTTGGAAGAGTTAGCACTTTTTAGGCCCAGAAAATTGGGCTACTTTTATTATTGAGGAATTAAATTATGCTATTATGTTTGCGATATGTCGTAAAGGTACGCGCACATTATGACGGGCCGCAGCGGGGTGGAGCGGGCCGCATCGCAGCCCAAAATGCGTAATTAGCAGATTGGTGACGGGACGGGCCGCAGCGCATTGACGGATTTTGAGATTTTGTACCAAAATCCGTTTAGAGGTTTGACCGTGAAAGCGTAACAGACATTTCTAATAAAAGCACTGATTTTTGTGACTTTTCGATTGCGCTTAAGACTAACATGTGCCAAAGTTAAGCTTCGCCATATTACGTTAAGACTCGAGAAACTTAATTAGCCGGCACATAGCACTTCCATTTACTATTCTTATTTCTGTGCCTCACTCATCCCGCGCATGTCTTGTATGTTGAGATTTGTAACTTTGGTGTTTTGTAATTTTTAGTTATGTAAGTATTATGTTAAGATATTTTGAAGTATTTTTTTCTAAATTTAGGGGGTTTGATTGAGTTCGATTGGACCATTTTCGTTTTATCTGTATATATTTTAATGTTACGTGTTCTATTGCTTCTTGCACGAAATCACATAAAATATTTTGTATGTACGTACAAATATTATGTATGTACATAAATATCTATTTAGGTGCATACCTTAATAGATATTTATGTACATACATACAAACGATGAATTAAATGCGGCCAGCATTTTGGGCACGTTGATATATAATTATAGATAGTATTAGTAAATTATTTTTCTTAATCAAAAATGTATTTTTTAACATTAACTATACATAAAATAAATCTTTTATCAATCAATCATGAATGATGTTATATAAATTACGAACAATTATTGTCAATCAAATAAATTTCTCAAAACAAAAGAAATATTAATTACTTTATTATTTCTAGTATTTTTTTGGAGTTGGCAGAATTACCAATTTTGAACTGGTCACCCAGAACCTCAAATCTAACCTTGAAGCAAATCAACAATCAATATTTTTGTTAAAAAATATGAAATAAAATATAATATAATCTATTGAAGATGCTGTAGTTCACATGGGAAATTGGCAATGTCCTAAATTTTGCTTTGAGCTGACGGCGCTAATTATATGAATTTGCCAGTAAGTTCTACTTTTGTTTATATTTCAAGTGCAAAATGTATTATGATTTTACTGTTACCATCGTCTACGGGTATGAATATACCACTACCTATCTTTCCGATATAACCATTTCACAAATATAATAATATCAAGTTAAATGAATATAAAGCAAATCTCATCACCCTAAAAGTGTTCTGTTGTGTCTAGGTTAAAAACAGTACTTAATTGTCTTAATAATCATTATTCATCATGGTGAAACAATTGAATTTTCAAAACTTAAATAATTATTTACTGTTTTCATTTATCTTTCAGAACTTGGAGCAAACAGACCTTGCATTGTCTCACTGCATTCCTAGCTTCCAGTGATGGTACCATGCTACCCGTGGGGCCCATATGGATAATTTCTGAAGATATTACTATTTAATCCAGTTATCAACAAAACTGCAGATGTAGTTTACATACCAGAACAGCCGCAGATACTTGATTATAGGAAGTGGGTGAAGGAGATATATGAAAGAAAAGTGCTCAATAAAAACTAGCATTAAAGTCTGTCAAGTACAGTGAATGAATCAAAGAAGTTTAATAATTTTATATGTGATTGAAAAATAATATTTCAGTGAGCATGCTGCATACTGTTATAATCTGTATGATCATGAATTTATAGAATAGGCATTGCCAGCCACTGGTTATGACAGGGTGGGAATGAAGTGAATATTGTCTGCTTTCATTTTTAGTTGGCATTGAACCATCCGTCTAGTCAAAATATAGTTATTTAAATTTTTGAATGTGTAAGGATCTATTTAAGTCATTCTCATGTTTTTTTCGAAAATTAATATGTTAGTCACTAGTGCTAAAACAATAAAACAAATCTAAATCATATTTTCAAATGGTTTTATTCATTATTCAATTAAAATAACTATTTTCAATACATTTATTTTACTTTCATGTAAGTACACATAATTGAACATACACAATAAAAATTTAAGCATGGACAGTCTAATCACATCTTTGAATTTCCTCTCATCATTTGAATTACTCTTCTTGTTCGGCATTCAAAATTGTTGCAAGAACCTGAAAAAGAGATGATTGTTACTTACTTTTAAACACCTTGTTAGTCATGTTTCTTTGACAAATCAAATTTATTTACTGCATAATATACGCCACTATAATAACATATTGATTGCCAATAACCCAACAGAACAGTTGATTTATCTTTAGTTTTTTTGAGTCATTGGTGATCAATTTGTTGAGATTCAAAAATACTAATGTAATAATCTACACTAATATTGTAAAGAAAGAGAGAAATTGCTCATGGGTTGGTGAAACCACGGCTAGTTTATACATAATATAAAAATACTTGTGTGGGTGTTCATTAATCTGCTCATGTGTAAAGTATGGCTGGTATTAACCGTAAAAAGACATATCAGTCAGTTTGTGAAGTTACAATATCCATACCTACATTCTGTTCTTAGTTACCTTGTAGCAACTTGTTTCTTTACTTGTTGCAAAGCAAATTGTTCCGTAACCAACTCCACATAGTCCAAATAAAATGGGTCCTTTTGTATCTTATTTCTGAGTCTCATATACGGGTTGGCAGTATTATTTTGATTTTCCCCTTCCAAGTAGGATGTAGATAAATTTCATACTCATCGTCAGTCATCACTGCCCATCTGTAAACAATTATGGAGATTTAAGTAAGTCTTAATTAAGCCCCTACTTTTGATTTGTTTGTTTTGTAAGTACAAACGATAAGTAGTTCATTTACTATCTAGTACCCCTATTTAGTTTGTGTTATTACCCCTTAACATTTATATAAAAGCGTAGAACAAACAAAAGCCGACTTACCGTTTATACATTAATTGTAATGTAAGTACAAAAGCAAAAATATCATTATTCGATATCGTAAGTTGTATTAATTTCTTGAATAACGTCGATTTTACTACTTAATTTGAGCGAATTTATAACTTGCGAGAGATAATTAATTGAAAATATAACCCAAAAATCCCAACATCACGGAACAATATTGTGAAATTCTATGCAGTTTTGCAGAATCGGAGTTAAAAAGCTAGTAACAATAGGAGCTTTTTAAAAAAATCGCTTAGATGACATTTGCGACGTTCCAGCAAAACTGCATCGCTGTCAAAATGGTACGTCATGGTACGAATTCCCATACAAAATGAATAGTGGATCGTAAAGTTGGCTCGCTGGCAAGTGGCTGGAAGTTGGATAGAAATTGCCCTGCTTTAAGATGGTGATAGTACAAAATAAGCCAGCGAGGCAGATTAGGTCCTGCTATAAGAGTTCATGGTAAGGCCCCAGGACCTACTATGTGTATGTCATTGATTGAGTATTTAGTGGTGGTGCGAGAAGATCCATCGTAAACGACTCTTAGTTTTGTGGTAGAGGAAGACTCGCGGATCACCCCATGATGTGGAAGAAAAAATTCCTTTGTATCTGTGAAATTTAATTTTAATGACATGTGACCTAATTCAATGTATTCGTTCATGAATTGAATGTGGTCTTAGTAGGTATTTTTAGTTTTGTTACAAGGGCTTTTGAGATATAACACGAGGTGCTTGCGTTGTCGAGTAAAACTCTAGCTCTGTATTGAGTATTATTTAGACTGATCACATTCACTATAGGTTATAGGCTTGGGACAAATCTAATTTAGTAAAATAATTGTTACCACTAAGATCACTAAAGAGATCATCTACCTTTGGAACCAGGTATCTATCGACCAACAAAGATTTATTGAGTGTTACCTTAAAGTCTGCACATAACCGAATCCCGCCATCCGCCTTCCTCACTATCACCAACGGAGTCGCCCAATCCGAGCGCTCCACCGGTTCGATGACGCCGGCGCTCAGCATCGTGTCGAGTTCGGCGTCGACGCGGGGGCGCAGTGCATAGGGCACGGGTCGCGCGCGATGAAATATCGGTTCAGTGCCGTCGCGCACATGTAACTCCACTTCGCTTCCTTTGTATTTGCCCAATGTGCCATCAAATAATTTCTTATGCCTGTAAATAATATCATTAAGCATCTTAATTTTACAGTTCTCACTTTCCTTGACATGATGTACACTAAACCTAGGAATTTCTATATTTAATTCTGATAACCACTGCCTACCTAGTAAATTAGTAGTACCATGATCTATAATATACAAATCCAGTTGTTTTTTTGTTCCTCGATATTCTACTATCGTTTCTACATATCCTAACGGTTGTACGCCCGACCCATCATAGAAACGTAACTTTAAACTGCAAGGTTTCAATATTAAATCGTAAAACATTTGTCTGTATGTACTAACACTGATACATGACAAAGCCGAACCGGTATCGACTTCCATTACAATCTGTTTGTTAATTACTAAAATAGACATACACACCGGTGAATATTTGTTTAAAGACATCTGATACATCGGTTCCTCGAGATAATCCGCGCTGTCCGCCGAGCTGTCCCCCGGCACGGCCGGCTCCGCGAGCCAGTGCGCGTGCGCAGCGCGAGCTCCCCCGCCACCCGCACTTCCGCCTCGCCGTCCGCTGTGCGCTCCGCGTCCTTGTATCACGCGCCCTCCGCGTGACCTTGAGGCGAGATTCCCGCGTTCTACGGTGTTTCCCGTGTTATGATCTGCTGCTTTCTTCCAGCACATTCTTCGCAAATGGCCCTTTTTCCCACAATAACTGCATTCAAAATCTTTATACCGGCACTCGGCAGCCCTATGCTGGCTACCACCACACGCCGTACAGTTCTTCTCTTGTAATTTGTGTATGTTTTCAGTAGCTTTTGGTTCTCGTGTTTTCTCTACGGCCCCGGCATCCCGCTCGGCTGCCTCTAGAGTGCAGGCCAATAATACCGCCTTTTTGTAATCTAAATCGCCTTCCGCGAATAATCTTTGTCGACTAATTTCACTACGTAGCCCGCATACAAACTGGTCTCTGAGATTTTGCTCCAACGTAGCACCAAATTCGCAATAACGTGACATTTTCTTTAACTCCGCCACGTACTCCGCTACTGATTCCGCCGGTAGTTGTTGTCTCTGCCGAAATCTAAACCGTTATGCCAGAATAGATGGTTTCGGTTGCAGATGTGCTCGTAATATTTCCACCGCTTCTTGATAAGCGAGGCTTGACGGCTTCCTTGGGCTGGATAAAGTCGATAGCAACTCGTAAGCTTGCTCACCGATGAGTGCTATGAGCGTAGGTAGTTTAACTTCGTCCGTTATTTTATTCGCCACAAAGTACATCTCTAAACGATCGACATACGCGCACCAATTGCCATTTTTCACATCAAATTCACGCACTTTTCCAACTGACATCTTTAACCGAAAGTTCTAATATCTATCTTCTTTTTTTTTTTTTTTTTTTTTCTCGTCGCCAACGTTAAATAAAAGGCGTGTCTACTGGTAGTGAACCTTTATTCGACTGCCTTACAAAGGAACTTATATCTACCTTCATATACAATATTAAGAACTATGTAGGTACATACATAACACTGTTGATAATAGTACTGGAGTACTTAATGAGCTAATCAGCGTGGTTGAACTTTGTGGTTTGTCAACATGTAGCAGTGCGTTATGTTTTTGTGAACAATACTTGCATGTACCACCTCTGCATGATTTTGACTCATGACCCGGGTGTAGGCAATTATTACATAATTTTAATTTAGACACCTTCTCCTTTCTCGCCTCAGGTGAAAGTTACCTGAAACTCGAGCAGGAAAAGAGAAGATGTGGGGCCTTACAGATTGGACATGCAGGTAATGTGTTTAATTTTGTTGTTGTACGTACTTGGGGATCTGACTCACTCTTCAATTTACTATCTTCTAAAGTCTCAAGCAAATCAGCACGATTTTTAAAAAATGTGTCTAGATCCTCAAGCCTCGGTATTTGTGTAATTGTCCCTTTGTATTCTTCCCAATGTCTCAAGGTGGTCTCATCCAACTTGCTTGACACTAAATGAATAATTAGGGTGTCCCAGTGTTCTATGGGCTCCCCCAAAGTAGACAATGCTCTTAAATTTTTGTGTACATTATCAATGATTTGTCTTAATGCTAAGGATGATTCCTTTTGTATAGCATTTAAATTGAATAAATTTTTGATGTGATTGCTTATTAACTGTCGTTTATTATTGTAACGTTCGCACAATAGGCTCCAAGCAATTTGATAATTATCGGACGATAGTTCTAGAGATTTGATAACTAATGAAGCACTACCCCGCAAAGAAGCACGCAAATAATGGAACTTTTGTATGTTCTGAATTGTATTGTTATTGTGTATAATTGATTCAAATGTATCCCTAAATTCCAACCAATCATGATATTCTCCGGAAAAGTGTGGCAACTCAATTCTAGGCAGCTTAATAAATGAATCTGTCCCACCTGCGTTCTGTTGAGCTGTTACTGACCCGGCCAGTTCGTCCCTGTTGTCCTGGATCAGCTGTCCGCTAAGAGCCAGGCAGGCGTAGTAGTCGGACTCGGAAGTTCCACCGTTCTTTGTACTGATCATCTGGAATTTCCACATGACATTCAATTAGCGTCTGTATTTCATCAAATTGTTGATAAAGTTGGGTGATAAACTCATGCCTGAGTTTCAATTGATTTAGATGAAATGTCGATAATGGTTCATTGTTTTTGATTGAATCAATAAATCCTTTAAAAATTGTAAGCTTAGCTTTGTAAGTGCCTCGCTTTTTTATTAATTCTTTTAGTTTAGCATCATCCATGATTGCAAAGCTATAAAAAAATGGTTGGTTTAAAAAATAAAAATAATATTAGCTGTTACAAAAGATTTGAATAGCAAATAATGGAACGATACTTAAATTTTATAAAAAAAAAGCAGAATGCAGTGCGAGCGCAGTACAAAAGGTGCGTCAAGGTCAATGCTAGGTCGATGCGACCGGTTAACGCGACCCACGGTAGGTGGGCAGGTAGCACAGCGCAGCGGTGAGACAAGCGAAGACACGACGCAACGCTAATTTTACCTCCGCTCCTCAGCTCCTCAGCGCTTGAAGTGTCGTAGACAGCTATCTTTTTCAGGTCATGTGACCACATGGTTGTTGGGTGTCTAATAATAAGACATCTTTTAATCAATCAAATTAATTCAAACTCCAAAGAAAGAAGAAATTAGTACGTAGTATTTTAAATTAAGATAGGATTTACCTGTAACACGGTTTGACAAATACGGTGTAAACTGCTCGTGGGTAGAAGGGATTTTATAGTCAATTAAATTTGGTAGTCGTTTAAATGTGCTACGCAAAATAGTCGACGAACTCCTCGGATTCACTGAGAAATGCGAGAGATTTCCTGCAATAAATGAGTGTCTTCTACAGATTGCAAAAGTGAAATATCTAATTTATCTAGCCGTAAATTTTTCGACGATAGGATTAATCGTTTCGGTCCGATAGGGAGTAAATCTTGAATTATGTATCTGCTTTTGTTTATTAATGTTGGGAATGACTATAAAATAGTTTTGATTTCGACTCCAAGGCTGAAAATGACTTAACAACTATTATTTGAAAAATAATACAACCTGTTGTGATAGTGTTATGTAGTTGCAGTTTCTAAAATTTTTTGTACAATTTAGTTACAGTTCTATGCATGTTTGTTTGTTTAAGAAATATTATTTTTAAATGGTCTTATAATATGAATATATTTCTACCATAGAAAGTTTTATATCACTTAACATTTCATTTATTTTTAATTTACGTTGCAAAATAAATCCTACCAGCACAAATTTGGAGCTGAATTTTTCACAAATATTAATCTTCGTTGCTGCAAATAATTGGCGAATTCCGACGTGTGTCGACGTAGAATTTTTCTTCAAGATTGGCTATGAGGGGGCGTTTTGTAGGGTGTCTTCCTAGCAGTTGTAAAATTTATTATTTTCTAACGTTTTAGTATTTGAATATTAGAACAATAAAAAAATAGAGGTACCTTAGAAATAAAAAAATTATACTGTATTGGTTCTTTGAGTTTCTTTGTATTTTCATTATACGTTGTTCATGACACTCTAAATCTCTCCTAACCACAATTTACATTCTCACTTTGTGCATCTTGTGTCCTATTTCTACCTAGTTAAGTGCAAATAAATTAGGAAATGTTGACTAGATTAAATTTAATTTCTCCATCTCACATATTATTCAAAATAATTCATTTCAAATTTCGGCAGGATTCAAATAAGTGCGCTACATATTAATTCGGTCTTCTGAAATGAATTCCACACATCAACTTGGAAGTACATTCTTATTAACATAATATTCTTCTTCTAAAAGAAATAAGTGGCCACCTTTCCCCAAATCAGAACAGACTGGCAAAACCGATAATGCAACAATTTATGACTCCATATTTTACGCAGTCTGCCCATTGGGGACAACCCTTATGACAATCACTGTATCGTATAGATAGATATGAGATATGACACACCTGTGCGATGATAAGTGGTAGAGGACGCTTGGAAAGCTATAAGTTACGAAATTTCAAATAGAAGCGCTTTTTGGCAGACCCTGTTTGTTTTTTTATGGGGAGCGTTTGTTCAATTTGCTATGCAAGTTTTTTCTTTGAATTTGTGTCAGATTTCATAGACTGTTTTTTTTTTATAATTGTAAAGTTAATATTATTGAATAAACGTTAAATTATTTGTTTGTTCTTCTTAGCGTGTCGATGTTCATGTTTATGTTCCCTTCGATACCCAGAACTGAGCCACCTTGTGTGTTCGTTTGTTTGTTATTGTTCTATGATTATTATTTATTTCTTTTGTGAACCAACACAAGACATCCATACAAATTAAAATACTACACAAGAAACAAGATGAAACACAATATAAATGCATAAAATAAATATTAATCGTTTCCTAATTACGTAGTTTGGGTAAAACGTCTTGCAAGAGTCAAGAATTTTAATATCCACGAAACGTAGCACAGACGGATAAATTCTTTGCAGTAAAGAGAGTTTCGTCTGATGAGAGCAATATTTAAGATAATTACGCCCATGGATGTAAAAATAAGACGGATAGCGCACTTCTTCTTCTTCTAAAACCGAAGAGATTCTGGATAAATCCTCAAGTATGGTACTGACCATAATCACTGGCTTACGAAAATGATTTGGAGAACAGCCTAGGTGGCGAATTAGTGCAGTTCGCAGAGCTGCTGAAAACAGATGTGGCCACTGTTATTGACAGCAAAAAAACCTTTTTCAGCAATTTTATAAACTTTTATTAAATAATTCTTTAGAATCGTGTTTCCCAAACTTAGAAATTGCCTTGCGCTCCGATGCACCCAACATACTCAGGGGGAGGAGCGAGACAGGTTTTTCATTGGTCTACTCGAGCACTACGAGACTTGAGTGCTTAGTGCGAGTCTTCAAAATGAACCGTTGCGTTAAACGAATAAACAAACTGAGTAGTGAGCATCGATTTATTGTGAGTGCGAGCTACAATCGAGCGTTAACGTTTACTCACCGTGAACAGTGATTATATTTATTTCTATGTTGGTAGCATTCTCACCGTGTATTCATTGCAGTGTGCCCAGACTTGGTGTTTTATTACCTTTTCGGCATATTTTATCAACTTTTCTGAGCATCTTTGTAGGTTAAGCGAAAGTCAGTATTTTTTTGTATATGTTGAAGAAAATGTTATCATAGTATCGCACTGATTTTCATTATTCGGGAATTTCCTTAAATGTTTTGTACGTTTTCATTATCATATAAATAGAAAGCGACTTTTTTTTATTTTCATCGAAGTTTTCATCCAAAAAATAAGTCTAGCGGTGGAAAGCTTAAAAAAGAGGTTTTATTGGTATATTTTCAGAGAGCAAAAATGTGTGCTCTCAGTATTTTATTGATATCAATCGGTATTTTTGTAAAAAAAATCTGGTAACACTGACTCATTGTAAAATAATCTCGCTCTTTTCGTTGTCAGTCGGTGCCATTGTTTGTTTTGTGGTTGTTTATTTTGTAATTCGTTGCTTTATTTAAAAAAATATACATATACTTTCTTAATTGCGAGTTAATGAATAAAAAATTAAGACAAGTCATCAACAATTTGAATTGTTAATTACCTACATGGAACAGCTGTAAGTAGATGAAATTACGTACAAAGATTTTTATTGTTAAACATCATTTTGAATTATACATTTAATTTTAGCCAAATTCAAGCCAAAAAATAATAAGCTGACATCGTTTCGTTACAGTTAAATCGCCTTTTAATAATATTTTTTACTTCCTTTACCTGTCTCTCACCATTAAATTCAAAGTGACGACTTTACTTTGCGAACGTGAGAACGTTTATCGAACGGGCTGTCAAACTTACACCTCGCACTCGCAGAATGTCCATAAACGCCCGTTAGACGCGGTCACTTGTCGATCGACGCCGCAGTTCGCTCGACCCAAAGTTTACTTTGTATCTCGCACTCGCATATTTTAATTCGCGTTGTGACCGCTAGGGGCGCTTATTCAACGCCATATATTTCTGAGTTAACGTAAACAAGAAAATCTCGCACTAAGCACTCTGAGGGCTGTAGTTGATCCCACATCGCACTGCAAAGTAGCGAAGTGAGTATTAAGTATGAGTACCTTATCAGTAGCGCAATCCGTTTTTTTCCTACATCTATGATTACGCCTTTAATTTGATGTGTAAGTACTGTGTCTAATGTGGTGCTTGAAGATGATTATATTGAGATAATTTTACTCAAAACCATTCATGTTATTTAAAATATTGCTTTGAATAATTAAGTACTTCTAACGAGAAAACCTTGTTTCATGAGTTAAAAACCAAATATATATATTAAGTAAAAACACAGAATAGTAAATAATACTTATTAAGTACTACATACTTATCGCTTTTCTATAAGTAGGTATTAAAAAAAATTGAAATTATTATTAGACGTGTTTTACTTTATCGACTTCTAAAAGTCATGAAATGAGATAGTAGGACGTCTGTATTAATCATTTAAAAAACTTAGTCTGTTTTAAAAATAAAAATTAAATTCATCAAAACATTGAAAAAAATGATAATTCATCATTATAATTGTTTTGCATGCAAACAGATATACCTACTACGACTCCCATGCTTTTCCAAATGAAGTGCTTGATATATAACCAAACGAACCCTCTTCAATGTTGGGTCAAGAGCGATCTATAAGAATAACTAAACTCGCTCCAGGAGCCCCTATTTTTAAAGGTATGTTTCACGCAAAACCGATGAGACGAATGATTATCGTTCTATTTCGTGTATATTGATACTATAGACAGATAATAAAGGGTATTTGATTTGTTTTTAATTATTCATTCAACATAATTTATTTGTTATAACTGTTTTGTTCCACAAGTACAAATACTTATAACAATTGACGGACTAAATGCCAAGAGCATTTTCTATCAGTCAACCATTGGTTAAAACGAAAACGGTGAGATGAACGATGGGTAAGTCATACTTTTCAAAGATAGGTCCCTGAACCGCGGGTAGTCAAATGGAAAGCCTTTTAGAGAGCTGACCCTAATGGTCGAAGAGAATAGCCAAGTTTTATTACAGTTTCAAATGAGTTTGAAACCACATTCCTGGCACCTTGTCTGCCTTTATATTAGGATTTAAGATTTCTTCATTTCGTTTCTTTTTAAGTTGGTACTTTTAAATTTTATTTCCACCCATATTAATACCACAGATTAGTATTTTGTAATACATTAAAATGTGCGTCGATATATGTCGATATTTATAAATCTTTTATACTGAAACAAATTTAAGAATCGGTTGGAATTACAAAACCAAGTACTAAAATTTTCTATGACCGAGACTATATATCGCTCGCGCCGCGGTGACCAATTATTCATCTAAGCCAAAGATCTAAGCCTACACAGATTAATATGAGTAGCCGGAATCATAATGATGGCATTAGTTTGAGCGACTTGCAGCCAAAGTTTATAATTTCATATTGAAGTAGGGATGGCATGCCATATTGGTATATATATGTATATTTTTTATACATTTTATTTTTCATGAAGTACAATCATTTGTACTGTGTTCTCTCCGGCCAGCGTACACGTTCACAAGAATTACATTGAAACGATACTCTCAACTGATAAATACTAACACACCATATACACATATTTCATATTGAAATATTTATTTGTCTAACGCCGTATTCAAATATTTGCGTCGCAATTCAAGTCGTCTGTAGCTCAGACACTTGCAAATATGGCTACAAGAATTTTCCCTTTCAGTTTATTCAGGTATTCAAATTGGTTATCAAATAAAATCTTTTGATACCGTCACAAGAAATTATCAAGCGGAGCGGGTGTTACGCAAAGAGATTGTGTAGCTTTTTCACACTTCATAAGGTAGGTGGTAGGTACTTGTCAATTGAAGGGAGTTCTTTGAACTCGTCCGCATAAAGCGGTGTTTCTCAAAGGAGTTCCTTTGCTATAGTAAGCCACTGCCAAGTGTTGCCAGGGATGAAGACAATTTCCCACTATTCATGCGAATGTTTTTAGTTGCAGCCTCAGGCTGTGATTCTGTTTGACTGAATGGATAAAGAACTTTATTGAAATAAGAGTTTGTTCAGTTCGTTGTTGAGTAGAGTTCTCAATATATTTTTTATGAATGAATGAATAACAGCAGCACGAAACAGTTTCATAAATGATTAAACTTTTTTTTTTATTTTTTTTTATGCTTTGTGTTATTTGTCAATAGCCAATGAAAATAGCAAGCATTTTCTGTCTGAGTAATCTAAAAGTAAATGAATAATGATCTTTCATACCTTCACATCAAGTAATTCGTTTTTAAGGCATATTTTAGATCAAGGCAGGATTTTTTTAAATATACTCAACAAGTCTCAAATAAAACCTTCTATTTGTGCCAAATAGCGCCTCAGGTCTTAAAACATTCGACTGAATATATTTCTTATCCGATCGGAAGCAAAATTCATGTATAGACCAATTGATGCCCCTTGGAACAATCTCAATTTGATCCCAATACTGCAGGCAGAAGAACAAATATAGAATAAAACGAGATGCGAGACTTATATCCAGATTCGTAGATAAACTATTGAAATAGATCGTTTAGATTACACGATTCGTTTAGTCTACATTGGACAGATTCTACTTTGGACATCATAGTTTTATTTCGACAGATTCTACATTTAACAGAATCTGCATAAGACAGATTCTATATTGGACGGATTCTACATAAGACATGTTCTATATTAGACAGATTCTGCATAAGACAGATTCTATATTCTAGAGATTATGAAAATAGAAATTGAATGTTAAAAAATAAAAACATATCTGTCCAATATAGAATATGTGGAATGAAATTTAATCCGTCCAAAGTAGAATCTGCCCAATGTAGACTAAACGGTCCTGCTATTTGTTGCATTCAATCAATGACCCTTTTGTTCCCTAATTGTCTGTTACGAGTATGTTACTCTAATTATGCCTTAACTCATTTGGAAGACGAAGACCGATCAAACTTTCATGTATTCTGTTAATTCAATTGTAAAAACTTCGTTCGGTTGTACTGTGTTAAGGATGAGTAACAAAAGAAATTAACATACCTTTTATTTAACTCTACTAAAATCTCTTAACAGGCTACTTATTTTTTAAATTGGTACTCTAGAAGCTGCAATAGGAGGTAAAATGAATGAAATATATGTTAATCTAATAATGAACACTTTTACCTGCAGACAGAGCCGCGAGATACATCTAGCAAAATATTAATATCACTCTATAAACAGCTGCTCATATGTACAGTACAGTCAACTACATAATACCTTTACAGTTCCTATTTAAGTCTATAAGTATATTGGTCTTTGCCGATCCATATCGAAATTCACAGATAAATTCAGATACCAGCAGAATTCTAGTTTGAGAATTTTCATATAACACGTATTTACATTCACAGTAAGCACTTTCGTTAAATTTGTATTATGTCGGGATATTCAAGTTCTAGTAGGTCCAATTCGGTATGAAATTCTGTAATGGTAAAATTATTATGAAAACATTCAGCTTCGTTTTACATTTCTGGCTATCCATATTTATACTTCTAATGTTACGAAACGCGGCCCCACAGTTGACAACCACTGGAAAATATTGAGCAGCCCTGTCCGCGAAAACTTCTAGTACAATCGATGCTTGTTTCCATACGGGAATAATTGCGCGAATAATCTAGTACATTGTTTGTCTCGCTCTGGCATATTGCTTTGTCCCACTCTCCACGTGTTCGAGAAACTGAATGAACGAGACCGAGAGTATCGCTGTCTCTTTCTTACCCTTCTGGAGTAATTGTGAACTTTCTGAAAACTTGTCGAACGCTTTACCCGGGCTATATAAACAGCGGAAGGTGCCACAGAAGGCAGTCGGTATGGTTAGTAGTTAAGTAGGAAAACGAAGCTACGCAAAGCCCCAGGTTCCGATGGAATACCTAACGAAGATATAAATGCAGAAGTTTGTCTGTTATGCTTTCAGGGCTAAATCCCTAAAATTAACTGTTTCCCGCAGCTCCACCTGCGTCAAAAAGTAGCGGTTTGGCCGTTTAAGCGTAACAGACAGACAGACAGACAGACTTTCACATTTATAATATTAGTATGGATAATCAAAATAACAGAAAAATGCTAATCGCAATATTGGATATTGAACAAATATATAGATAAATAATATAAACATAATAATATTAACAGATAATATAAACTTGTGCTTTAACAGTACTTATCTATGCATTAAATATTTTATCAAAATATTACCTTTTTATATTTATACTCAGCCTAAATGACGTCGATTTTCTCAGGAAATTACTTTTACGAATTTCGTTTAAGATTTCACACTTTATGAATATCAAAAAGTTTCCTTCGATAACCGATTAAGGAATATTGAGAAAAGCAAATCTTGAAACATATAATGGAAAATTTAGAATGCGTGTTTCTGTTGCCCACCAGTGGATCGACGTGTAGAAAAAAGGTATCCTGGTCTTGACTAGTGGATCCTAGGGTTGGATTTAAGTGGACTATCATTCGATTCCGTTTTTAGGTGCATTATGGAGTTTTCTTGTGAAATTAGATAAAGATAGCAGAAAACTCATTGACATAATTTTAGAAGGTATTTTTTATTATATTATGCATTCCAACTTACAAATTTGGAAGAGTATATAAAAAGGAGTTGCATGTGAACTATAGCTATTAATTAAAATAACAAAAGAAAAACACACACACTAACGATTAGACATAAAGTAAGTTACACAGATTTTATATCATGCTCAAGTAATAAGGAATGAATCTTTTGAATTTTAAAAACAGAACAGTTAAATAAGTCTATGCTCCCAGAAAACAATTTATTATATGTTTCAACCATACGCCGTATTGGTGAACGATAGCCAGAGTTATTGTGACAAGTATTTACTGCAAAGAGAGGGCGAGAGCGCACACCACGTCTGGTAGCCTTTCTAGGGACAATGTACTGCAATTTGTGGACCAAATCTATTGAGTCAATATTATTATGTATAATTTTAAAGAGTGTGACAGCTTCCAAATACTTACGTCTTGAATCAAGGGTTAAAAGACTATATTTAGTGAGTAACTGCTGCTACGTAAAAATTTACGTTGTACTTTCTCAATCGCAGACGTGTATTTTTTATAAAAAGGATTCCACACCTGGACCGCATATTCGAGCTGTGATCGTACTAGGGTTTTGTAAAGGCATAGGGTAAGTAGAGTTCTTTTGCATACGCTACGGCACTTTTACCGATTCTTATTTCTGTGGGCGTCCCGCCAGGCGAACGGGATTTGCGTCAGTGTGGATGGTCCTTAAATAGGAATAAACCATAAGAAAGAATCTAAGTTTTCTACTTCACTAATTTACTACGACTATTGGCAAAGTGAAATGGACTAAGTTTCCATATTAATCTAGATATATTTATTTCACCAGAAATAAAAGTGACCTCTGTATTATCTGATTACACCCAAATCTTAATTGCCAGTGGGTAGCAAACCATCCAATAACATGGGTGAAAACAGAAAGCGTACAGGAATCAAGCAAAATAAATTAACATTTTACAAATTTTTAGCAAAATAAATATATTTGTATTTGTCAAAATATTATGCATGAAAATTAAAATTATAATTGATGCTTTATATTTGGATGGAGAAGATAAGAGAGAGAGTCATTATTGTGACCATAACCGAGCCCAAACTTGATTATTAAATAACGGCAAAAATATTTTTTAAATAGAACTATTTCCAAAATTACCTCTCCTTCTTATGTGCCTTATCCATTTATTTGGGGTCGGCCCTCCTCGTACAACATTCGTATTTCCGAAATTACCGAATCCAAACAAATAACCATACACTTCAGCTTTACAATGAGTGTAGAATGTTATAGGAAAATAATTTCCGGTTGAACCATAACGATTATTCGGTCGCAATTATTATTATTTATTTATTTAACATTTCCCAAACATTTATACAAACAAATTAACATAAGATGAATTTCACAAAACCACTGAGGTTGGTTTAGAAATAGTAGGTACATTCAATTCATTCACTAAAGCCTTAAAATATTTAAAGAAAATGCGTTCAAACGTACTAAATCTAAAAATGACTGCTGTACCTTAGGCTGTACCATAGGCCTTCCCCAATTCAAACTTTGTTATAGAGAGAATTTATTCTATAAATAGCTTGGTTACTGCATACATGAATTCACCTTTATACCTTTACTATTTTGTGACTAAGCTTAGAAGATTTATGCGATAAAAAAATTCAATTAACATTTTAGCATCAATTCTGGATGCCCGAAATATCTCGCGGGTAGAATTTCATGGTTGTTTGCGAATAATGAAAATTGTTTTCAGTTACTAGATTTTGCTTCAAACTCTTTCATGTACTTCTCCCATACATTTGACCTATCAACAACGATGTTTTTTTCATGTAGCTAACAAAGATATTTGTTTGATGAAGTTGTAAATTAATAGAAAAATACCTTAAAAGTTGGTTTTTGTTTTGATAAAAGAACATAATTTCTTTGAAAGATCGTGATAAAAGGCTACAAAGAGTAGAACACTCAAAAGTAACCGATTCCGAAAACGACAACAAAATTTTGTTAATAGGTCAACGAACACTGTGTATGGACTGTATAATGTGTATGGCACAAATTTATAAGAACTTCAGATTGCGCGCCATCATACCAAACGTGAAGCCTATATATATGTCAAGCTATGTGTGCGATGACATTTTTCAAGTATTGCCACATACATCATAATTTGTCAAATTTTACATGCAAAAAATAAAAAAGGTGCAAGTACAAAATTATCAGCCAGCTTTAAATAAGTTGATAAAATAGCAAATCTATTAAAATTTTAAGACAAACTGGACCGTGTTAATTAGACAGTTGAAATTTTCATAGGTGATGTAATTATTTCTATTGCCGCTATAACAACAAATACTAAAAAAAGAGAATAAAATTGGTATCTAAGGAGCTTCCATACAACAAACGTGATTTTTTGTGGTTTTTATATATATTCGTGCACAAGTCCGCCTCGCACTTGACTGGTTTTTTTTTAATTTATACACCTACCTTTTGCTATCAGCTATTCTGGATACATTTTCTGTTTTTGAAAATAATGATATCTGATGTATAAATAATTCTGCATAATATGTTTTGTGTTTTGATCCTGCTAATGTTGAATGTCTACATTTTAAAATTTTGTATTATCCCCAATGACCATTCCTAATATTTTTTGTTTCTGAATACATGTGTTAGTCGATTAACTGCCTCTGGGGTCCAGTGGTTAAGGCGCGAGTTCAATCCCACGGAAAGCATACTTCGTTTAGTTGTTTCCAGTTTGGTTAGGACAATGCAGGCTTTAATCACCTGATTGTCTGATAATAAAAGTGATTCCGTGCTTTGGAAGGCACGTTAAGCCGTTGGTCCTAACTGCCATTTAGTGGTCGTTAAAGAACATCGTGATCCTATTAGTCTGGTTCCCCTATTTAAAAGGGTTACGAAGGTCAGACGGCGGTCGGCGGCTCCAATGCAATAATCAGTACTGCCAAATCTAAGACCATGATTAAATTGCACCCTGGGCTCCGAAGCGTAAACTGACGACGCAACTAGGAATACATGCTAAGATAAAGACATGTGTCATTCGATTAAAAAAATACAGCCGAGTTAAGAACCTGACCAACCCTTTTCTAAAGTCTGTTAATAACTAAACAATTTATAAACGCAGCAGCATTTGGCAATCATAACTGTTATTTTTTACAGATACATTACCTTAAATGACAAATACAGAGTCGTAAAACGAAAAAAAATATATCTACCGAGCTAAAAACATTCACTTCCTTCTGTATATGACAAACTTACGCGGTTCAACAATAATATAACATACCGCCGAGGTAAGATCTCAAATGGATAGTTTTCAAGAGGAGCTGAAAGCAGTTGAATCATCCCAACCCGTGCCCAAAAGTGGCAGAATTGCAAAATTTGCACTTATTCTAAACGATGATGATTTACTTCGTTTAGATACACAAATAAAATCATCACCACGAGTAAGTGAGAATGTAAAGTCACCAATAATTTTCGATGGCCGTCACCGACTATTGATTTTGCACGAACATAAATGTGCCGCACACTCTGTAGGAAATAAAACATAGCGTGTAAAGTAAAATATGGATTTTACTATTTTATTAAAATTAAGATTCAAACATAGGTCTGAACCGCTCTTAACAAAGTTCAAGAAGGCCAGAAAAAATTACAGTGTTACCACTTAATAATAGGAAAGTTACTACAAATACAAAGTTGCCATTTGTAGAAATGTAAAAGTAAACAAGAAATAAAAAATCTATATGTTCGAGTACATTGTACTGAACATAGTTGGGCGGGCAAGTTATATTATAACAAAGCAAAACCCATACCCAACATGTTAAGTTTAAATTCTACTTAGTACATAGGACTAAATTAAAAAATATATAACCTTCGAAAATGGACTAACATGTTAACAAAGTTAACTGCTAAAAATGTACTATTTAGGGGGCACATTAACACATTTAACTGTTTAAAGAAAGCCAATATGTAGAAATTTTAACAATGTTAAAAGTTAAAGAAAATTGATATTAAATATCATAAAAGTAAACTTTGCTGAAGTTCAAAAAAAATAAAGTTTAACTATAACTTAATTACTAATACAACTCGTCACTCTACAGGTAGAGGACATAACTTAGCTATAGACCTTAAATATAATTTATTATTAAATTTAACTTCAGCTACTCTTACATGGTTATCTTTACCTGGAAAAACCTTTACAATTTCTAATGGCGAGGTGTTTACATTTTTAACAAGAACAAGATCACCTACCTTTAAATTAATAGCGCAGTTTTTCCACTTGGGACGGCTCTGGAGTTGAGTTAGATAGTCGGATGACCAAGTCTTCCAAAAATCCTGCTTTATCTTGGTAACAAGCTTCCAAAATTTTAATCTATTTACTGGAACTTCCAATAAGTTTATATCAGGGTAACTGGTCAGAGCCGTACCAACCAAAAAATGCCCTGGAGTCAAATATACACCTTCATTTGGATTGGCAAGTAAGGGTCTTGAGTTTAAAATAGCTTCAATCTGGATTACGACAGTATTAAATTCCTCGTAAGTGAGGGAGAGGTTACCAACAACACGTTTGAGGTGGTGCTTCACACTTTTGACCCCCGCTTCCCAAATGCCTCCAAACTCCGGGCTAAAGCTAGGTATGTATGACCAGGTTATATTATTATGTCTACAATGTTTATAAACAGCGTCTCTATGAGAGCTTGAAGATTGTAAATTGTACAATTCTTTTAACTGATTTTCAGCACCCTTAAAGGTTTTAGCATTATCACAAAACACTTTGGAGGGCATGCCTCGTCTAGAAATGAAGCGATCGAAGCATGCCAAAAAAGTTGCAGTTGTCATATCCGAAACAACTTCGGCATGTATGGCTTTAGTTGAAAAACACACAAATAATGCAATATAGCCTTTGGTTATGAGTGGTTTGCGCATCCTATTAACCTTAATGCTGAAGGGCCCACAAAAGTCAATGCCGACACGCTGGAAGGGCCTAGTAGGTGTAACCCGTTCGGGTGGTAGAGAACCCATAAGTTGCCTGGCAGCCTCAGCCTTTAAGCGAAAACATTTTAAACATTTGTGAATCACTTTTTAACCTCTCTGATGCCACTCATAATCCAATATTTCTGGGAAAGGGAACTAAGTACTAGCCTAGGGCCAGCGTGAAGTAAGCGTACATGCTCTTTTTCTATTATTAAATATGTGATATTACAATGCTTCGGTAAAATAACAGGGTGCATTTTATCTTTGGGAATTCCTGCATTTTGCAGTCTTCCACACGAAGCAAGCCATGTGCATCAATGTAAGGGTGTAAACTAGCAAGCCCCGAATTTAATTTTTTGTTATTGAGAATTGAGAAAATTTCTTGCGCAAAATATTTTTGCTGAACAGTACGAATGATGATGGACAATGCAAATTCTAACTCTCTGGGAATTAACAAATTTTCTGAAATAATATCCTTTTTAAGTGAGTTGTTATAAAATCTAAAAATATATGCAATTACTGCTTGTAATTTATTAATATTTGAGAATTTCTCAAGTAAATTATAGGATAGAGACGTGTCACAGAATTGATGAGGTGGAAAAAGCATGGTGCATTATAGTTGGAGGGGATATTTTGCACTGAACAAAATTTAACCCCAACACATATAATACGGGATAGCCTTAAAGTAATAATATTATATGTTGTATGTTATATAGATATTAAATGAGTAGTACATGTAATGCAACGTGGCCAATTTAATTAAACTGAGAACGTGGCAGTCTCTAACTGTCAACTGTCAAATTAATTCTGTATTGTTTTTATTGCTGTTCTGCTGTGGATGAAAATTTGTTAACACCTCTTTTTATTTTAAATTCTTTGAGATGAATATAATTTTTGTGTTGAACCTTATGCAACTGTTTTTGCAATTTAATGTGTTTTTTTGTTTGTCCGTGATGCCTCTCGCCTGAAAATCAGTGCTGGGTATTGACGTTTCGCCGATACCTAGCGTAACGCTGAGGCGTCACCTATTAAGACGTGGTCGGATATCGCGTAGAATGTAGTGATTTAAATTGTATTTTTTATTCTTTTCTTTGTCTGTGATTGTTGATCATGTCAATAAACGATATTCTATTATATTCTATTCTTCAATGAGCAGGATTGGAGAATTCTAGTATCTCTCCTAACCGGTGTGCAACAAATGGTTTAAAAACACGAGCACCATTCCGAATCCACTTTAAAACTTTAGTTGAATCTGTCCAAAAAATGGATTCGGAAGGTTTAATACGATGAGCTTGTAAAATAGTTTGCGCAAAACGTGATCCAATTAGTGCGGCTTGTAATTTCAAACGGGGAATCGAAATCGGTTTTAGAGGTGAAACGCGAGCTTTGCTACCGATGAGCGAAGTGGATATAAAACCGTCGTCATATCTAAAACGCCAATAAGCAACGCACGCGTAAGCTTGCTCGCGGCATCTACGATTATTAACTGAAAATTCGTGTGATCCTTCCTATTCTTATATCATCTTCGGATTTCTGTGACTATACCAAAAATAGGTAAGTACCAACGTACGGAACCATTTGCGTTGACACAATACCTATTTGGTGGTAAATGATGGTGATAAGTCTCCGGATCGCACTCTTCGGCATAACCTTAGCTGATGATACTTTCTATGAATTCTTGAAATGCATTGGCAAATAATGTATCTATTGACATTCGGCTTTCAAGAGCCTTGAAACGTGATAACGCTTGCAGATGATATAATTTTAGGCAAGTCTTTTTCCCACGGTAGACCAACTTCGAAATGGCCATCGGCGAGTTGAACCATGGATGATTCGATAGCATCGATGGCTAATTTATCATTATCTTTTGGACAAAGTGTACCTGCTCTTATACCTAAAGCATCAATGTCATACTGAATTTTTAATTTGTCTAATTCGTCCGAAATATGATTAATAAAATCCAGCGGCTTGGACAAAACAGATAATCCACCGTGCAGTACCCAGGCTAAGAAAGTTCTAGACGCGACTGTTTCGTTCTTTTTTCCTACTCTTACTTCGCGACTTATAGATAAGTGCCAATCGGGAGCACCGATAAGAACAGTTAGGGTTAATATCAGTGAACGGAAAGTCTTCGTATAAATCTGATAAATGTTCGTAATCGAAAAAAAAAATTTGCTCGCCAAATCGCCATTAGGTCCGTCAATCAGCGTCGACGTGCTGCTGTCATCGAGCAAGGCTGTCGTTCCGAATTCGCCATTAGGTCCCTCGAGTGTGACACTACTTTCAGCGGCCCGCGAAGACGAAGTGTGGGTGGGTGTGAACCTGTCGCATTAATGGAAAAATTGGCGGTATTTCCAATTTTCACAGATGGTCTTAATTCGCTACTAAAACTGTCTATTTTTCAGAAATATCAGGGAGAGTAGATGATGATGTTTGCGTAATATTGCATTGATCGTTTTCAGTTGGTTTTCAGTTTTTGTGCTGTACAGGTAACCGACAGTAAGTTAAAATGAAACTCCGAACTCTGAATTCACATGTTTGTGAATACAAAACAGGTGAAATGCCATGTTTGACAAATGCATAATTGTGTATTGTAATCATAGTTAAGGGATAGTATTTTTCCGTTATTAATATATTACGAGTATGTAAGTATATGAGTAGTAAAACTATGTTCTTCTTCTTTGCGAATCGACTGTTATCAAACTTCAGAGGACCAAAACTCCGCCACCGACACAAGGCATTGTAGGTAGGCTTCGTAGAGGTCCCTGAGTTTGCAGGTGGCTGGGCACGCAGGACAGGACAGGACATGCGTCTTGGTTTGGGGAGAGACACCGCACTGGCAGGCCAACTCCGAGCAGTAGCCCCCACCTGGACAGATTTTCTTTGCTTCGGCCTACGAGAGTCCGGAGTTTGACCAGGTCATGTCCAGGAGGGAGGCACTCCGATAGCGACAGGGATGAGGCCGAAGGGTATCTCTCTTTCCAAACATCCACTCTAGACTGAGAGTGGATGTTTGTTTTTCGTTAGTTAGTGGTCTTGTTTCTTTGACGAAGCTTTGTCGACTTCAGTATTTAAGTGACGGGCATGTGGTTGTTTATGGGATGCCGGGATCCGTTTCCATTTTGGCCTTTTCAAAAGAGCTGGCCACATCTCTACAGACGTCCGGAGGGGCCACAGAGCATTTAATAAGAGGAGATGGCGTTTGAAATGGGGCAGTGATGTGATCATTGGCGCCTCGCCGACACAAAAGTGGGCGGAGCTTGTCATTACTCGTTCAAAAGCGTACCAAGAAACAGATCGCGAGCTCCTAAGTTCTGAAGACTGGTTACAGCATGACTTTCCTGGTCGGAAGCCAGCTTGTTCGGGAATGAGTAATGGGTCGACCATTTCGGCTAGGCAATTCAGTAGCATTCTCTCCAGCAGTTTGTAGGTACGAACACACATCAACGAAATCGGGCGGTAGCTTTTGGGATCGTCACTTGGCTTACCGGGTTTAAGTAGTGCGATAACCTTGGCCTTGCACCATAAACGGAGTATGCGAGCCAACGCCAGACAGCTGTTTAGTGTTTCTAGTAGCCAGAAAACAGCTGCAGGTCCTAATTTTTTTATTTGCTGTACAGAAATGTTGTCAACCCCAGAGGCTTTTCCACATTTTATGGATTTAATTGCTGAGACGATTTATGTGAGCGTAAAGGGTTGACTGATGGATAAAACTATGTTAAAATCGAAAAAACTTTACCCATAAAAAAATAATTTCAGCTGATAAGTGGGCCAGGGTTCAGACCCGAAGGTCGTGGGTTCGATTCCCACATGAAACATATTTTGTTTAAGTTATTGTTTCCAGTTTGGCTAGGATATTGCAGGCTTGAGGCACCTCATTGTCTGATAATAAAGATGATTCCGTGCTTCGGAAGGCACGTTAAGCCGTTGATCCCGGCTGCTATTTGACGGCCATTGGAATCATGTCAGGGCCGAGAGGCGGCTCCGAACAACTCTGACACCAGGAGTACATGGTCGATTGATTTTGTAAGAAAGATAGAAAATATTTTCTCGGCTTTAACATATATTTTTTTTACTATTTATTGTTCATTTTAACACTTTATATGTATGTAAGTGATTCAATAAAGAGTTCATTCATTAATCACACATTCACTGTAAAATGGTGCTAAAGTTTAAAAAGGTATATTCAATTTTCCCAATACTTTAACATCTCTATCTCTATTGCCCGACGGCGACGATACAAACAACCATAATACTGATAATATTATAGTTGAAGTTACATTTGTAAGTTTCGTGCTTTCAAAATCAAGATCAATTGGAAACTCGCTTTAAGTAAACTTAATAAAGAGCTTTATTAAATTGTTTTGGACGTTGTCTCACCGGATGCAATTTAAGTACTTTCATTACAGAGAGAGATCGTTAAAACTAAGATAATCTTTGGAGATAAATGAGTTGATGCCATAAATTTTTAAGTAGTCCTCATAAAATAGACAAAGAAAAAATTTCGTCGTTTATACGTCGGACTATTAACAGCTTGGTCTAGTGCCTGAAGATGCCTCGCGTAGAGGCGAAACACGTGTTGCATGTGCAAGCTAGTGGTGGCGGGCATGTTGGGACTAATAGTAGTGGGTGGGTGCCGGCCGGCAATAGTTTGCATGAACTAACTGGTGGCGGAAGCACGCAAAATAATTTATTAAGTGCTTGTAACTTTAACTTCCGCAAAGTAACGCCTGAATCGGTTAAATAAAGAAAAATCGCGTCTAAGCATTTCTCTGGTTTTGAAGTACTTTGATGATGATATCTCTTCTAATTCTTCCCGAGCCATAAAGGCTACACATAATAACCTTTGATACACCAGCCTAAATTTTACACTGGACATGACATCATTAGTTAAAAAAAAAGGATTAATGTAAAAAATGTCTAAGAATGTTTTGATTTATTTCACGATTTTTTGATGTCTTGATTGACGCGAATCCCGTGCAAGTGACGAGATGCCCATAGAAATAGTTATTGGTAGAAGTGCCATAGCGTGTGAAAAAGTTAACTGGCCTGCAAATGTCATTTCTATTTATTCTTATTTCTGTGGGCGTCCCGCCACGCGAGCGGGATTCGCGTCAGTGTGGACGTTCCTTTATAAGTTGAAGAGTAATCTGGAGTCGTTGATGTATATAATTCATTCGATCTTGCATTAAAATTCAAAGTAAATTTGGTTTTTCGTATACAACACGCCACACGGCTCTGGAGTGCTCTACCCGATGACATCAAAGAGACCTTAACTTAATTCGCTTTCAAAAGAAAAGTCAAAATTCACCTCACTAGCATAATATCACCCTAAACTGTATGTAAATCTATGTATGTTAATTTAGCAGTCAGTGTTTTTTTTTCACTTATTGTATTTTTAAGATAATTCGCGCCGCAAATAATCTTTTCTGGTTTTCCTAATGGATGACTGGGAGAGAATGCTTTTAGCATTAAGTCTGCCAATTGTAAAAAGTATTTTTTTTACTTGTGGTTACAATAAAGATTTATAAATAAATAAATAAACAAAAAAAAATTGCATGTAAAAAATCTGATTAATGCAACCTCGGAATGGTTTTAGACAAAAAATTTGATGAGCCAATTGACAGCGCGTGACCTCTTAAAGATAAAGCTATGGTATGCAGTTCACAGTGCAGTCTACGCTTAGTTGAAAAACTTTCAATATCTAGTTCAAAACGATATTTTTGGCTACAGTCAAATACAAATTGAACAAAATATATGATTTATTCCCTCGGACTGGTATCGTGCCAGTTGAAAACCACTACACTACTTCCTTCGCCACAAACTTTTTATTATTTATGCCTCTGAACTTCCTGTGCTAACTTCTAACGTGATGTACCAACAAACTATTATCATCTTTTCATAGTAAATCTAGAGGAATCGAAACTTTTAATCTCGATCGTATTCGTATCGTAAATCGTTAAAAGTTTATTTGAAATCAATTTCTTCAATTTCCTAGTTATTCAGGCAGTACTGCGATATAATATAGTGAAAATTGGAATAAGTTTATGAGAGGATATCATTACGAGGGTTCTTAATTGAATTCTTATTTGAATTGTATTTGTTTAATATGCAAAAATTTTCGACGAAAAGAATAGGTATACCTCATTGGTCGAAATCAACATTTATATTTTTTAAATTGGCGATGATCTTCAATATTTCAGCATTCCAAAATCTAGCTGAGAAGTGTACTTCCACTAATGACTGGACGTTGCGGTGGCCATGTCCATGTTTTACAGTGTGTTTGCTGAATACATGCCTACAAATTCTACCTTTAAAGCATAAATTGAATTTTTTGCCAGAGGTTAGCTTTTTGTAAGACCAACTCTTCAAGCGCCATATTAAGTTAAAAACGTAATTGTTTACGTTGGCTTAATACATATTCCATTCATAAAATCGTTTTCAAGGAATGTGTGAAAACACAATGCATAGAAATGACTCATTTTAATTCAATGCCTTTCATATTTATGACATTCTCATTGTCATATCAAAGGCTGACATAGAGGATATGTTTTATAATGTAATTGCGCAATATGATGTTCAAAAGAGGTTATCCGTTTGTGATTTCTTTCATGTTTGTTTTTAATTAAATAATATAATGTATTTTATTATTTTCATGCAAAGTGGAATCAAATTCCATTAGTTCTTACCAAATCACCAGACCATTTGAAAAAATATCTCGTCTGGAACTGACTAGGGTGTCTGAAATGATGTTGGAAGAAACAGCTTAATATATGTGCTAATAAATCGTTCTAAAATGGATAATTATCGAGCCTAATTGTGAAATTCTAACTATTTCCTTGTAAAAAAAGTCTTATCCGTTTATACTTCAGATAGACAATGTACACGAAATGATGATGAGCCCCCGAGCAGCCCGATCGGGCCACATAAAAATTAAAATCTATTGTGTTTTCATCCTAGCGTGTATTCCTATTTGCGTCGTTAGCTTACGCTTCGGAGCCTAGGGTACGCTGTAAATCATGATCCTAGATTTGGCGGAACTGGTTATTACAATGGAGCGACTGCCGTCTGACCTCCGTAACCCGTTATACAGGAAAACCAGACCAACAGGAACATGACCCGAGGTGCGTTAGTGGCCAACACTGTCATATTTTTTTAGGCTGCCGAAAGGCATTTCACACAGCCCCACGACTGCTATCTATCTATAACAACCAGGACCAACGGCTAAACGTGCCTTTTGAAGCACAGAAGAGCTCAAGATAGAAAATGCCACTAAATGACGACCAATCCAATGGTGGTCGCGTCGCACCTTCGCTATTGTGTATTGTGTGATTATTAATTGTCTCTTGTAATAATTAAAAATATTAGTTAAATTATTTTAAATGTATATTGCCGTTATCGTGAGTTAATTTAAATAAATTAATTGCAATTTGCAAAAAACAGAATAATTGCAATTAAATCAATCGTGATTAAATTAACTGCAACATCGTATATATATCTCGATGAATTGCAATTAATTTCTCAAACGATTAATACGATAATAAAAATATTAATTGATTAATGCCCAACACTGCTTCAGATGTAGTCAAAACATGGTGGAGTTAAAATCATATCCAAGTATTATTACATTTCTTCTTCATTATACCTACACATGTAGATTAGACCTTTAAAAAAACAAACGCATAATGTAGATATATCTTCTATTTTTGACAAAATATTACAGGTTTATCTTACCTAATCGTTAGTAACAGCTAATTTTGCTTTACATCATGGAAAATCACTTGGCAAACAATTTCGGACAATAACACTGGCATATTCAGTTATTATCACCGTCAATCGAATCATTTTCTTCATTTAATATCTCTCTAGTTTCTTTCAGATTTTCGTGGACATTCGAGCAATAAATCGACACTCCATGCGAGCTGATATTTTGTCCTTTGCCGCTGTATGTTATCCGATAAATCGTTTGAGTAAGGATTTGTTGGAATAAATTTCTGTTCTATTTGGAGTCTACATTGGTCATTTTCTTTCTTATTTGTTTGTTTAGTTTGCACATCCATATTTCCATCCATACATCCATACTAATACAAAATATTACTAGCTGTTTCCCGCAGCTCCGCTTGCGTCAAAAAGTAGCCTATGTTTGACCCTGGGTCTTCAACTATATTCATACCAAATTTCATCAAAATCCGTTCAGCGGTTTATCTGTGAAAGCGTAACAGACAGAAAGAAAGACAGACCGACTTTCGCATTCATTCATACTTAAATACTTCCATATCTAATAGATATGGATATTATCTATACATCCATACTATAATATTATAAATGCGAAAGTCTGTCTGTCTGTCTAATATAGTTAAAGACCTGTGGTAATGTAAATGTTGATAAAATTTGGTATGAATATAGTTGAAGACCCGGGATCAATTATTGGCTACTTTTTGACGCAGGCGGTGCTGCGGGAAACAGCAAGTAGATGATTACGGTCACATACAATACCGTTCTGTTTTAAAAAGGAAATAAAATTAAACACAAACACTCATACATAAAATAAAAAGATAATGAAGAATTGGGAACTGTTCATCATCATCCTAGCGTTATCCCGGTTGCATCCTCTTCTGTTTGCTCCGGAGCCCAGGGTTCGCCTAATTCGAGTCCGAGAATTGGGAATTGTTGTTATTCTTAAATATTCATTTTGTATGTATTTTTTCAATGGTTCTGTGAATCCCGCCATTAGACAGCCAAATAATTATTTGGTAATTGGAAGTAGGTAGGTACTTAGTTTAACGACTTCTATCTAGATTAAAGCCATTAATTAGTGTGCCTTAGTATACGTAGCTTCATGTAGCGTAAATGTAACATATTGTTCTGCTTTGTTATTGGCCTTGAATAATATAAATTTTTTTCGGGCTCATAATCATCACTACTAATCTACATAAATTTTGTTTCTTTGGATCATAGACAGGATAAATTTCCTTGAAATCTATGAAAGTGCTAATCAAAAGAAAAAGACATATTTTTGCATAAGATAGCCTTTAGTAGAAGGAAGTTAGAGCATTATAGAAATACACAAAAACAAATAAACATGATTCCTTTAATTCTCAATAGTTTTCTAAACGTTATTTGTCTCAGTCTGAGAAACAAGATTGATCGTCTACAGACGTAATCATGCTTTGAATAACTAAAAGCAAATCCCCAACGGCGTGTATTTCTATCAGATGATTGATGTCATACATTCGAGATATAAATACGTTTCTTATGTCATTACATTACATTTTATTGATAAAGGAATGTCACAATTTGTTATTAATTATATGGTAAATATGTTACGAGTTTGGATGGAATGAAGCGAGCTGATAGTTTTTGTTAAAATAATTAGTTTGTTAAAAAGTTGCCACATCGCTTACAGGGAAGATTTTGACAGAATAACATTTGGTTCATCAAACATCTTTAAATTATTTTGTTTCAGAGCGAATGTGCTACAAAATACGCTCTTAACATGAGCGGCTACAGCGAGAAAACATTGATTTGATTGACTTGGGCAATAAAACGTGTTTTTATGATTTTACTAAACATTTTGTTTCTGCCCACCTCGTAATCACAATGAATGAGTGAATGAATGAAACTTTATTTGCAAATTGTAGCCTGTTTAGTAACAATTGCAACATTTCAAATCTGGTTACTGGTTAGTCAGGATTTGGTTCATCTATTCAAGCACAATAGGCCTCTTCTAATGTATGTTAGTTATTTGGTTTTTCCCGATAAGAGTCTGTTAATTACGCGATGTCATCTCTCAAGCGAGCAAATGGGATTTCACGGTTATTGTAACCTAGTTCCCTGACATAATCAAATATGCAGTAGATCGCGCAAAACGAAGAAGAAATCAAATACAAGCTGATTCTGAGCTCAAAAGATATCAGCTGAAGATGCAGTCGATAAACAAGCCTACCTAAAAGAAAACGAGATGTACAAGATAACATCCTTTACAACAAATACTAGACACCTCATATCTCATAAAAATCACCTGGTTCAAGAAGGCTTTCTCGGGTCAACCTACATACCTTTGTTAATATAAAGGCGAGCTTAATCACGTAATTTGTCCTAACAAAACCGTCCTCGAGAGGGGCTAATATCATCCTGAACACGCGTTTCGTCTTATTATTTACCCTAATATACTGCTTTCTCCGCGGTTAAGGGGCCTTTGGGAACAAGGAAATATTTAACCTTTACTAACTAAGGTAAGTTATTTGTTAAACAATGTAGTTTTTCATAAGATGTAATGCGTGTACTGTAGCTTTCAGCTACCTATGTAAAAAGGCACTTCTTTACCTTATTACTTATTGTATAAGGCGAGAAATAAATAAATAAATAGGATTTGTCTAGATAATCTCATCCCAGGGTAAATAATTAGTTGACATGGCGTAGTATTTATTTATTTATTTTATTTACTTTATTCATGTACACAATAAAAATGGCAAAGGATTATACATAAGACATATATAAGATATAGATAAGTATGTTTCATAATACCTCTAACTTTTTTCAAAATGGTTTCTCATTCATAATTAAATTCCACAGGAACAATACTTTTTTCTGGGAAGAAAGATACCCTTATCCTTCACAGATCTCCTGACTTATGTGTATGCAATATATAGGACGATAACTTCAGTAAACAAAGCGTCATTTCACGCTTATCAAACAAACGAATATTATTTTCGCTTTTATAATATGAGTCAGGATTAGGATTGAGTAGACGAGCTTTTAGTACCTGTTGTTGTATACCCATGTTGTGCATGTGTTGAATATGCGTTGTCGATAATATATTACTATAAACATGTACAACGTTATGGTGATTAATCTTGTACTCATTTAAGCAAAATTTTTCAACAAATGTCGATGCATTCCATAACATGCTACGAAAAAAAATGCGTTTCCCTAAGTATGCTGCAATAAACAATTTAGTTCATAAAGACATTCAAGGGCCTCTTAAACGCAAGCTGCATGGTAAATGGGATATACTCAACTGAAACTATAAAGATAACAGCAGTCTTGTGTATGCACTGGAGTGTCGAGAGAAATGGCATATAAACCGATAACAAACCATTAAACTGACAATTTTCAAAGTAAATTCAACTTTGATTAAAGAACTTACAGCATATATTCGCAATAAGGTAATAGTGTTTGTTCCGCTTAATTTTGATGTCTTCAATTACGAGTGGAAAATTTATGATTTTATGAATTTATGATTTAGAACCACAAGTTTCAATATGATGTTATGCCATTTAAAATTAGGGCATTCGACAAGTACAAATCGGGCAAGAGTTATACCAAAAGATTTCGTAGAATATATTTTTCTACTTGAGTAAATGTCGATCGTTTTCCAGAAAAGGTACAACAATTCTGTTGAAAGTTTCTATATAACAATATTTCTTATTCAGCCTGGCATGCATTCCTAGTTGCGTAGTCAGCTTACGATTACGGAGCCCAGGGTACGTTTTAATTATGGTCCTAGATTTGGCAGTGCTGGTCTACTATTATATTGGAGCGACTGCCGTCTGACCTCCGTAACTCTTTTTTAAATAGAGAAACCCAATCAATAGGATCATGATGTTCTTTAACGATCACTAAATAACAGTCGGGACCAACGGCTTAACGTGCCTTCGGAAATACGGAATCATCTTTATTATCAGACAAAAGGGTGGTTCAAGCCTGCAATGCCCTAACCATACTAGAAACAACTAAACAAATTATGCTTCCCTTGGTAATCGAACCCGCGACCTCTGAGTCAAAGGCAGACGCCTTAACCACTGGACCACAGAGACAGTTTACAATGCAATGTCTATATATAATCAATGTATATTTATACTCGTAGTAATAAAAAAATATATATGCCAATGTATATCTTTATTGCCTACATCTGGGAAATCACAACATTGTTTAAAATTAATAGCGTTTATTACTTATTTATATATTTCATACGTAACCTACGCTCAGCAACTATTTCTCGTGAATGCAAAAGTTAAGCTTTGCATCCATTTTTACAATACAAATTTAAGTTTTACAGAATAATCTTTGGTCCCTAGATGAACCGATTCCATAAATAACTTAAATTTTAGTCTTAATTAAACAGATTGTTACAAAATGTTAGCAAGACCTTTACTAACTAATCGTTTTCGTGGCTCTGTTTTCTTTTATATACCTAGATTATGAGTTCCTACTTGTGATAATATAGCACCATGCATAATTATTTTATTTTAATTTTTAATTATGTCTTTGACCAGTGTATGTACTATTAGCCTGAAACGTGTCTATAACCTCCTCCAGGAATAACTAAATAACAAAAGTATTTTTTATATTCGACCTAAATTAAAGATGTTTAAGCAAACAAGCAAATTTTCCTTGAATTAAACTTTATTTTATTAAATTTGTTAATTGGTGAAAATACACACCCATATATACATACATATATACCATCACGCCTTTTTCCCGTAGGGGTAAGCAGACACTACAAATTTCCATTTACTACGATCCTTACAGACTTCCCTCGCTTCTTCTACGCTCATCACTCTCGTCATACAAGTTCGTCGGTTACGGGTACTCCTGACATCTCCTTTTTTAATATGTCTGCGATTTGGTCGCAGTATGTTCTCCGAGGCCGGTCCTTACCGACTTTTACTGTCACCTTTGATTTGTAAATACCTTTCGTAAGTCTCCTTTCATCCATCATTTCTACATGCCCAAACCAATTTAACATGCCTTTTTCTATCTGTGTCACTACATCCTCATTCACACCACACTTTTCCTTATCTCACTATTTCTAATCTTATCGCTCAGACGTACTCCACACAAGCTCTCATTTCAACTGCATTCACTCTGCTTTCATTATTTTTTTTGCCTGACCCAACTTTCATTTCCATACATAAGAGTTGACATTAACACTGCTCTATGAACAGCCAGACGTAATACACACCCGACTAGAATAATTTCATTTGAATTATCTACGACACAGTTTGGATGGTTGAAACGAAACTAATAGCGTCAGAAGTCGGAAGATTTTTTATTAGTGGCATGTAAAAGTTACTACGTTGCCATCACTTTAAAGATAGATATTAAATATGGAGTGTGAGTATGTGTGAAATAGTAGTAAATATTGATTAACTATTAGACATAGTTGTAAGTAGGTGTAACTTTTCAAGGCTGAAGTATCACAAGGTTCCATGCAATAGTGAAAAATAAGCTATTAAATTTAATGAAATCAGAAGAATCAGGCGGTCAGTTGTGAAAAGTCAAAGAAGAAACAAAGTTGTCAAAACTTTTTAAAGTGTATATTGGCATGCGAAACGAGAGAGCGCGAGAGTGTAGTCTACATCTCAGTAATTAAAATAGAGATTTGCATGTTTAATACTTGCTTTAAGCTATGAGTTAGGAAAAAAACTGTATTTATGAATAATGTATCTTAGAGCTATAATACATTGATTGTCAGCGGTCCTGTTTATTAAAAGCATTTTTCAAAACCAGATTTTTTCGAGTCTAAAACAAAGCATAATGTGACTATTATTTTCGCCAAAAGTTTTCATGAAAAGGCCTATTACATTCATTCGGGAACGTATAAAATGTGAAGTAGTCTTTTGTTATCGTACAAAGCTATGCGATTAACAAACGAAGCACGAAGGCACTCCTTTGATACACGTCTCTTGTGAAAATATGTATTGATTCTTGTATTTCTTTAGAATAAGGGAAATACATACTTAGTTTTGTTTATTTTCATCTGACTCGGATGATTGACAATCAAGCTAATCGCAGAGATCCTGGTTATTTAATGGATCGCGGGTGTAAAGGTTGGCATAAGAGGATAAACTACCTAGGGCAAATTCAGTGACCATAACTCAAATAGGTATATGAAGAAAAAAAAACAGTTGGTGGGCGAAAATTGATGTTCGATCTTTTTGACACAAAATATAACAGTAGTATGGCCCACATTTTTCTATTCTCCTAACGTATACCTACTTAGCTACGCCCGATCGAAGTCTATTGAATGACATACACATGATATTGCTTACCGTGGGCCTACCCTTTCGTATAAAAATCCACCAGTATCAAGACTTTTTACAAAAAGTTGGTGAAGTCTTAAACTTATCCTTTAGTCAGTATATTGAGCAATGTTGTGACCCACCTGAGTTTTATTTTCTTAACTTTCGACAGGGCATAACAACCTTTTTTAATATTCAAAATCATAGTTCAAATTGAATTCCAAATGAAATTTCTCGAATTATGTGGCTTGTACAGACGATGCCAATTTGACAGAACTTTATAAAGTACTTCATCCGCGGTCTTGGTCACACAAAGGTCGGGTGGGATCACAATAACTTCATTATGTAATTTCGTTAGGGTTGGAATTGAAGGCTAATTAGCAAAGTGAGTAGTTTACGCTGAAAGGGGAAAAACGGGTGACGACATCACATCGTTAGATGAATGTTTTCTTGTGCAGTAATTGTTAGATAATTAAGAGTTTTGTTGTATGTAAATGTTAGTTTAGTAACGCATTTTTGTTATTAATTTTAAACTGTATGGTTTTAGTTATGTAATTAATGAATATCTGATTGCACCATTTACAAATATGAATTACAAACATAGCTAAAAAATGGTTACAAATATTCCCAATCTTCGTCCGATTATTTTATCAAGTTATGTTGTGTTGGAAACAACAAAAAAAAAAAAAATCTCAAAATTGGGCTTGAAAAAATATTTTTTAATAGCAAAGAAATTAAGCTTTACATATGATGCTTCCCAACATATTTTTAAAGCAAAGAAATTGAGCTTTGCATGTAAGTGGTGATAAAAAACAACAATTATATTATTTAGGTAAAGAGGGAACTATTTACAAGAAGGGCCATGCATGTACCAAGGATATTTAGCGGCAAGCTTCCCAAATTCCGAGGCTTCACGGAAAAGTTGAGGTTTGAACGGCAAACGAAATAGTTAGGGAATTCCAGTCTTTGTGTTCCGCCAGTAGTTTGCCAGAAATCTCTCCTCTGCAAACTGGAACTTTAAATTTTAAGCGGTTTTCGATTGTGTTACAGATTTTAAATAATGCTGAACTGGTTAAAGTTGAACACTTTTTGGCGTTTCATCAAAATTTATTGATGTTCAGGGCCCCAATTTTCTGGAAATGATTTGGTAAACCAAAGCTGTAGTTAAACAACTGAGGCTCTGAAACTTTTAATGGATTTGTTCAATGGGTTAGAGTGTAACGGAGGAAAATTTCTGACTGATGTCTATTCATTACTGTGTGAAAGAGTAAAACACATTTAAATGAAGTCATCGTAAAAAGCAAATGTTCATTGTATTTCGTCGGAATTTATACATACATAGGTATCTTTATTGCTATGATGTGCCAAAAATAAAGCACTTTGTTGACTACACCTTTGCTGTTGTTATTAGATGTTATATACATTTACTTAAGTTTACATTAAACATAAGTAAATGTGTATTGTGTTAAATAAAATATTTTTTAGCTTCCTTTGTTGTAGCCTAAAAATTAATATAAATAATTGCCACAACTGTAAAAGCATGCTAAAATAGAAAATGCTTTCTACAAAAAATGCATTATCGAATTTCCACATCCTGTATATTAAAATAATATAGAAGTAGGCTGAATTCATCTGGATTAAAATACAGCGTGAAAAACCGGCAAATGTAGCGGCGCAATACTAAATCGAATATGATAGAAAACACCACATTTAATCGAGAATTTTCTTTTGTGGTATGCATCTTTCAGAGTGCATAGGTTCATCAATCACTGCTTTAAAAAACGATCATGAGAACATTGTCATAGATTTATCGAATAGAAGAAGGAAAGAGCATGTGGGAAGGAAATTCCGACAGTGAAATATGACTTTAGACCTCCGAAATACAGGCGTGAATTTTACGTGCGTCTGTTTGTTTATGTGGGGTATTTAACTCAAGGATAATTTTTATTCCGTACACAAAGGGTAACTGTCACCAGGTTGTCTCGTGAGCCGTAATAGTAAGACAATTGAAATTTCACATGTATTTATATTGCCGCTAAAACAACAAATACTAAAAAACAGAATAAAAAAGCTATTTTAGAGGCTCAACAGACATAATTTTTTTTGCGATTTTAATAGATCCGCGAGTCGAATTTGACCGGTTTTATTGCACTTTCTGAGTACACTTCGTCCTACAAGCACATTTTTTGCCAAGAGGTCTTGTCTAGTTTTGTCTACAATGAAAATCAATCAGGTCAAACGTGTCCAATTTGGCTCATATATTGAGACTTGCAAGATACATATGTACTCCAAATTTGATAAACACATCTCAAACAGTTATTAAGATATTAACGTCCAAAATTCGTAATTTTTAACACTGACTGACCTATAGATCAAAACTGTATCCGTCAGTGGCGGATGTATGACTTCCAAATAAATCATAAATAACCTATATAAATAAACGGAAAATGTACGTTTTTGAACTAAAATGTGTATATATGTACGTTTTTGGATGCGTAGCAATCATTATTTTACAGTGAGCGCCATCCTGATGTCAGGTTGGCAGGTGATTTCTAATCCTATGAACTTTATGATTTTTCACTTAATTGATTCTATTAGGATAAGGTGTTATACTTATTAGTGCCTGTATGTAACTGTAATAATGTAAGAACCGGCAATCAGCAGCCAAAACTTATGATAGCCGGTCTTTATGTGGATTTTAAGGTCTTCACGTGAATATTTTAACAAATTGAATACCCTTTTTTTTTAAATCTAACTATTTCCGTTTTAATACCTAAGAGTATAGTCGATCGTATTTATTACATTATTAACTGGGATTTGGTATTAATTATTGTTTCAATATTTAGCGCACATCAATAGTGTAAGATCGAATTACGAGTTATATTATAGCCTTCACAAGTTCTAAACCTGTTACTTGTCAGTTCTTATTTTATTATTCCGAAAATTTGGCTTGCTGGTAGAAACTAGCCATCGATACACATAATAATAACATAATAATTCGTATATGAGAACTAGCCAAGTCAGGCTACGTTAGGCTACAATATATTATCCTAAGTTATATTAAGAAAATATATTTTATGTTATTATAAATAAATTTCAGGGCTGACCATTGAACTTGGCACCCATTTAGATCTCACTTCTTTTGTCGTTGAAGTCAACAACCAAGGCATATATCATAATATTGAACTTGGCTCTCCTTTCACATTTATGTTTTGGATGGGATTTATATATCTCTTACGCACAGTGAAATCTTATATTTTTTTCTACACGTTTATTTTATACAGAGCGTTGTTGTATAAAAAATATATTAAATGAAAGTAGACTTGCAGCCCGAATTCAACCATCCTCAGCAGATTAAAATGTATTTGATTTACAGAGGCCCTTAACCTTACCCTTTTACAAGCTGAGTTTCTACCAGGGGTTCAAATATTCAACTCGTCCTGTCGCATCGATTCTTATTCAATTTGAACGAGACCTTTTGACGTAGAACGAAGCCCTTAGTAGGGTTATCAAAAAAGTCTCGGTGAGAAGTTGAAGTACTTCAAACAGCTAATTATATGACAATCTTCTATGCTCTTACTGTTTGAAATATGTCAGAAATGGGGTTACATAAATTTATGAACGCGCCATGATCCATCTAAACATCGTATTTATGATTATTAGAATGCCCTTATTGACTATTTACTATGTATAAATATTATATAATATTCTCATGAACCGAAATACAAGCTCTGTCATCGATGAAAAATCATAAACCATAAACTCATTTTCTGTCCCATTATGTTTTTTCTATTCTGTACTACACTATACTTTATTTACACTTTATTAGTTACTAGCTGTTTCCCGCGGCTCCGCCTGGGTCAAAAAGTAGCCTATGTTTGACCCCGGGTCTTCAACTATATTCATACCAAATTTCATCAAAATCCGTTCAGCGGTTTAGCCGTGAAAACGTAACAGACAGACAGACAGACAGACAGCAAGACAGACAGACAGACAGACTTTCGCATTTATAATTTTAGTATGGATTCTCGCTAAATTATTCCCCTATTCTCTTTTTTCACCATATTTTTAACGCTATCACAGATTCTCTTTGCAGAATTACATCGAAATTGTTTTATGCACAAATGGCAACCCTACCTCTTGGTCATGTCATTATGTTCAATGGATGCGTGAAATTGAATCGCTACTATCTATTTACTTTGGGTTAGATTACACTCTGTTTCGCGATCCAATTGTCTTACACGTTCTTGAGTTGGGTGCAATACAGATTTGCCTGAAAGGCTGTACTTTCGTGTTGCTAAGTATACGATTCAGTATATAGGCAATATTCAAAGCTAATTACTTTCTTTGTACTCTCAAATTGAATTCGTCTCTATTTATTAGATTGTTTGATGAGATATTTTGAATGGTAATAACTTGAATAGATAGAATAGTGAGAACGATTGGCTTATGCGACAAAAAGCTATAAGTACGATTTAATAAATAAATGGTAATAGTATTTTTTTAAGTAGAAACTTATTTATCATGCTAAATTATTACGCTGTTCTGTTTCAATTTCAAAGTCATCTTTCATTGCAATCTCCAAACTTTCTGTAATAGGATTGTTCATTCTGCGTAGTTTTAAATTCAAACTAATAATGACGTCTTCATAAATGTGAATTAAAAACTGATTAATACTTACAAAGATTCCGTGATTCGAAAGGCATGATGCCAAAACTTATAGTACTTACTTGTAAGGATACTAGAAGGCTTTCAACCGCCCGCCATTTTGAAGTACCCGACTATGTGAACCACTTGTCGAAAGCTTTCATCAACTTTATTTGATTTATTTCATTTACTTTCTTTAAAAAATTCTATAGTATTTTGTTATTTAGATATTTTTCCCCGATATAGACCTTATTAAATTAACGATTGAGTTTTCCGTCTGTACGAGCTACGTACATAGAAAATGACCCAAAAAGCATTAAGCTGACAGCGCGACAATCTCGCTGTCCACTTGTTCATATATTTAAGTATATAGTTTAGTACCAATAAAGAAGCCGTACAATTAACATCGTCTTATCATTAACATCATTGCGGTACTCGTTATCATAGCATCTCGGTCCCGGTCGGTCGATATATTCACTCATAATGAAATCCTTTTTATTATAATCTGATGGAATTTTTTGTAATCCTGTGTTTTTAGATATATGCAAGTACCGCTTTGAAATCTAAATTATGTATGTTTTCTACTCGGTCTACTCACAGTCTCCATTTTTAATTGTATTTACGTAGTATCTCTTTTTAGTTTGTGATTGTATTGTCTGTCTGAACTCAGTAGGTATTGATGATTGTCTTTATAGGTTATTTATCGTCACTGCATACAATTATACTCCCAGTAAAGGTTTAAATAATTTGTAGTGTCAATACTATACAGCTTTATTTATCTACTGATAAGTGACTCCTATTTTCCATAACTTTGCTTGTAAACAATAAATATTTTAAAATGTAGGTAGGTAGCCGTTTTGTTTGTTTACGAATTACGACATTTCTATTTGTAATGGTAAATGTCGAATCGTATATCAAATTGACATACGTCAATGTCTTGTTTAGTTTTAGATGGAACATTTTACGGCTCCTGATGCCTATGGTTTAAGTAGTCATCATATGTGGCGTTTACGGGAACGGAGGATATATTTGGATGGGTAGAGGTGCCATGTACTGGCCAGTTGGGCCTCTCGAGTTTTAACCTAATTTGGCAACGCTTAATTTTGGCATACATCCTACGCCCACTGCATGGCACTTGTGCCTAATCTTGCCTTATATTTGTATCCTGTGCGCGGGTTGCCGTTTCGTCAACTGAGGTCCTAACGGAAGATCAGCGCTGTCAATATCATCGGATGGCAATATGCTGAGTTGGGACCTTTTTTGGGAACACACAACCTTCTTCTTAATGCTTTTTCTTTTATGTATATATGTTTTTTTCTTTTGGTGTGTTTCTAAAATAAATTATTTTCATTTCATTTCATCTACGGTGTGTGGTCACGGATCATACACCGTCCTTTTTTATAAAAAAATTAAGTTCACTGGAAGCTGAATAAAGTAACAGTAGGTTCTTGGGCAGGCATATTTAAATAAAATATGCATTCGGAGTACGTACGCCTCAAGAAAATAACCGCGAAAGACAAAAGCTTTTAAAGCGAGTGCATACGTTGAGTTACAGACTTTTCAAATCATCACGTACTCGTATGATATCTTGGAATTTTTTTATCATTCTATGAAATATATTCTTAACCATGGAGTAATTACTTTGTAATTACTTTGTAATTACTCCATGTTCTTAACCCAGTAGTCACGTGGGAAACATATGTAATCCACGTATACAAAATCAACAATTTCTCAAAAACTATTAAGCGTTTGTCCCACTACCTTTTAAATGAACAATCGATCTACACGTTCAGAGCTGTGCAATCGTCGGTTACGTGTGGTCGTGACACAGGAGCTCCGCAAAGATCTTGGACTACAAATGTAGTCCGCGCGACCTAAGTACGCTTACGTAAGGATTCTTTTATGTGTCATTTTTTTTTCGTATTTTTTATGATAAAATTGTTATCAATGCCTAATTTAAACTCTGTTTTATTATTTTATTTTGTTTTAAATTGATGTTGTTTTATATTTTTAGATTAAAATTGGACTATCGACAAGCTGCACAGATTGAGGCGTGGTTGAATGAAGTGGATGACGAGAACGCAGATTATCAACGTGGGGATTATTCAGAAATAATTTGTCTTTCCTGCGCCGAAAATATTATTACTAATTACATTTTCATAAGTTGTTAAATGTTTTAGATTTCAATTTGAACAGAACCTGTGATTTTTGTACCAATTTAGAGTTTTATTTTTTTATTTTTGTTATTTTAATGACTACACACACAAGCTATGCTATAAGTTTTATTATTTTATTCTTGTTAAAAAAACTGTACTGATTATAATGAAATAAGTACAATAAATAAGTTATACTTGCGACCACTAGCGTCTCATTTAGATGCGCGACCACTGCAGGGTTAATATTTCGCCCTTTTTCGGCACTCTTCAACTTATTGCTCATGCTCAACTCAGTAGCATATGAAGAGTCAAGAGTAAATAATTTTTCTTTGCTATTTAGATCCCACTGGGCTGGGCAAAATCCTCCCCTCTCTGTTTCCACACCTCACTAATTATTGATGTCACTTTTCACTCTTTGTCGAAGTCTCTCAGATCGTCTGTCCATCTCTTTCTAGACCTGCCCCTTTTCCATCGCCCTTCCGGAGTCCACTTCTTAGCAATATATATGCCCATTTTTCGGAATGCATCCGATTCACATGTCCCGCCCAATCCCACTTTAGTTTCGCTGCCTTTAATCTTACATCTTTTATTTTGATGTTGGAGCGCAATGTGATATGTTTGACGTGATCTATTCGTCTAACTCCTAATATGCTACGCTCCATTGCTCGTTGGCAAACCTTCTGTTTAAACATTTGAGCATCAGTAAGGGACCAAGTTTGTGCCCTACGGGGCAACCTACGGGTTAGGGCGGGCAAGATACACATGTCGACGAGTCTTCTCTTGAGGCATATTGGCAGGTCGCCCTACAGCAACCCCTTCATCAACCAGAATTTTTTCCAAGCGTTTTCAATTCTGCGATTGATTTCTTTATCCAGGCGGTCACTGAAGGAGACAATTAGCCCAAGGTATATATATACTCGTATATTCATCGACATACTGTATGACTTGCTCATCTACCATGACTCTACGATTTTAAACGTTGAACCTCCTTTTTCGAAGTCGGTTATAAAGGGATTCGTTACATTGAGTAAGTATATGTTCGTGACGCTGAGTTCTTTATGTGATGTATGCCAATAATAGATGCTAATGCCCAGGAATATCAAACAGAATTCACTAGTGATAACATTATTTCATGATGTAATTCACATCAATTTATTTTATTTATTTATTTAATATACACGCTGTAAATTTACATTATAATATTTATATTTTTATGTCTGACTATACCCAGACATTTCATTTACTTTCTGATCAGTAACTATAATAGGATTTCTACGCATTGAATCCATATCCCTGCGCAAGCCTCTCAAATGACCGGGGTGTATAGATCAACAAAAGAGATACTTAGTATTGCGAATCTTATTTTGGAACATCCGAATAAATCGCTTAGATAATAATGAAACTCTTTTATAGTGGTTGACTGGAAGAGATCCCTCATAGGGATAAGTCCGCCATTGTACATTAATATTTAATGATTTTGAATTTTTTTTTTCTATTGATGTTGTATAAACTGTTTTTTTTATGTACAATAAAGAATTTTACATACATACATACTCATAATGTTTATATGTAACTAACTTATTGAACTCGTAGCTTCAACTAAATAAATTTGTACTTGAATTTTGAACTGAAACACAAATGAAAGAACGTGTTTGACAGTGGGAATAGGTGCATTGTGGAAGTAAGATTCTCAAGCAGACTACCATTGTACAAAGGCTTTCGGGTAATTTCATGATTTGGCCGAACAATTGGGTCAACAACTCGGCAGAAAGCTTTCCATTTGACTGTCCACAATCTAGATAAACTTGTTTAGTTATTCTTATAGATTTATTCCTTGTCCCAGCATTGAAAAGGGTTGACGTACCCCAGGAATGGGCGAGTGGAATCGCAAATTTTTCCGCTTTCGACACTACTGTGTATAGTCTCTTTTAATAAAACATATATTTTTTCATTTAAATAATATATATTTTTAAAATATCTTTTTGTGTAAGTATTGATTTTTTTGCCATAATTTGGTCGACTTATGTCTAGTACAAAGTAAAACGTTCGTTTATTAATGTTCTAGATAGGTGCCACTATACCCATGTTATATAAACTCATATCACTAGTACATACTTTCATAATGCAATTAGTTTGTATTTATATAAATATATTTATTGTCACAAAAGCAAAAGCTTTCAACGTACTCAGTAATCTAATTCTGACGCACCTATACACCGTGAAATTTTAGTCGTTTTGGACTCGTCGTCTAGTGATTCCATTCATGCAACTGAACAACTTTCCCCAAGATACATGGGTCGAAATATGGAGTAAATTTTTGGACCTCCTATACAAAATGTCTCATCACGTGACCTAACTTACTATGGGAAGTCCAAATTTGTTTTTCATGTTTCGAGCTATGTTCCTTGGGGAAATTTGTTCGGTTGCATGAATGGAGTTACTGGACGATAGGTCCAAAACGACTGAAGTTTCACGGTATATTTATGTAAATAATTTGACTTTCTTTTACCAGAAAATCATTTTCTTCGAAAATTGATTAAAATAAACTATTTCTGTGAACGGCTTGTTAGTCTCCTGATTCGTGAATCCCTCGCTGTTCTCACAAAAGCTGGGTAATTCGATTATAGTAGTGTCCACGGCGCTGCCTGAATAATAAACGAACCAACTGACTATCAATTTGTAATGTAGAGAAAACTTTCAAGAAACGTTGGGAATTACTTTATTCACTAAAAAGCACAAAAATGAAGTTTTTAACCATGTACTTATTAAATTCTGGGCAAATTAGTCAATGACTTATCTCTTAAAGTGTCCCAATTTCTCAGATTCTTGCATGGAATGATCTTGGAGCGGCCAACGACGAAACAGTCAACGTTGCCACGTATTCTTCTTCTTCATCCTAGCGTTTTTCCGGTTGCATTCTATCCCGGGTTTACAAATAGCAGAAACCGGGAAATCGCTAAGGTGATGAAGATGAAAGTGCTTTTCAATTAGTCATAGAATTGCTTAGGATTGTTTACGATGTTTCTGAGTTGAGTCATGTCAGTATGTGCTACTGTTTCTGAGTTGTAAAGTCATAGCATGTCAGTGTCTGTATCTTAAATTCGCTTTTTAATGTTAATTATTGGCATTCTATTCATGTATTATTCGCAGCCATTAATTTGGCTAATGAAAAGGTTTTAACTTCTAAGGAAAGTTCTACGTCGTCTGATGTCGTACATACTTTTTTCCTCCATGAATTATTCATGAAGCGGTCTGTTTTTGTCTCGAATGTCAAGCCGAACCTTTAAATGACAATTTGATATGTATCTCAAAAAATCTTAGATATATTTTCGAACTTAGTAGGTAGAACATAAGCAGTTCTTTGATGTTATCTCATGACCATGATGACAGTAAAGTGACTACCATAGTTAAAATTTCTCACTCAGACTTAAAAATATACAGATGGATCGTCGTTGAATAGTGAAGCCCGAAAATAGTCGACTATGTGTGGATGTCGCCAGGAATGCCGCGGTGCGTAGTGGCGATTGGTTACGTTGTCACAGAGTAGGTGTACTTGTACGAGTAAAACCCATACGTGGTCGACGAAACGATCAGAGACTAGATGCTTCTATCGTGTGGTGTGTGTGAGACTACATCTGTACTTCTTTTAAGTCTGCGGTGCCAAAATCATCTCCTTTGAAGATTTATTAACTTCTTTTGCTATGATAGGCGCTATTTCCTTTTTTACTGTTTATACGGCGAGTAATGGCAAAAAAGGTACAAGGAAATTGAAGTTACGAGTATTATCAACTATTCTGTGCATACCATTGTCTTTTCTTTGCCGTTGACCCTCAATTATTAACTTTGTCCACAGGAATTTATAAAGATAGGTACATTTAACCTAGTCAAACTAAATCCTAAGTCATAGTCAGAAGACCTATGATACCAAGAGAGCTTCCCTCTCGAGCCGACCCTAAAATGTATACCCATTCTATTAAAAGGCCAGAAACCAGACGACGTAACCTTATTCCTATTTTATCGAAGCAATATTATGAAATATGGGCCACGTTTTATGATGACACAGTAGCGCTATCAGAGGGAATCTCGTAACATATGGTTGTAAGTCCTCGACCGCCTATATGATCGCACAGGTGTGTCATATTTTACTTCTATACGATACAGCAATCGTTATAAGGGCCGCGATGAGGTACTTGGTAAAGAAAGTTTGGAAAGATTCTAATAGATGCGATAAAACTTGATGTTATTAAATACTCATATTTAATTTTAAAGGGTTATATAGATAAAGAAAATGCGACGAGCGATACTTATTCTATTCTAAGAGAAAGGTGATAGAGACTGATATTGCCTGATTTATTTAAAGCCTAAAAGTTTGAAGAATTCGCTTGAGTGTTATTCATTTATTTTAACTAACTACATACTGATTATTTGATTTTCCTTTGCATTCAACAGTGAAAGTTTTGGGTATAGTTAAGGTGTTTCGAGCATAAATAGGTTTTTTTTAGAAAAAACTGCAGGTTCTGAAAACAACAACGAAAAGTTAAGTAGCTACTTAGTTGAGTATTTATTAAATTAATAAATTAATTAACTATAATTGACATTCATCTCGCTTCACCATGTATTCGTACGTGTTCCGAATAATGAGAATAACCATGAATACGCCATAAGGGCTTGATACACAGAAATGAGGATTTGTTATGAATTCCCTAGGGAAGAATTCGCGACCGCTCCAGATAACTCCCGAATCATTTGAATTTAAATGAATGTTTTGATGCGATTATCGATTATTCTTTTTTGACGAGGTATGCCTATCCGACTTAATGAAACAGCTTTATTTGACACATTAATTATTTCGACACACATTGACGCTCGTTGACATTAGATCTACAGAATTACCTATTGCATTATACAATACAATACAATATAAAAACTCTTTATTGCACAACAAGGATACATTGTTAAATACAAGTAATTACAAGAAAAATAACCTTGCGCAAAGGCGGCCTTATCGCAATAGCAATTTCTTCGAGGCAACCTTACGGAAAATTGAGTAAAAATAATGCACATTATTTAGCTTTATGATTGGTTTTGGATCGCGATGACAATGTTAGTCTTTATCATATCTTTTTTTACCATCAAATGTCACTTCTCTTTATTTGCTACTAGCTTTTTCCCTCAGCTCCGCCTGCGTTAATAAGTAGCCTATGTTGGACCCTGGGTCTTTAACTATATTCAAACCAAATTTAATAAAAATCCGTTCAGCGGTTCGGCCGTGAAAGAGTAACAGACAGACAGACTTTCGCATTTATAATATTAGTATGGAAGTATGGATATGGAGGTATGGATATGGAAGTATGTATATGGAAGTATGGATGTAGCGAACCGAAAATATGACCTGGCAATTTTTGAAATTGCAACAATATTGTATTGGCGAAAAATTTAATTTTCGCTCAGCAAACATTTAGCCCAATTGTGCAACAGCTCACTGAAATAAAAATAAGGAATTAAACAGATGGAAGATAGAAGAAGGTTGTTATGATGACTTTATGATGTGTACAACCACGTTTTTATAAGTTGGTTAAAATTTAAAATTATGCTCTCACAGAGACTTATCTCTACTTGTAACTATTTTATGCTAACACTAACATATCACGATCATTCAAGACATCGAGTTAACTCGACAAACGAACATCGCAGCTAGTTTTACGTTTTAACTAGATTCCGTCAGCTCAACGCTTTGTTTAACGTTCAATGTTCATGTCTCTTTTATTTGTTTAAAGCTTTTGTCAGGAAATGTTATTTATTGCGACTAACTAACCATGCGACTCCCGCAATGGAATTCAAATGTATTTTGGCTGTGAAATATTCGCAAAAGATTTCGTTGTATTCACAGAGTAATTTCTTGTTGTATGTTTGAGTTACAGCGAGTTCAATTCAAAATTCATACATAAAAGAAGGTCAACGTGTGCAATAAGTACGTTGTTTTATTATAAGGATATAAGATCTGTAAAATATGGTGTTCTAGCTGTTTTCCGCGGCTCTGCTCGCGTTAAAATATGCATATGTATGACCCGGTTCATAAACTATAGTTTATAAACTATAGTTTATAAACTATAGTTTATAAACTATAGTTTATAAACAAAGCAGGTTTCATCAAATTCGGTTCAGAGGTTTAGCCGTGAAAGCGTAACAGACAGACAGATAGTTTTTCGCATTTATAATATTAAATACGGATTAATTAATACAGGTAAGGCTAATATAGGCAACCTATTTTTTTTTTTATAAAAAGAATGTCAAAGAGTTAGGCGTCACTTCATTGTATGTAGGCCGAGAGTGTGACTGAAGAAATGAGCAGAGACGAAGTATAAGAAAGAAAAAAAAAAGTTTCGTGGATTTTACTTAAAAGTGTTATAAGTGAGTAGTGAGCGAGTAAAAACAATATAATTATTACACTATAGAAATAACTATTACATCATAGAAATAAAAAAAAAAAATGTCTGTAAGAAGATGTACAATAGGCAGTCTTATCGCTAGTGCAATCTCTTTCACTACTACTACTTTGCAAATACACAACAAAGATGTATAAAGTATAAAAAAAACAACGTTATAGCCGTAGCTGATAAGAAAACAATAATTGTAAGATAAAATAGTCGGAGACATAGGAACAAAATCTCAATGACACTTTATTTCTACATTTGTTTATACTGAAAGTCCTAACTACAATAGTTTGAATGACAAGGTTGTATGTTAATCAAAACGGGCAAGAGCATTGGGACCGAGTGTATTAGACCCCGGGGCTGGTCATTTGTCTTGTCAGCTCGATGACTGATGAGACACTGACGCGGACAGACGCAATCCCGAAACGTATAGAGGATTTATTTTTCCCAGTTTCCCTGCAAACGACTATTCCGGGTGCCTTTGATGTTTTAATTAATGTTTTTTTGAGTATTTTAACGGGGTTTTCTTTTGAAATTTGAATAAATTTCGTTGGGTTGTGTGTTTGTTGAATCTAAATAGACAACTATTTTACGTGATAATTATTCAGAGAAGACTGGTAATTAAATTATTAATCGTCGAAATGTAATCCTGAATAGCTTACACTATAAATGCTTACATTAAGTCATTACATAAAAAATCAGATAGTTAATATGTATGTAAGTTTTAACAGGTACTGCGCTGGGGTTTTGCGAAATTATTTAATAGAAAAAAAAATCCTAGTCCAACGCTGAACTTTAAAAAATGACTAAATAATCTACGACTAAGAAGATAGGCTCAATCGAAAATTTGTCTAACACCTTTTTCAACAAATAATGACCAGTTTTTTGATCAATCTACGTAAAACAAACAATAAAAATATGTCTTAAACACAAGGACACAATAAAGTATCAAAAGTGGTTCCCCCCTAATAATATGAGATTATCCCGTTCCGGATATCCGGTTGTTTACCGTCTCCGCGCAATGTTTCCGTGACTTCAATAGCCTCTCTCTAGGGGAAGTCACGCTCACGCTCAAAATGAAGAAAGAATAGAAGATCCACTTATAGGACCGAAGTATGCAAGTCGCTTCCAACCGATCATTTTGGAAATCGTTAGGAGAGGCCTATGTCCAGCAGTGGATTGACTGCGCCTAAAATGACGATGCAAGTAAAAGAAGTGTTGTATCAAGTAGTAGGTAATGTAAGTAAAAACATTGTTCTACTTATCGAAATATAAAAACATGATACTGAAGCAAAACGGCTGCTCTGGTTAGAAGTGCTTACAGTAAGTACCCCTGGAGTGTTATAAGCTTACTGCCAACCTTGAAATAATGTTTTCATGCCCTTGTTGCATGCTCTCGTGTTACCTTCTCACTTGCAAATACCATATCATGGCAGAAACATCACATTATCGATTGTCACAAGATGAACATTCTTATTTATATTAGTACAATACAATACAATATATCTTCATTGCCCATATTAAATTATAATTTATTGTTATTATTTATTTATATATCTTTATTATTATTAATAGGTATTCGATTTATTCGTTTGCTCCACTCGAGATGTCAGCGACTCGCTCAGACAACGCGTTTGTCAAACGATGTAGAAATTTTCGTGATATTTCGATAGAGTTTAATCGAAACGAAGCAAGTCTTGTTTTCCGAGAATCAGCATCTACGGAAAATCTGAGAGGCAAAATAAAGAAATAAGTTTGATAAGGTAATGTTGTCACTTCGAGGAATAGTGCTAGAGCGAAGTTGACTGCTAGATAATGCTTTTAGCATTAAGTTCGGCTATTTTACTACACAACTGTATTATGTTCAATAAAGTTAAAATAGATTACACTATTTTAATACGATTTTTATCGCGTTTATTACGCTCTCCACTGTCATTATTTTATGGAATGGGAATACCAAACAAGTTGTATGTGTTGAAAGGAAATTCATTACCAGAACAAACAGTACAAAAATAGGAACAAGTAATAATGATTAATTCCTAGAATAAGTTATATTCATATTGTATCTCTTTGGTAGACTCATGATCGCCAAAGAGCTATGGAGCGCATCGTACTAGACATCCGACTGTTTGATAAAATAAGAAAACCCAAGCTGCGCTCCCTAACGCATATACAGGACTAGCTGTATCCCGCATCTCTGCCTGCGTCAAAAAGTAGCCTATGTTTGATTCCGGGTCTTCAACTATATTCATACCAAATTTCATCAAAATCCGTTCAGCGGTTTGGCCGTGAAAGCGTAACAGACAGACGGACAGACAGACGGGCAGACAGACGGGCAGACAGATAGACTTTCGCATTTATAATATTAGTATGGATGTATATGCAAAATCTGCGACGCTGAAATGGGATTGGGCAGGACATGTTTGTCGCATAAAGGTAGACGAGATTCGCCACCTTTTGGATTCCGAATGGTCGCCGAGGTAGAGGAAGACGAAAGACGTCGCGCGGATTTGTAAAGTTTGCAGCTAGCCACTTGAAATTTTAACAGATTACGTACCTATTTCACATGCAACAAATAATTAATATTAAAAAATATAATGTACAAAAGGCCGCTAAAACAAACATCAATATTGACTTGATGTATGGGATTTTTAACAGGTTTTATAGATTACCATACTCCAAACGGGATTTCTCAAAAATTTTCTATCATTAATAATCAAACTAAAAGTTGCCGCAAATACTTTTCGTACCACTTTTCTTGAAACCGATCGGTTCTCGTAACATTAATATTTTATTGGAAAGGTGCTACCAACATACTTAATTGATGTTACTGCAACATGCTAATATTTAAAATGCAGGTGCAATTTAAATGCTAAAATATGTGAATTTCTTGTTATACTTTCTTTAAAATAGTTGTTGATTTTACGTATTTTATTTTATTATAAAATACATCTGCTGTTTATTTTCATTTATTTAATTGTCCAAGCGAGTGAATCAGGCGAGAGTCTCTACCAATTTTGCTTTTGAAAATGTGTGATTGAGCCAGAGAATTGTTTGTTCCGGGCTGTATTGTTTAACGGACTCCCAAGTACCGAAAAGTCTTTCGTGAAAAGAGTAAAAAAGGAGAAAGTTTTTAATTAAGTCTTTAGTAAGGTTATGGCGGAACTACAACTATTAGTTACAAGTATCACAAGGAGCCTTATTTCGAGCTTCTGTTCACAGAACTGCTAATTAAACCATTACAAATACTTGTTTACTACATGTTTTCTGATAATTACAAACAAGTCATTGCTACAAGCCAAATCTAATTCAGAAGTTTGAATTCAGGTTATCTCATTACTTCGGGCAGGGGTCATAATGAGAATTGTGACCGTTGGACGTAATTGCGTAAATTTGTCATTTAGTGGCCTTAATTCGTTTTCTATCCAGTCTCTTGTTTCATGTACTTATTAATTGAAGTCGTCAATACAAAACTGTTCTATTCGTGTAAAATCATATCATTCATCCATTTACCACCACACAAAGAAAAAAACATTAGTATACCACAGGCATACTAATGTTTTTTCTTTCGATAGAAATGCAATTTAAATGTTTAGACTTACAATATAGAGCAATTTAAGATTTTCATAATTTGGGTCAGAACATTGAAGTCAAATAAATAAAGAAAATTATTGACTATAAATCAGCGAAAAAACATTGTGTGTATGTATGTATGTTTCTATGTATGTTCCGCGATAACTCTCGAGCCGTTAGTCCGATTTCGATGAAATTCAGAAGAAGTGTAGAAGACATGCATAGATTTTTTTTAGTTTGTTTGACATCAAAATCGGTTTAGTAGTTTTTGAGGTATTTGCATTAAGGTAAAAACGTAAAAGTACATCTGATAAAAAATAATTTTAGTTGTATTTAACCGACTTTCAAAAATAGGAGGTTTTGATGTTTATTTCATATTTGTAACCTAATTACACCGTTGTTTCGAAGCCGATTTTAAAAATTGTTTTTATATTTTATAGCGTACACTTTCAGTTTATTCTCTTGAAATTTTTAATAAAATCGGTTCGGTAGTTTAGTTATAAAATAAAAATAACGGAAAAATACCTGGATGATAATATTGTTACGAAATCAAAAATAAATAAAAATAAAATGCGGCCCGCGGAAGTTTGAGTAGCGCTGTCCGCGGAAAATTCTCGTACAATCGTCGCGTGTTTCCATACGGGAATAATATCGCGAACGATCTAGTACATCGATTATCTCGCTCTGACATATTGCTTTGTCTCGCTCTCGCACTTCTAGTATGTACTAAGGGAACGAGACAGAGAGTATCCCTCTCTCTCTATTCCGGAGTAGTTGTGATCTTTCTAGAAACTTATGGAGCGGGTTTCCCGGGCCATATAAATATCGGAAGGTGCCTCAGGAGAGCAGTTTTAATTTAACTGAGCTACAAGTGCGAACAAGAAGCGATATCCGGAGCGAATAACAAAGTGATACAAGCGACCTCGGCAAGTTATAGTGACTGTGATTAGCAAGTGTTTGGGACATTGTTAGTGATAAGTGAAGTGAAGTGACGTCGGCGACCATCCTTGTGGGAATAAACGTTTTTAAGAGTCATCAGGTGTTTTTCTCCAAATTGCGAACCCCGAGCTCGTAACAATTGGTGTCATAAGTGGATTTGGAGATGCCATTGACTCCGAGAGAAGACGTCACCAGTGAGGGTGTGAAGACGAGGGCAAAGCGTGCTGCGGAAGCCAGTTCTACTGGATCTGCTGACCAGGCCGCTCCCACCGCGGCCACCGGCCACCAGGTCACGTCCAACGCCAACCAGGCTACGTCCAACGCCTACCAGGACACGTCCAACGCCAACCAGGCCATGTCCAACACCCACCAGGCCACGTCCAACGCCAACCAGGCTACATCCAACGCCCACCAGGCCATGCCCAACACCCACCAGGCCACGTCCAACACCAACCAGGCCACGTCCAACGCCCACCAGGACAAGTCCAACGCCCACCAGGCTGCGCCTATCTTTGATTTTGGGGAATTGATGCGAATGCTGGACAACAAATTTACAATGCAGGAGAAGCTTCAACAAAAGGCTCAACAACAACTCCTGTCAGCTATTGGTGAAGTTAGTGGCGTGGTTACCAAATTACGCAAGGATGTTGATTTGGTGGAGGAACGCGTCACGACTCTGGGGAACGACATGGAAAATATGAAGACGGACCTTTCCACATTACAGAAGAAGTTCGTGCGCCTTGAAACAACGGGAGTAGCAGTTGCATCTGGCGGAACAGTCATTGCCCACCACGGACCCAGCGTGAAATTGCCGCCATATGACGGAACCTCGTCCTGGACCGCATACCGTCAACAGTTCCAGACCATCGCAGCTGCTAACGGATGGACAGATGGACAGTGCCTGACAGCTCTCACCGTCGCACTCCGAGGACAGGCTCTGACGGTCTTGGAGGTTCTTCCGTCGGGCAGTGGATTCAAGGATCTGCTGGAGGCACTGGAATCGCGATACGGGGAACGGCATTTGGAGCACGTCTTCCGCGCTCAACTCCGCGACAGAGTCCAGCGCTCAGGAGAGGGTCTGCAGCAATGGGCGCTGGAAATAGAAAAACTCGTCCGCAAGGCGTATCCAGGGGCCGATTTGAAGATGCTTGAGTCCAACACCGTGCAGGCGTTCGTCGACGGCATCAAGGATTCGGAAGTCAGAGCTGCAGTAAGGCTAAACCATCATGCCTCATTGAAAGATGCACTGGCCCACGCTTTGGAGGTGGAAGCCATCAGACATGACATTCGTCATTCCGCGACTCACAAAGTGCGCGAAGTAGTGGAGGAAGTTAGGAAAATAAAAGCTCCGCTAAGGAAGAGACCTGGATCCATGTGCTATAGGTGCGGCGAACGAGGGCACCTACAAATGAACTGCCCAAAGATCAAGAAGCTTGAAGACGACGTGAAGGAACTGAAGATGAAGCAGGAGGCTTCATCATCGGAGAGGGCCCATGGAAACGCGGATGCGCTGTCACGCACACCCTGCCCAGAAGATTGTAAGCACTGTATCAGGCAGGAGTTAAAAGAAATGACAGTAAAGCTAACTCGGACAGAACCATTAGAGACCTGGGAGAACGATGCGATGAGAAAGGAGCAAGAGAATGATGATGACCTACGGCACATCATCCGGTGGAAGGCACAAAGTAATGATAAGCCAAAGTGGAGTGAAGTTGCACCGACAGGCACTGTTTCCAAGGCGTACTGGGCGCAATGGGATAGCCTCGTTGTACAAAACGGAATACTATACCGGAAATGGGATAAACCTAACGGCAGAGAGTTTCAACTGCAAATTGTGGTTCCAAGAACAAAAATACGTGATGTTCTTCGGGAAGTACACGACGGCGTGTCCGGTGGACATTTGGGAGTCAAGAGGACGCTAACGAAAATCCGCGAAAGGTTCTACTGGCTCCATTGTCGGGAGGATGTGGAGGACTGGTGCCGCAAGTGTACAACTTGTGCTGCCGTAAAAGGGCCACATACCAGGAGCCGAGGGAATCTACGACTGTACAATGTCGGTGCACCTTGGGAACGCATTGCAGTCGATGTAGCTGGACCATTTCCTGTCACTGACTCAGGGAACAAGTATTTCATGGTTGTCATGGACTACTTCACTAAGTGGCCGGAAGTGTTCGCCATACCAAACCAAGAAGCTACGACAGTTGCAACCAAGATAGTGGAAAGCCATCAAAGGGACTGGGACAAGTACATTTCACTGTTCCTGCTAGCGTACAGAACAGCAGAACATGAAAGCATAAAGGCAACTCCGGCATATGTCAACTACGGTCGTGAGCTGCGGTTGCCAGTGGACCTCCTAACAGGAGGCTCACCAGATGAACCTCAAAGTGTTCAAAACTACGTTTCTGATCTGCGTGACCGAATGCGAGAAATACACGCCGCAGTTCGAGAAAACGGGTTGCAGTCGAGTCAGAACATGAAGACCAGATACGACAGAATGTCGAATACAAATGGCTTCGAGGAAGGCGCTCTAGTCTGGCTTCACAACCCGACTCGCCGGAAAGGGAAATCGCCAAAGTTACAAACCAAGTGGGAGGGCCCATACAAGGTGGTAACGCGACTAAATGATGTGACGTATCGGATACAGCGTCAACCAAGAGGAGCAATGAAGATTGTTCACATCGACCGCTTGGCGAAATATCACGGAAGTAATGATGATGCTCGGGGCGAGCATCTCTAAGAAGGGGGCAGTGTTACGAAATCAAAAATAAATAAAAATAAAATGCGGCCCGCGGAAGTTTGAGTAGCGCTGTCCGCGGAAAATTCTCGTACAATCGTCGCGTGTTTCCATACGGGAATAATATCGCGAACGATCTAGTACATCGATTATCTCGCTCTGACATATTGCTTTGTCTCGCTCTCGCACTTCTAGTATGTACTAAGGGAACGAGACAGAGAGTATCCCTCTCTCTCTATTCCGGAGTAGTTGTGATCTTTCTAGAAACTTATGGAGCGGGTTTTCCGGGCCATATAAATATCGGAACGTGCCTCAGGAGAGCAGTTCTAATTTAACTGAGCTACAAGTGCGAACAAGAAGCGATATCCGGAGCGAATAACAAAGTGATACAAGCGACCTCGGCAAGTTATAGTGACTGTGATTAGCAAGTGTTTGGGACATTGTTAGTGATAAGTGAAGTGAAGTGACGTCGGCGACCATCCTTGTGGGAATAAACGTTTTTAAGAGTCATTAGGTGTTTTTCTCCAAATTGCGAACCCCGAGCTCGTAACAATATATATTTTTTTTATTCAAAGAACAAGAAAACTTTTTCTATACATTTACTGGAACAAACTTGAAGATATTTTGAAGTCGTGAAGGTGGCGTTGTCCCAGTTTTAACCTGTTATCTTCGGCTAGACTTAAATTTAGCCGGTATTGTTTCGGCTAAATCTAGGTGCAGTATTATTTTTACCGTATATTACTATATACGAATTATGTTTTTGATTTACCTACAATCCAAGTAATTCTGGTCCAAGTAGTCCATATACATTTGTAAGACAAGGAGTGTCCTTGCGTATTGCCAACCCTCAAAGAATTCGGTTGGCAAACTAGCCCTATTGGTAAATTGTCGAAGTAGTCCATAGACACCTGTAACACCTGGAGTGTGACTTTTATTTCCACATATATGTTGCCGGTGTCTATTGTCTAAGTTGTTTTAGAAGACTTCTTTCCATTTAAGGGTTTGTAATGTGCACGTGACCTTCCAGGTGTTGCTGGTGTTTACAACTTTCTTACCATCAAACACGATGTATGCCTGTTTGCCTAATAAATTGTTTAATGGTCCGCAATGCACATGTGACTATCCAGGTGTTGTAGCTGTCTACAGACTACTGTGAAATCTCACCATGCATGCAGGGCCTTATGCATAGTTGCCTACTAAATTGTTTAAGAGTCAGCAATGCACACGTGACACTCTAGAAGATGCAGGTGTCTATGGACTACATTGACCTTTTAGCTGGCAGGTCGTATGCTTTTTTGTTTACAAAAATGTTTGAAGGTCGACAACACGCAAACTCTAACGTCTATTTGAATCCTGTCTATATTAATAGAGTAAAATAATTGCGAGGTCTATGTTCGCAGCGAACTATTAGTATAATTTCATTTTATTCTATTTTCTTTGGAAAACAAACAACCTTAATATACTATTTTTACATCTTATAATAAAGAAATGACCATTTACACATAAGTTATACATTTCATAAATATTTTGAACAGACACCGTATGCTTTTTATGGCAACATTTTATGGAAATATCTATAGATAAATCAGACACGGATTTTCAGATGGTTCATATCAAAATGTTTCATAGAGATTTTGCATATATGTCAGTAATTTTTGTTTAAATATTTATAAATAACAAAACATGTTATGTTAACAGTCACCAAAAGGCATAAAACAAACCCGGTGTTGTGAATTGTTGTAAAACATTTAAGCTTAATGTACATTTTGCGTTCATGCCTACTGTACCTTGTGCCACTGATTTATAACGCAATGGAAATGAAATAACACTATTTTAAACAGACAAATGAATATTAAACGAGTATAGAATTTTAAAAATAATTATGAACCCAGATTCTGCTACTGCTGGGCAAAGACCTTCACCATCTTTTTTCAAACTTCTCTCTGTTCCGCCACCTCTGAACATTTGGCCTCGTATCTTCTCAAGTCGTCATTCCACAAATCAATTTTTTAATAATTTAAAAAACATAAAAAAAACTTTGGTTAGTTTATTTGAAATATGGGAAAACTATCGCAATTTTCCGTAAACGTTCCACATAACTATATGACACGCAGATAAAAGGCTAGTTTCCAAAAAAATATAATTAGTCCTAAAAAAAATAATAATATAATCAGTTAGGTAATCAAAAAATATTGGAGACATATTTTTTTTTGAAAATTAAACAAAGAATGGTAAAGATAAGGCTCGTTAAAGTTCCGTGTGACATCTCAGTGTGCTACACTTTTTCGCAATATGTGACGTCACAAGACCTGACTCCTAAACTTTGATGCGTTATATCTTTATAATTTATCGCTCAATTGACAAAAGAAAAAATATGTCACTAATATATTTTGATTCCCTAAATGACGGACTAATTTTAATGTTAGTCTGTTACAGCTGGAAACTAGCCTATTGAAACGTTTAATTTTACTAAGTTGTCAGTAAAAAATATTCGTTATTCTCAGTATTTTTACAAATGGAAAATTTCCAGCGGTACATACCTCGTCATATCTAATCTATACATTTATTTCCATGATTTTAACACGAGTTTTATATGTGTGGCGTAAATTACATACAACAGATACGCTCGCCGTGTAATTCATTTCACGGTTCGTTAGCCCTTTTAACCAACATTAAAAAAGGTATAAATGAGTTGATTTTCCTTTTACAACCAAAAACGTTGTTGTACAGCTTTGGTTTTGTTTTATGTATTTGGTTCGAGGTTATTGTAACATAATCTGTAGATAAATGTGATTATGTTTAAGATAATCTTATAACCATAGGATTTTAGAACTAATGGGGTGAGGCATAATTAATTTCCAAAAAAATAAAATCACTGCTAAATATACTTTTTTGTTAATATCTATTAAAATAATTGAAATCTATTCAAAGTATATTGATATATTGATGATTGAATAAATGAATGAATACTTTATTGCACCTTATATACAAAATTTAAATCAAAACAGTTCGTTTATTTTAATTAAATGAACTTATATTGATTGAATAAATGAATGAACACTTTATTGCACCTTATATACAAAATTTAAATCAAAACAGTTCGTTTATTTTAATTAAATGAATACAAGTGCGGTATTATAATAAATGAAATTTCTTTCAGCCAATGTTGTGACCTTAATTTTACATTTTGCTTAGAAATCAGAAAGCGTAAACACGGTCCGGAACAAAATAAGCTCAGACCAGAGCGTTTATTCGGCAATGTCCTACCTTAGATGAAAATGAGAATATGAGTATGACAGACACTCTTTAGTTTGAATGTTCAAAATTAATTTTCTGCAAGCAGATTCTAGGGGAAAAAGATTGAAATGCCCTGTTTCGACCAATATTTATCCTAAATCTATATCGAAAATCTCTGTTTAAGTTGTAAATATGATTTGTTTTATTTTAAATCCTATATTGGGGATTTGGAATTGTATATTATGTTAATTATATACTTAACGGATTTCACTTTCGCAAGTTCAATTGTTGTTTGTGTCGAGAGGCGTTACTGTCAGCAAATAATCATTATTTTGCGGCAATGCTCATAATAATAACAATAATTCTTAACCACCTTATTCATAAAATTATCATGCGTTCGTTAAACCTATTTCAACTAAAATATGTGGGTTAGTCCCACTCATCACCACCCGCTCTGTTCCCACTGAGGACGAATGGGATTTTTTCTTAAAAAACCCCCCCATATGCCTCGACTGGTGACGAATGTCATTTCACGAAATATCCCAGTCGTCCACCCTAATAAAAATAAAATTTAAAACTATTATATACTACACACACACATACACTTGAAATGTTACTTTTATATTTCAAATATAAAAATAAAAAATATAACATAATAAATCGTCACCAGTGGGGACATATGGGGTGTTTCCTAAGTGAAATCCCATTTGTCCCTAGTGGGGACAACGCGGGTGGTGAAGAGTGGGACTAACCCAACTATGTTTTGTCTCTTTTTCTCTTTTCGGCTTAAAAATCTTCATGATTTTTATGAAAAAGCGGATTAGTATTTAGCTGGAACAGACAAACAGACATAATTATTGTACAGAAAATAAGAGGTTGAAGCCCTAAAAATTACATAATAGCGCCCACTAACGAACACCAATCTACCCTTTCATTTTCATCAAAGACCGTACCGCGTAATTGAATTCAACAAAGAAGATAGAAAAAAGTAAACTGGGTACGTGATACGAAAACGGGATTCAAGCTATCAACACTTGTTTTGTAATTCAATAAGACCATCTAGTGAATAAATCCGTCTTTTCAATGAGTTTAGATCAATTTATAAATAACTTAGGGAACTAGTTGGTTTTAGTTTACATTTAAGCTGAAAGTTGGAAAAGTGAGACGTCGCTCGCCATTATATCTAAGAGTTTTTTTACTGACTGATTGTCACGTCAACCGACGGCGAGCGCCAACTGACTTCGATAAATGAATGTGCGTTAAAGTTTGTGAGTACTATTAATAATTCTATGCCTATGTGTAGATGGATGAGTGTTTGTTATTCTTTCACGGCTAAACCGCTTAACCGATTTTGATGAAATTTGGTGTGGACATAGTTGAAGACCCAGACTCCAACATACTTTTGCATATCTAGCATTATAAATTTGGGCGCTGGTGACAAGTATTTGCATCTAGTCTCCGTTTTAAAGTTTATTTTTTATGAAAACATATGAAATTATTATTAAAAAAAAAGCTTTTAAAATTAAACATTTAGAATATAACATGATATATTATCATGAAGGAAATTAAAACATAGTGCGAAGGTAAAGCGAACAGAATTGCCAACTCATTGCTCAAAATTTAATAATACGTAATTTTCCCAGTTTTCTTTTAACTATACTATGTACTACCTAGAAATTATTGGTAGTATTAACCTTGTAACAGATACTAATAAATAATATAGAAAATGTTTTTCTTTACAAAAGAAAGCATTCTTCAAGTAAATAAATACTTAAATTTAGGAAGTATAATTTTCTACGTAAGCTATCTTTCAGCTTGTCGATTCTAAATATCATTTAGTTATAATAATAATCATTTATTCAGTTTTAGCAATTACAATTCTGTAAGGTGATTATGGATTCATTTTAAGCGTGAAACACACTTGTGTTAGGAACCCTTTCTCATTATGGTTTACATTTTTTAACAATACTAAATACTACGTAGGTACATTGATTTGAGAAAGAAAAGAAAAATGAATAATGTTAGAAATTAAATTAAATTTGAAATTAAATTAACAATCATGCTAGTCCAGGGATTTTAAACAACATGCATCATTTAAGATTATCTTAAAATAAATTAATCGGATACACAATTCAGAACATTCAGAATGTTTTCTACAATTATAAATATGATAAGAGTGTATGTATGAATGTTGTTTGTGTGTATGTGATAAAGTGTGTGTAATGCGTGTGTACGTACAATGTTGGTTTATGATATTAAGAATTAATTATCTAAAAAAGCCTTCGTCACATCATATACTTATATGTATTACATATTAATATGAATTTCTGTAAAACACATTTATTTAAAAACGCGTCAATACTTTTTTTAACTAGCAAACGAAATTATTTCCTTATTTCAGTACACAATCTTTCAACTCTTATTTTGGACTCTATTTCAGTATTCTTACTTCTGTCGGCCTACTTTGGTCTGATTTCCGTATTAAAAAGAGTTATGGAGGTCAGACGGCAGTAGCTTCTATATAATAACCAGTACTACCAAATGTAGGACCATGATTAAAGCGTACCTTGGGCTCTGAAGCGGAAGCTGACGATGCAACTAGGAATACACGCTAGGATGAAGAAGAAGACTTGCTTCTGTTGGCGCTTCTATCATATTTTTTCTTAACTTTACACTATCATGAAACTCTCTTCTCCAATCAATCCCCTGATTGTATCAGGTATCCTGGAAAAAAGTACACATGCAAAGTCACGGATAAAGTTATTCAAAAGAATTATTAAAATAAAACTTACTGCCTTTTTCTTCTGAGATCTACATTTACACAGCACTTAATTAATTCCTGTTTGACTAAGTGTAGAATCATCAATCATTTTCGGTCAATGTTGCTGAAGACAGATCTTCAATCTCAATCTATTATGACATTACTACTGTATCTCGGCAAATTAGTTAATGTATAACTAGCTGCTGCCGGCGACTTAGTTAGCTATTTCCTCTTTTCCACTTTAATCCGTTAAAATAAATTTTTAATCTACTCTGATCTATCGACGGTAGTTACGCTGAAATAGAAAAAAAGTATCGTTAACTAACAAAAATAAATAAATAAATAAAGTTCCTATTTTTACCTAAATGTGATGTGTACCTAAAATGATGACGATGTTCTTTGTATACTTATTTTGGCAGAACTAATTACCCAACTAATACTGCCTTATTAATAAACCTAGACTAAAGCAAGAATTACTTTACTCCAAGTTTTAAGCTTGGAGTAATGATAATTCGTATTAATAACCACGGAGGAACGATGGAGTAAACTAATCCGAAGATACTCAAAGGCACCACATGGTTTATGGACGGACTAAGCATAGAGTACTGGTGTTTTTGTGACATTTTTTATCCATTGAATTCACAACCTAACATTATTCGGCGTTGAAGCGTTCATTTTATTTTATAACTTCATCGTTCCATACATAGAAAGACATAGGTAGGTATTTGTTTAGTTTATTTTTGAATTTGTTGTTTATTTATGCATATTCTTTCTAAAGTGTGAAAATTACAATGTACGTCGGAATCCCCTAGAATAAAAAAATATGTTCCATTTACAAAAATCGTCCTGAACTGCCGTTGCTGTTCTATTGTTCTGCTGCTGACTATTGTTCTTTTATATTACTTGTAAAAAAAGATATTTAAAAATATACAAAAAAGAGGTATCCATAGATAGCGGAGTTAGACCCAAACTGCCGGTGGTCAGGGCTCCAGAGAGAGGAATCTTCTCACTTTCCTTGATCCAACCGCCAAGCGATAACCTCCCTAGATTACGAGACTCTTCGTTAATAAACCTTTCGTACTGTTGACAATCGGAACAATTATCGTCGAGTCAACATGCCACATGGGGCGGTAACCAAGTCCAAGAAATTAGAAAGTCGAGTATAGAAATATGTCCGCTATAAATATCTAGAGATGATGCAAAGCAATCTATATAGAGTGCATTAGGGTCACGAGTGCTCGTAACTCTCGGTCATCTTAAGGCTAGCCTGGCTACGGACGTAAGCCGGAGAGTGCCGTATGCATCCATATTGATGCATATATTGCACATTTCGAACTTAAGGTACATTTTGCTTTAAGTGAAATATTGTTATGATGTTAAATATACCGTATATAAAGGTGCACTCTCGATAGGAAAGCTGTGTGTGCATAAATATTAACCTATTCACATGTACTGGCAAAATGAATTATTATCGTCAAACCCATGTAGGTTTGAAGATAAAAATAACCTTGCAAGTAATATTACTTGCAAGATTATTTTTAGTATTTATTTGATGCTGTAGCAGCGTGAACGCTGTGCTTATCGTAGCTCTTTCGTAGCACGTGTCCGACTTATTTATTGCATACTAGCTCTTTCCCGCAGCTCCGCCTGCGTCTAAAAGTAGCCTATGTTTGACCCCGGGTTTTGAACTATATTCATACCAAATTTCATTAAAATCCGTTCAGCGGTTTGGCCGTGACAGACAGAAAGACAGACAGACTGACTTTCGCATTTATAATATTAGTATATATATTAGTAAAAGTATATATGGATATATTAATATTAATGTATATTAATTCATCAATTAGAACCATAAATATAAATAAGTTATTAAGTAAAGGTCTTTAGACATATATTAGCAAACAGCTCGCTGATAACGAGCTTACAACAGTAAATCCAATTTTAAATTATATTTTAACAGCAATACCGCTTAAAGCCGCTATTTGATTAAGTATGTTATTTCTACTATATTGTATAAATGGGCTGAAGGCTATATATGTACTTTACCAGCTGTTTCCCTAGTTCCGTCTGCATCGAAAAAATTATATTTTATATGTCTTATAAAAAATTTCAGCCCCATAAAAAGGTTGCGTTTTGAAAAAAGGGAGCCTATGTTTGTTCCCAGGATTTCAACTATTTATTGGTGTAGATATATACCACATTGCAACTAAACAAGTTCAGTGGTTAAGCCGTGAAAGCGTAACAGACAGACAGATTTTTGTATGTATTAATATGGATATTGATTTTCATTATATCCCAATATACAAATTGAACAAATGCGTATTTTTTTTCTACTAGTTTCATAAAACAAATATGTTTGATAGTACAAGATCTTGATAAGTTGACCAAGCAATTTATCATATACACTAACAACACTCCATTGCACTCAACCAATCCTTTCCTGTACCCCTGAAAGATTTACATTTGACTGTCATTCTGAATGTACAATAAAATGTATTGCATATACATTAAATTAAGGTCTACAATCGCGTATTTCCCAAGACTCCTTATTTTCGCATCTGTTTTGGACGTCCCTTCGACGTTCTTCGTAAGACTATTTTTGTTTCTCATTCGGTTTTATAGTAAACACGAACGGACTTTGTTTGCTTGTTTACTGGCCGCCGTACTATTTTCAACAAAGTTTCCACTTTGACAACGTCCCAGTTGGATTTTTCGTCGTTTTGTTTTAAACTTTGATAATGTTTGTGACATGAATAATTTTTATCGCCTTCAAAACAAATAAAATCGGTTAAGTGTCTTACTTGCATAGCAAGCTTTTTGTTCGTAATATCTAAAATAGTTTAATTTTACTTTTTTTATACCCGATTAAATTATTTTTATAAACTTTAATCTGATAGTCTAGACTATATGAGACTACACATAATACAGTCGTCTGCTTGGACTCTACAGAAAATTGTATTTTTATTAAAAAAATATATTTATTTACTTATTTAAGTACTTATCTGCGAACAACAACTGTACCACCTGAGGGAGGTCGTCAATCATCAGGACAAACTGAAAGGGCCCAAGGAGTTACTGCCCCGGATCTTGTGTAGTAAGACCTAGATGTGTGTCCCTCATACTCCACATTCTGTTGCCTACCATTTAGATAACTTGCAAAAACTTCAAGAGGTGTGGAGTGAAGCCGAACCTAGCAACCTGTCATTCGACTTAATGAAATGTTTGTCGGTAGTCAAAGTAGGTCGATATCCACCTGTCCTGTACTGTCAACTGTAGGCACTACCCTCATCATGGGACTGGTAAGATTTGTAGCAGTGCTTCTGGTCGGTTTGTCTTCTTGTCGGTTATTCCGGCTTTCGACGTTGTAACGAAATTTGTACTTAGATTCGCTTACTACTATTTTGTTGGTGTACCCTTATATTGTATGCAGAAATTTCAAAGAATTTCATAACGTAGAAAATGTTTCAAATAATAATCAGTTCTTACATTTTTATTTCTTATATTATTATTTCAACTACTACGAGACTTGCTTGAATTGAACACATTTTACATAATGCACAAATGAATGATTTTCATAATTATTATTTTTAATTAACAAACCTATCAAAAAGTAGATTATTTTTTTTAACGAATATTGGTTGTTCGGTCTATCCTTCGACAGCATTTTTATTAATGAAAATTTAAATATATGTAGACTTTTTTGTATTCAGAAAGAAACGGCCGAGTGGCAAAGGACGTCTTTGTGACAGAAAGTAGGCTAGGTTATGGTTATGCAGTGACTATAACAGTGAGCGAGCGAGCGGGCGAGCGACAGACCTTGTGACAGAAACAACTGAGTGTCAAAAGATGACTTTATGACAGAAAGTAGGTTAAGTTATGGTTATACAATGTCCATAACACTGCGCGAGCAAGCGTCAGACCTTGCATAACATTATTCCTTATCCTTCCTTCAGAATCCTAATTTTATTAATATCGAAATGTTAAATTTTATTTGTGAAAAAAACTATTATTAGTAATTATTAAAAATAATTAGTCTAATAAATAATATTACAATAAACAAAAATCAATATTTAAAAGTTATAATAAATGTATATTCATTATTATGTATATTCTATGAAGAAATATTATGATAAACATTTTATTTATTACTAAATTATTTAAAAACTAGCTGTTTCCCGCAGCTTTTTGTAGACCAACCGAGCCATGCAGTATCATTGGTCTAATCCATCCATCCATACTAATATTATAAATGCGAAAGTCTGTCTGGCTATCTGTCTGTCTGTTACGTTTTCACGGCCAAACCGCTGAACGGATTTTGATGAAATTTGGTATGAATATAGTTGAAGAACCGGGGTCAAACATAGGCTACTTTTTGACGCAGGCGGAGCTGCGGAAAACAGCTAGTATTTAATAAACAACATATCAATTGAAATTAATTTTTCCGACATTCTTATTAAAAAAGAAGCTTAAAATAAACCGCTAAAAAATGTTAAACATATGAGGTAAATAATAAATGAGTAGTTTAAAGCTGCTCATTTCGGAGGCTTCCATACAGAAAATGTCTATGAATAATTCTTTTATATTCACGTCTGTTCCCTGCTATTTGATGAAAATTTCATATCTCAGTCCTGTTTGCGAAAAGTGAGGACTACAAACAATGAAATGCAAATTTATATTTGGAAGCCGGGAAGTCTTACTGAAAATGGTGAAATTATATTCTTTTATAGGATTTTTAAATCAAACTAAAGATTTAATATCATTTCTTTACAGTAACGATATTTTAAACTTGCTAAACTCGGATTTAATTTATCTTTAAATTGTCGTTCATTATTTTTGTTGTGTAGGCTACATTTATGAAAATTAACAAGTGGAAATATAAATTTCCGAAAAAACTCCCTACAGTTAATGAAACTAATTCGGAGTCAATTAATTTTGTTATTGGTCGCCCTGTTTGTTCATTAGTACTAATAATTATTATGTCTCGCTAGTATTATATAGATTTGTAGTATTATTAATGTTTTAGTCACTTATAAATAAATATTGCAAAAGCCTTGTCTAGACAGTGTGCAAATTACGAATTGCTACGAAAATTGTAGCGATTCGTAGCACGTCTACGATAGTTACAAAAAACTTAATGTTTTCGAACCATACGCTGTTCGTATGAATTATATAGTCTAAATTAAAATCCTTCTTAACTTTAATATGTGAGCTATGATATAACACTGCAATATAAATCCCCTAACCTAAAAGATTTATAGCTAACCGTATAATATAAATCCATTTCGTCAAATTTCAACGAATTCGCATATCACCGTTTTATTTCATTTGCTAACGAATGGACTTTTACGACGCATAAACTCGGAGTACATAATATCGTCTGGTGATAACAAGGTCGTCTTTCAGTGGCCAATAAGATTGATCTGCCTGTCCCCTCTTAGTTCATAGATTGTGAAGAAAGATAAGGATGTTTTGTAGAAACATAAGAGGTCTTACTACGATGGTTTGTTCTTATGGAGAGATCCATGCAAGAGGATCTTTGTCTTGGTAACTTGAGCAACAAATCTTTTACTTCCATTCTGATTTAATGACGTGCACCACAAACCCGTCATTTTGGTATAATAGCATGAGAAATTTGTGTCGTTCTTATCGGTGCCACTTTTTACAAAGAAAGTACTGTAGCGGGTAGAGGTAAGTAGCTTAAATGAATAAAAGTTAAGGAAATTTTTGAAATGTATGACATATATGTCGCATGAAAATCGTTCAATGTCGAATAAAAATCCTTCGTTAACGAACGTCACATAACGAACAAATCATTCGATATCAAACAAAAATTATTCGACTCACCGATTTTGCGTGAGTCACACTTTTCAAAAATAGCATTCCAGGTTAATAAGTGAAATTGTTTCTTTTTTTTTTTGTTAAAAAGTAAATTGCACAGATTTTTTTAAATCAATTAATCAATGTTTAAAAAAATAAGTAAATACATAAAGGTGTTATAATTTTTTATAAAGAGATCGCTATGTTTTAAGTAATAAAATTAATACAATTAGATTAAAACAAAACACTTTACAAATATAATTAATAAATAAGTTAAAAATATAAAATGTCAATAAAAAAAAATGTCAAATTAAGTCACAATTTAGTCATAATCCATCACTAAAATAGTCATTCACAGAATAGTAACATTTCTTAATTAATATCGTAAATAATTGTTCTTTAAACATAAATTAATTTAATTGATTTATGCTGGCTCCGTAATGGTTTACCTTATAACTGTGATAACTTAACAAATAAATCAGGGTTCATTTTTACAAACAGTGCCATTTCAAATATACAAGGAAATGTCAATATTTTATGTTCTTTAAATTTTGGTTGGCAACTGTCTCTGATATTTAACCCACACATAGCTCGCACACAACGTTTCTGGGCTTTAAATATTTTCTCGTTGACTACAGTTTACCCCAAAAAATAATTCCATACCTCAGAACTGACGCGACATGTCCATGGTAAGCTGTTAATAAAGCATGTAACTTTGCCACTTTTTGTAACCTGTGTGCAAACGAAGATTTATGCAGTTTTTTACACACATCCTCCGCTTAGTCTTTCCAGACAAGTTCATTATCTATAGTTACTCTTAAAAAATTTAACTTTTTTACAATATCTAATTTAGTATTCCCATATTAAATATTCATATTAGATTTTGTAAGTCCTTGTTTAAAGTGCATAATATTAGTTTTTTTAAGTTGATTATTAAATCATTATCATCAAGCCATGTTATTATATTATTTAAGGCGTCATTTATATTACTTTCGTGTTCATTTAAATTATTGCTTTTTACGCAAATTATACTGTTATCAGCAAACAATACCATTGGATGCGAGGTAGACTTAGGGAAGTCATTTTTATGGAGTAGTGGTCCTAGTACTCTCCCTTGAGGAACACCGCTTACTACTTTCCTAGCTTCAGATACGTATTTTATCTCCTTTTTTTTCTCAGGACAGATCCTAAATATTTCAGTTGTCCCTATCACTCAAATATGAATTAATTAAATTTAAGATATTCCCTCTAATGCCATATGCTTCAAGCTTACTTATAAGTTTTGAATGGTTAACAAGATCAAATTTAGTTTATCCAGCAAGGAATTCTGAAATTATTTCTTGGTATTCTGCCCTAACTTAGGATCGAAACATAAATATCCTATCAAGCAAGCATGCATGATAACCATTACACATATGTTACCTACTTTTTACATTTGTATGTAAAATACTACTTGTACCAGATACCACATACCAGATTTATATAACAGAACATAATAATAATAATAAACACTTTATTGCACCAGGAAAATACAATTTTGAGACACGTACATGTAGACATAATGGTGTTCAAAGGCGGCCTTATCGCAATAGCTATCTCTTACAGGCAACCCTTTTTGTAGGAAACATTTCAGGAAAAGAGACAGGTATGGTGCAGAAACATAAACTAAGTATAATAGTATAAACTTACACAAAATAAACTAAAATAAACTTACTTAAAGTTACATATCGCAGTACACTTATAATATACAGAAAAAAAAATTGAAAAAAAAATGGAATTTCTCAAAATTGTACAAATGTTTTTAAAATGTAGTATATACAGAAATAAATATACATAGTTCAGGTTCTGTTATATAAACATCCGTACTCAGAGTCGTTATTCTTCAAAACTAAAATGAAAAATTCAATGTTGCTGTTTGAGTCTTTTTATTTGAGTTTGTTAAATTTTCCTAAGCAGTCTGTAACGACTCTGGGTGTGAGGGAAAGATTCATTAATGTAATTGTATCACACTGTTTATAAAGCACTAAATGGTAAAATATTTATCGGAAGAATATTGCAGCTCCACCTTTCCCGGTCCACTTTTTTCCCTCACTTTATTATAGTAAAAGTGCTGAAGCAAATAATATGCCTTTCCTCTGCGTCATAATTAATGTTTCAGCCCACATTTTCCTGCATTTCCACATGACATGAAAAAGAAGTATTATCTGGCACTACAATGGAATGAACCTCATTTTATTAATACAATGCTCAATGGAATGTCATAGCGTTTTGCCCGGTTTCGTTTTAGTTTTCAGGATTAATTTTTTTCATTTATGAGAATTGTACTTTAATCATAAAATAATTTTCTGACGTCAAACCTCCTTGGAAATGCGGCTGTTAATATAGAATTCGCTTAGGTATACGAAACGCACAATGATATTTATTAATTAGCAAACCACTTAGACTACAGACTTTTTAAATACCAGCCGAAATTTTACAGTGTGTTTAGTGCTTTCGTGAAACTAAACCATTTTTTCACAGATGATGTAAGTGTCAGAAATACACGTATGCCGCTATAACAACAAATACAAAAAAAATAAAAATTGAGTCAAATAAATATATAATTTATATCACACAACAGACATATTTTTTTTGCGGTTTTTATAAACAATGTTACGGAACCCTTCGTGTACGAGTCCGACTTGTACCTGACCGGTTTTTTATTACTTTATTATATTATTGATAGGTAGGAGGATGTTTGACTAGAGTGATAAGCGCAGAGGAAGCGAGGGAGGTCAGTAAGAGTCGTAGTAAATGGAAATCAGTAGTCCTTGCCTACCCCTACGGGAAGATGTGATTTTTATTTAGTGAATACCATAAGATACTACAATAAAATTTAACTTTATTGCCCACGTCTGGGTAATCACAAAACTGAAATTATAACATTGTTAACAATTAGGAGCAAAGGCGGACTTATTGCTAAGCAATCTCTTCCAGCCAACCTTTGTACAATAAGAGAACATGATGTAAGGGTGGGCCCAGTAGAATTAAAAATAATGTCTTCTGTATAGATAAATCATCACAGACATAGATATAATTTGGGAACAAGGTACAGTCACTAATCATAAATACATATAATATATATTCTACACACCTTGAAGGGACAGATAGTGCTCCTAAACCTGGCTCTGGCAAAATATTCCACAGGCGAACAGCCCGTACCGCAAACGACTTGGAGTAAGACGCAGAAGATTGGGTTGGAGTTTTGAAAAGTAGGTCATTAACACTGCGCGAAGGACGGTTTTGATCTGATTTCAAAAAAGTGAAACGCTCTTTTTGATAATTAGGGGTACAAGGAATAAAGAGAACTGAGAACAGGAGTACAAGGATGTGATAGTCACGACGAAGCCTAATCGGAAGCCACTTGAGTTGTGCTCGAAAAGTAGAGACGTGATCATATTTGCGGAGTTCAAATATAAATCGAATGCAGAAGTTTTGGAGGCGCTCAAGTTTATTTAATTGTTCTTCAGTAACATCAAGGTAACATGTCGGAATAATCAAGAATAGGGAGAAGTAAAGATTGTGCCAGCGAAATTTTCGTTTCTATAGGTAAAAAGTTTTTTAGCCTAGTAAGTGATCCCGCCGAAGCAAAAATCTTCCTAATTACTACTTCGAATTCATCACTTATTATTTGTTTATTTTTCCGCAATGCTAGTATTTCTTGGTATAAAATATATATTTTTCCGCAGCACTTTCTTTAATTGAACCTCGAAAAATTTCTGCCAAGCCTACAAAAATATTTTTGTCGGTTTTTCGATATAAGTAACGAGACGGTATCATAATTATTTTCTTTTGGGCAGGCTCGACTTCTAAAACTAGTTCTTCGTCCGAACGTGTTTCACTAGTGGCATCCTTAACTTACACTTCGGGCTAGGTTCGGGATAGAAACAGTTGGTTTATCAGCCCTTTTCTTAAACTGATAGTTACCATATATATTCAGAAGTAAATACTATAACAATTGTGTTGGAACAAGGAACAATATGGGATCCCGAAGCAGTTGAATCTGTTTAAAATCTTAATGAAACATTGTTAAATTTATCATGTCAGACCAAGCACATTTGGCTTTAATTTACCTAAATTAAAAAGAAATTTTCGTGTACATACATTGAAAAATTCATTTTAATTTCAAGAGTTTTCTTTGATATTGTTCCTTCTTCATTAATTCTTATCGAGTAGGTTAAAAAGTCAATCAATCCTGTGCACCCCGTTGTCTGAGTTTTTTGGAGCCGCCTTTCGGCCTTTGACGTGGTTCCTTTGACGACCACCTAATGGCAGCCCGGACCAACGGCTTAGTACGTGCCTTCTGAAGCAGGGAATCGTCATTACTATCAGAAAATAGGGTGATTCAAGCCCGCTATGTCCTAACCAAACAGGAAACAACTAAACAAGCTTCGGGTCGAAGGCGAACGCCTTATCCCCAGGATCAAAGAGGCAGTTACGTTCCTCCTAAAAAGTTATAATCAAACCTACATAGAGAATGGTGTTGCATAACGTAAGAACCCATGTTATGTATACCTATTATTGGTGTTTATATTAGAACTAAGTCTGTAGTGTAGTTGTTAATGTTGTATTTAAGCACTGTTGGTGTACTTCAATAATAAATAAATAAATAAGAAACCATAAAGATTTAAGATCATATCATGTAAGAAGTCAATTCTAACACAAAAAAATTTGCGAACCTAAGTAAAGACGCTTAAATCTATTGACATATTGCTTTTTGTCGCTTGAGCGCACTGCAATCATTATTGTTTCTGTTAAACTCACTCTAATGTAAAATCTGAAATTCGAATAATGTTTTGAACGAATTATTTGTATTTCTACTAGTAATTGCATGTGTATTTTGTTGAGATATGTATATGAGACTCTTTAGTATTTCAATAATCTGTGGTTAGTTTATAGTTGTATATTGTAAAAAAAAAAAGGTTCTCTGAATATACATGTTGTACGTCGGACTTTTGGCGGAAAGCTGTAAAGAGTATTATCGCCACTGTATTTAATTTCCAAAATTTGTGTTTTTTTGCGTGATTGTGCATAATAATGGTGGATTATTATGTACAAAGTGTTCGAGAATAAGCGTGAGTGTTGGGAAGTGATACGATGTTCGATTTATGTGATTTTCTTGCTTGTTGCCAAAAGCTCCTGGAAATCGTTAAGTGCAGTTTTTCTACCACTTCACTTAGCATAATACTTCTGACTCGACTTGACTTGACTTGACTGAACTACTGACTTGACTTTAGACTTGTTTTACTAAACAACATTATTCAAAAAAAATTACTTGTTACTGGTTAAATACGAAAGTAAGAGTCATATTTTAAAAATAATGTACGTCAAATAAAGATTTCATACGCTTTCACTGCGTTATTTGCAAGAAAACACAATACTAGAATTTTAACATTAATTTTATTAACAGAAAAGTAAACAAGAAATTGCATGAATTAAGGTTTAACTATAACAACATCATCATCATCTTTTCAGCCGCAGTCAGTCCACTTATTATGCCTCTCCTAATAATTTTCAAAATGACCGGTTGGAAACAACCTGCGTCCAGCGTTCCACTATTTTACATAAACAACTAAAAACATAGCGCCCTAAACGACTCTCCATCAACTTATCAAAGATTTAGCCCAACTAAAGTCAAAAGTAATTGAGGATCTACAAAAAGTTAAATTGCTCAAGTTTTAATTTAGGAACTCTGTAACTCCATTTCTCGGCTTTCTTGTTATGATATTCATAAAAAGTGAATCGTCATTTTTGTCTTTAAACTCGTTTCTTTGAGAGGTAACTAAGTTTGATTGCTTGATCCCAGGGTTGGGAACCGGTATTAAGACCCAAAAGTAACGGTTTAAATGTGCTAAATAAATAGAGGTCGGTAGTGAATGGTTGAGAACGTTATTTTTAGGTTAAGATCATTCTCTTTGAGCTGATACTCGTACTGAGTGAAACCGAAATTGCTGTAAAATATACTGTAGCACAAAAATGTGTTGGTTAATTATTTTAATCAGGTTTTTGACTCCTACTTGATCCAGTAGAGTAATAAAATGTTTAATTGATTCAGAAGTTACTTTGCGGAAGTTACCTAGAGATAATCGAAACTTTCGCGTAGAGGCCAAACAAGTGTCGCATCAACCTAACGGTGGCGGACATGTTGGGACTAATAGTAGTGGGTGGGTGTCTGCCGGCAATTTTTTTTTGGTAAGAATACTTGATAAAATGTTGCTGGAACAGGAATATATTGTTTTCAGTTTTAGCAAGATATTATGGAGGGTTCATATCACTTGACTGTCCGATAAAAGATGATTTTGTGAATTAACTTTAATGCACTGAAATAAGAGGGTCGATTAAAATTCAACGATTTTATCTTAATCGATTAAAATCTAGAATAATGTAATTACAACTTATTTTCAACAGAGGGACATAATAAATCTATAAAACTTTAATGCATTAAATATAGTATGTATTCATAAAACTAGCATTATTTTCAAATTAGTATGTATGTACAAAATAAAAAAAAATCATTTCTTTCTTAAATAAAAAAGTTATAAATTAAAATACAGCGACATTTATCAAAAGGTGATTAGACATGATTTGGAAATTTCGTAATAAAATGATCACTGGAAGGACCGATAAAACTGTCATTATTAATGATCGCGGAATGATACGGGGAAATGTGGAAAATTGGCATACGGACGTCTAATAACAGCAAAAAAATCTTAAATTTAAACCTTATCGCAAATTCGATACGAGTTCTAAAGATTGTGGAAATATTTTACCGTTCTTAGGCGTTATGTTAGGAGAATGTGATCAATCTTGTACAATTAATGTTTCCTATTACCTACCACATGTTGATTCTTTTGTATTCGAACTTTGGAAGTGTAACATATGTTAAGTCTCACGGGAAACAATAATGTTATTGAATTAATCGGGGGTTAGGCTGAGTTTGGGGGAGATTATTTATCCTTTGTGAGGGAACTTTGGAAAAACAACACACGGTTAATCTGACGGAAAATAAAACAATGGCCACTCGAAATTGTTGATCTGAGAGAGTTATAGGATTATCTTTTTTCGCAAAAAACTAAATCCGATTTCAATACATTTATTGTGTAGGTAAAGATCAATTGATAAGGTCAAATAGTGTGAAAGGTCAATGTCAAACTATATGTGTGAATTAATCTCAAGTAAAAAGGAACCCATACCATTACAATGACCATGAGAGTAAGATATAAATATAGATATATGTTTGATATATAAGTTTTTGGATTTTGTACCAACAAACTTTTGCATTTTTTAACGTTATTTTGAGACAGATAATCAAATAACTCTTAAACTTTCATTTCATCGTCGTTTCAGCCGAAGACAGTCACTGCTAGACTGAAGCCTCCGCCAAATTGAGGAGCTATACTCGCCAGCGCGGCGGCGCCGGCGGATCGTCGAGCGCAGTTTCAACGGCTTATTGTACTTCCGACGCAACTTAGAAAGTATATTTACTTTCATTTTGTAACGCGTGTAAATTTGCTGGCAATAATATTGGACATAAATAGCGGGGGTAGTGCAATAAAGCATACCCGTTAGTAAAAGTTGGTGCTAGTCTTTGCTCGACATGCTTGGCGTTAGCATAGGTCTTAGCAGACATGCGGTGCAGGGCAGGGAACCTCCTCGAGTGCCCGGTCCTTTGAAAGATTTGCATTCTCACTTGATCCCAAGGATCCGGTGAGAGGGCGGGCTGACAAGGGATTCGGGACTCCCTGGTAGTAGGGGTCTTGTTGACTGTCGGCCAATTTCTGCCAACAGACCACTGCACCGCCGTTTATAATGAGACGGCGATTGGATGTGCGTCTGGGAGACGGGCGTGGTCCATTTTTGGGCCACTGTCTGGTTTGGTGGGGTGGCCGAAAGGCCATGGCTGGAGGGCGTCGTGGTAGAATGCTAACGCGACCCCATGGCGCCCTCAACAGCCGGTGCGGAAATGCCGTAGGGTTTATAGTGGGTAGTCCAGGTGCTCTAGCAGGCCTGGGAGTCCCACACTATGTGCGTAAATGCATTTCCCCTACGTTAAAAAAGAAGGTCTTAGCAGACATAATATCAGTTAGTTGCCTAGTTTGTTGTTGAAGTGTAGGTTAGTTAGCACGGTGGACATCAAATTGACCAGGGTTGTGATGACAGATACGTGCGGGGAATGGTGCACGTATCCAATAGCCGTAACCTGTGACAAATAATAATTTAGACCTATTTAGTGACCTGCACATTTCGCCTCGTTTTACAATTTAAATAAAAGTTATCTTTGATAAATGTTTCATTTAATTCTAGATTTCTATTAATACATATACAAAATAAAAAACGATACCTACCACATAATCAAATGTGGAGCAAGAACTTTTAAAGTCAAGAAGCAAATCTAATTTGAATTCGCGCGTGTCAGTCCTCTGAAATTAAGACACAGTCTCATATGAATATAATTATCTTGATAAACTTCTCATGATTTTAATAATATTATTACAGCCTTTTCCTTAATTAAGTAAGTATATGCGAACAATAAACCCACACGGCGAATGACGAGGAATAAATTAAGTGGCTTTCTAATTGAATTGTTTTAACTTTTATCCGCTGGAATTAACTCTTGTTCAGGAATTAGTTTCATCTGGTTAGTTTTTTTTTTTAATTCCAGTAGGTAACGTTTAATTGTTTCACAGGGATTATAAATCTCCATTTGGCACAACTTACATAACGATATATTTTTGTATATTATACTGCCAAATGAATACAAATCACTAAATTATGAAGATTTTAAATCAGAGTTGACAAAATGATTACAAAAACATTGCTTCTATTCTGTAAAAGAATACATTGACCATTGCAATTCACTTAGAAAATTATATTTTTCTTTTTTTTATATACCAACCTACTCGATTATTTGATTTAGTTAATAATTTATTTATGTAAACAATTGCATGATAATAATCAAAAAAATAATTACAACCGTTTATTAATAGATAATAATAGGAATAGTAAATTGAGAAAGTAATGGGTACTACCACATATTTTTACTATAATTAATCTAATAAATGACTCACGGATTCTCGACACTTTTGATGTGAATCTCACTGTCCATGCTGAGATTACAAATCGCCGTCTGTACGTCTTGACAGAACCATATTGCAAGGATAATGCGCTATGATGATTTATGCTGAAAAATGTGTTCCTAAAATTAATATAAAACCATAACACATCTCATGTAAAAAGTTATGATGTTCAAAATTACACTCACCTTTACATTGACAATTTCAGCCACAGGATATTTTTATTCAGTTAGAAGTGCCTTCACACATTTCTTCATTAAAAGCATCTAGAAAGTATGCTATTATTTTGATACTAATCCAGTGATGTTACATAGTTGGCTGCCTATTTAAAATGTAACGAATGAATTGTTTGCCGCCAACCGTATCATTCTGGCGGAAACAAAATTTCTTTTTTTTTGATATTGTTTAAGTTATAATAGTATAATTACAAGAATTTTTATTGACAATTTATATTAATAATTTTAAGACACATTTATTATTATTATTGACTAAATTATTATTGTTTTTTTTTTTTTATTCTAACATCGTAATAATATATATTTAAATTTTACTGTTATAAATAATTTTGCACGTCTGCTTGCAGACAAAATACACTGGACGAAAAAATTTTGTAAACTTAAAGAACTAGGAACAATTCCTTGTTTTGTATCCATATGGCGAAAACCGATTACGCCAAGAATGCGATTATCAACAGACACCATCGTTTTTACAATCAAAGATTTTCTGATATTGATATTTTTCATGAAAAGAAGTGCTCTTTTAGAACAAAAATTATAGATAAACTAATTAACACGTAACACAAACACCTACACTGCTAGACTTGTGAAATATTTATTGTAATTATGTTTAATTGTTACCGTAGTGGTTTCTGATAGATCATGAACCAATGGAATATTTTTAAAATTGTAAATACGTAATTGGCTGTAAGTGTTAATTTAAGTATTTTTTTTTTTGTATAATGTGAACAAGGGCTGTGGATTTTGTAAGAATCAATAAATTAAAAAAAAGATCCTCATAACCATTCAGGGTGCTCTCTTATTTCTTTCTTATATTCTCTTATTTTATATAGTGCATAATTTAATCGTAATTGGATTGCAATGGACATTTTTGACGTTTCTGGTATTCTGTTACTAATTTTAAGACCAATCGTATTCAATTTGCATGCCATTGAACTGCAACTGGAAAATTTTGCTAATCAAAAAAACTCATCAAAATAATCATTTTTAAACTATTTTTAATACGGTTTTATCGGATTGATCGTTTAAGTAAACTTATACTTGCTTGTCGGAGGATGTCCGCGCTTCCCCGTATGTCCTTCTTAGGTGATAAACGAACACAAACTGGGATGATGTTGTTGTCTCGACACCTCTTCAGAAAATTTTATGATGTTAAAAGCCGTGCGCGCTTTTTCTTGAGACACTCCAACCGACGTATTTTGTTTGAGGTTTCCGGCCCGTATACCGTAACATAATGTTTTCTTATTATCATACGATAAAACCGTATTAAAAATAGTTTAATTTAATGAATAACAATCGCGAAAACATAAGAAAACATTATAATCATTTTTTTCAATAATCGATACTCTGTTATGTATTATGTTAATTTTTTTTTTACTTTTATCATTCAATTACGTTTTAGTTGCAATTAAACTGAGATTCAAAATTGTGTTTGCAGAATACCAATATTGAGCATATCAAAAATGCACCGTAATTGAGGCGTAATTGAATATCAGTTGCATGGTCTTTTAAAGTTCATTAGCGGAATTGACACCCATATCAGGGCATTGAATACTTACTTTATAGAAAGGAGGTGCTTTCTTGAAATATTCTGTGGAATAACTTGCGAACCCGATACTCGTAGAGTCAGTTCCTAATGTGAGTGGATTGCATTTCTTTAGTTGAATATCAAAAGTGCAGCTTTTTTTTAGCTATCCATACTTAATATTATAAATGCGAAAGTCTATCTGTCTGTCTGTCCATCTGTCTGTTTGTCTGTCCGTCTATCTGTCTGTCTGTCGGTTCGCTTTTACGGTCAAACCGCTGAATGGATTTTGATGAAATTTGGTATGAATATAATTGAAGAGCCGGGGCAAACATAGGCTACTTTTTGACGCAGATGGAGCTGCGGGGAACAGCTAGTGATTAATGACAATTACAACAATGACGTCATCACGATCTGTAAATGCGTGAAGAATCTTGGACTCCATATTGACGCCACTCTTAGCTGGACCACTCACATTGCTGAAATTAGTCGCTCTATTAACCTTACTCTCCAACAACTTAATCGTCTAAGAAACTTTCTCCCGATTAAATCCAAAATTTTATTAGTCCAAACGTTAGTTTTTCCAATTATTGACTATGCTGATGTGTGCTATTCTGATCTCAATCAAGATCTTCTCAATAAACTGGATCGTCTCATAAATAACTGTATTCGTTTTATTTTCTGTCTACGTAAATATGACCACATCTCTTCTTATCGATCCGAACTGAAATGGCTTCCGATCCGCCAACATCGTCAACTTCGGTTGCTTACTTCTCTTTTTTCAATTCTCAAGGAGCCTCAGTCCCCAGAGTATCTAAGGTGTAAGTTCAAGTATCTTTCTGACGGTCACGATAGGCAACTTAGATCTTCCAAAAAACTTACCCTTTGTACTCCCCTTTTCGGTCCAGTTTTATGTCTAATTCATTTACCTTACAAGCCACACGGCTCTGGAATGCTCTACCCGATGACATCAAAGAGACCATTACTAAATTCGCTTTCAAAAGAAAAGTCAAAATTCACCTCACTAGCATAATATCACCCTAAATCGTCATCTTTTTCCGTTTTCACCTCTTCTTTTATGTATGTTTATGTATGTATATGTATAGTTATGAATATTGTATGTAAATCTATGTATGTTTATTTAGCAGTTAAGTGTTTTTTTTGTTTTTTTTTTTTTCTCTCATTGTATTCTAAAATAATTCGCGCCGCACATAACTTTTCTGTTTTTCCTAATGGTTGACTGGGAGAGAATGCTTTTAGCATTAAGTCCGCCAATTGTAAACTTGTGGTACAATAAAGATTTATAAATAAATAAATTAATAAATGTTCGTTTACTTATTCTACACTTTAAGGTTGACTGGTACAGATTGCTTCAGCAATATCTCACTGTTTTTTTCTGTAATGTGTTCCTATTTTGGTGCAATAAAGAGGATTTGTAAAACATAAATTTATAATACCTTTACACTTCCTACGTTTCAACCGTGTTACAACGGCACTTAATGGTGTAAATGTTTTGAATATGCAGTCCGTTAGTTTAAAAGTTAATTAAAGAGTATATGTATTGTGTTGTAAAATACGTAACTTAATAATCTTCAAAGTAGTGAAACTAAACAATCATGAAGAATAATCACACGATAGCTGATGCTAAACTTTAGTATTCAGAGGTTAATATTCTTGCTAAGAAACGAATACCTAATTTCTCGAGTAAGGAATCAACTCTGGCGTAGTACTAGATATGAATATTAAACATTGAACATCTTTTAGTGCAGACGGAGCGAAAATCCTGGTCACAAAATAATGTAAATACAGAAGGTAACACATATACAACACACATACATACATCTCTCTGCTTGACCTAAAGTTTGACTGTTAGATAATGCGTTTAGTATTAAGTTTATCTTTGTGCTTTTTAATTGTATTTGTACAATTAAATTTAAATAAAAAAGGTAATGTCAAAGTATCGTCCGTAAAATTAGGATTTAACTGTGGAATGGTTTCGCGGAAGTAATTGGGCACTTTTAATATCCATTACTTGCCATTTTCGCTGAAAATTACTTCATTCGGTAGAATTATTTTATCGAAATGAATTTAATCACACTAAAACAAAAGTTTCTATATAATGTAATTAGGTAGGTATTTCAAAGAAAAATGAAAAAGGACTCCGGTTTGAAATTATTACGAGTAGTAGGAGGAATTATTGAGCGAAATAAATTTTGAAGAAACTTGTCGACGCCGCCGGTGACAAGATGGCGGGCTCATTTCTCGCGCAGAGAAAAGCGGTCACCATCCAGCGCCGACATAGTGTCGGAGTTCTTGGCACCAGGCCGCAAGGACAAACTTCAGATTTTAATTAGGATTTTTTTCAGTGTTTTATTAAATTAGGTTTTAGTTTTATTATTATTTGAAAATTGAATTCAGTTTACATGTCTGAATAATTCGTTTTTAATAGTTTTGTAAAGTGATAAGAAATAAAATTTTGAATGTGAAAAAATTATAACTTAATTGAGCTAAGCTACGTAAATAAACTTATTGATATTGGAAGGATTATTTTGCGAGTCAAATTTTGGAATGCGTTACCTAACTTAGCTTTGGACCATAATACATAACTTAATTTTTTTATAATACAATTTCTGTGTATGTTTTTAATTTGTATCCCAGTTCGAGAAATGGAAATCGTACGGTTCACTTGCATTTTGTCATTAATATGATTTCAAGTTTGCATTGAAATAGAGCATTTTCTGCAAGAACATATGATAGCGGATATTAAATATGGCATATCTACCTATGTATAATTGATTTTCCTTCGATAAATCATCTTTGTTTTTCAGTTACATAGAAATCATGCTCTTAATTTAAGAATCCGAACATTCCCGCTGTAACCGGTTAAAACTAGCATCACTTTTGGCATTTCAACATACAAACGTAACAGAAAAAAATCCTGACTTGTCATACGCTATGGAGTAGTGCTATTTTTTGAAAAGTGTGATTTACGCAAAATCGGTGAGTCTATTATTTTTTGTTTGATATCGAATGATTTTCGATTGTTAACGAAGGATTTTTATTTATTTAAACTTTATTGTACTAAATACAATTTTATAGCACAACAAGCGAACTTTTTGTTCGATAACAAAGGATTTTTGTTCGACATATATGTCACACATTTCAAAAATAGGGCTCCGAATTACAATACAACGGTTTCACTAGGATAGAAGATTAATCTACCGAAATCAATACGTTCGGTCGAGACCAACGGCTTAACGTTATAGCCGTTGATCCCGACTGCCATTTGGTGGTCCTTAAAGGAACCAAAGTCAGAGGATGAAAAGCAGTTTCGAAAACACGTAGACCCCAGGGTGCACTCGATATACATATATAATAAATAAATGAATGCATGTTAGGTTTACAATTTATCGATAGTTTACGATCTTGCTAAATAGTTTACAATCTAATATATTTTATAATTTTACGGTGACATATAATATACTAGCTGTTTCTCGCAGCTCCGCCCGCGTCAAAACGTAGCCTATGTTTGACCCTGGGTCTTCAACTATATTCTTACCAAATTTCATAAAAATCCGTTCAGCGGTTTGGCTGTGAAAGCGTAACAGACAGACAGACTTTCGCATTTATAATATTAGTATGGATATATATATATATATATATATGCAAGCCCACAAAAATATAATATCCCTTCGTCAAACTCATTCTTCATAAAGAACCACTAGGTCAAACAATCAGTTACTTGTTCTATTAGCTAAGTGAAAGTACAAGTAAGTTAAATCTTAACTGTGTATACCAAAGCCTTTCTTACTTAAACGGTGTTAAGTGTTGGAGCCGTTTATTCTGCGGTTTTCCACAAAGCCGATGATAGTCTGACAATGGGAACTTAAGAAATTGAATGTTTCCTACAAAAGCTACATTCATTCAACTTTAAAATCTTATGTGTGTTTATGCTCTCAATTTTTACTTTGGTATTTTAATATTTGGATGTAAGCGCTATTGTAAAATATACTCGCTAATGAAATTGTTTTTCGTCATTAATAACATCATGTGTACCGTGACTCCTCAGAAGGTGGTGGCTGAAAATCAGTGCTAGTCATGCTTGCATGTCTAGCGTAACACTGAGCCGCCACCTATTGAGACGTCTTGTACTTTACTTGTAAGACCTTTCCAGTACGTGATGGATTAATCAATAAAGTTTTATTCTATTCTATTCATTATTTCGGCCCAAAGAGCATCGAAACCGCACACTAATAAACGTTCCTTTCGCAATGTTTCAGCCGCAGTCAGACCTCTGCTAGATATTCTGGATATGTTTCTGCCTTTCACAAAATTTCCAGAATGACCAGTCGGAAGTGGCTAGCATTCAAAACTTGCGTGCTAGTTATCTTAATCATTAATATTCTTTAGGTCCTGACGATCTGGTGGTGATGGGTGTCTAAGGCTGCGTTTCCACCAGAGATGTGCGAGGGAAATGTGTCGTGCGAGGATGTATAGCGGAGCTGTGTAATGTACAGGGTAGTGGGAGCGGAACCTCGCAACGCATTCCTGGCAACACATTCCTAGCAACACGTTCCTCGCAACACATCCCATATCACATTTCTCGCACACTCTCTCTTGTTTTGTACGTACAAAATCCTCGCTCCGCTAAGCCGTTTCTACCAGAGCTGTGCTAAGTGAGGCTAGGTAAATGAAGCGATTCTATTAGTTCTTCGAAAACACATCCCTCGCTAGGCATCCTCGCACATCTCTGGTAGAAACGCAGCCTAAAGCTGCAGGTATGTACTACGCGGTAGGTACCTACGTAGTCGCTAAGTAAAAATGCTTTTTACATTACATTAGTTTTTATATTAGTTATTTTTAAAATGCTTAAGTACCTATTTGTAAAGTAAGTTTTATTGTCTTATCAAATAATTTTATTAAATTTTATTTGGACATCTCTTTTACTAACATTAAGTAGTTTATAAGTAATATTGTTTTTATGTAATATCAATTATGGATGTAAGTCCGAAATAAACAATTTGACTCAAAATTTAATTTTACTTATTGACAGGCATTTAAAAATTCAGCTTGAAAAACATAAACCTATTGCAAATTAAGTGACTTGAAACTAAATATTGTTTTGACTTTCGAACACCAGTTTACCGACTAACCAAGATCTTTTATTCTCTACAAATGAGTCAAAGTATAAACATTCGTGCTTATTAAAAAAAAATCTTTATGAATAGCAAATGATCCAAGTATAGCTTTTTTTATTCAATTATAGCATTCACTACGTACTAAAATTGCAATGTTTTTCAAGCGGAATTGATTATGGCGGGCGGCCAGGGCGCAGACGGTAAATTTGTGAAAAAAAACTTACACCCACTTTTGATCACCAGGTACCAGAGGGCACAATAGAATGCATAACCTTACGCATCCAGGTGTCGCTTGTGATTTTAGGCGTTAATAAAACGTATGAAGAACAAAATGTTCCAAGTATAGTTTTTTTTTCAAGTAGAGCTGCATTCGATTCCATACTAAAATTGCAATAAATGTTTTTCAAGCGGAATTGATTATGGCGGGCGGCCAGAGCGCAGCCGGTGAATTCGTGCCGGATTTAGCATTCGGCCTGCTTTCAATATGAACACGCCCGGTTATGTTTGTTGGGATGTAACTAGCGATGTGTTTCGCTTACCAATGAATATTACCTACTGGAGCTTGGCTTGTTTATGTTTTTCATTTTTCTGTAAGCCTAGTATTTTCATAATTTCGCGTCGGAATAACTCTGGTTGCATGACAACTGTCTAATCAAATTCCTGGATAAGCTATCTACGACATCCCAAATTACCGCATAAACCTTGCTTCTCAGTGCCTAATTTACAATTTAGTGGGTAAACAGGGAGACGGCACACCTGAATTTTTACTGAGTGTCAATTTTCTATCCGAAATATAAAGCGATCAATGATGTATCTATAAAAACTTTGCAAGATAAATTAATTCCACATTAAGTTATCGTTACTAGGATCTTGGACGAACTCTAGTTACTCTAGCTTATATAATCGTGGCAATTTCCATCATCACTACAAAGCAAATAAAAAAAAAAAAAAACTGTAAAAACTAACAGATTTATGAAAATCTAATATGTCTTATGAAGGCCTCCTTGAATAAACAAAGCGTGGAGTGCAAGTGAAGCCTGGGCGTTGATGTAAAGGAAGGAACAAAGGCTGTTCTTTATTGTTAGCTCACAATGTACACGGTGGAGAAATCTCTTTTCATGTCAAACGATGAATAAAAAAACAGGAGCGCGCAGGCATCCGTTTTTATTGGACGTACAAACTGTTAAAGATAATATTTTTACCTTTATGATACCATTTATTTAATTAACTAGCTGAGCCCGCGACTTCGTCCGCGTAATGTTCGATTATACCTACTTTCGTTACTTATTAATCTTATTATCCGTCATTGTTTACACAAAATATTTGATGTTATTAATATTTAAAATGTTCAGGAGGTTGCTATGTAAAATATTGCGATGGAATACTGTATGGCATGAAAGAAAAAGCCAAACAATCGTGATTTTTATATGCACGTTATCCACCCATAAACTCTTTCCAGATCTATAACATTACCAGATGGTAGCAAGCATAAATGCTGATCTTGAAATAAACCTATTTTTGAGAAGTATTTGTTTGACTCACCTCACTTGCCTTCAACTTCCAGATATGGTGAGTCATACCTCCCAAGGATGGGTATATTTCAAGGCGTTTCCGAAAAAAGACATTTCTGAGAGCAGGGTGTGCAAGGTTTATGCACCATGTAACCCACTCGATACGAATGACTGAAGAGTCATAATAAAGAACCCACGTCAGAGGCCGAAAGGCGTCTCCGAAAAAGCTCTGACACCAGGGGTGCAGGGTCGATTGACCATGTGTAACCCACTCGATAAGAATAACTGAAGAGTCATCCCAGGTCAGACGCCGAAAGGCGTCTCCGAAAAAAGTCTGACACCAGGTTGTGCAGGGTCGATTGACCATGTAACCACTCGATAAAATGACTGAAAAGTCGTTATAAAAAAGGCACGTCAGAGCTCGAAGGAAAAAATTCCGACGACGAAATTCGTCTCCGATAAAACTTTAACACCAGGATATAACTTTTCAGCCTTTGCGGAGTGCGTCATGCTCCGCAAAGAAGAGGCGGAAAGGGAAAGGGAGATAACCTCCGACCTTCCCATCCGCCGCAGACGCACAGGGCGCAGAAGGCGGGCTTACGGCTTGCACCTGCAGCCCCCACAATAAGGTCGGCCGGGTAACAGAACAAACGGGATTCCGTTACCCGACCAAGGGCCTCGGGTTGAAAGGCGCGCCCGTGTCAAGCGCGCCTTTACCTAAACGGGTAGTGAGGGCCAGGGAGCTAACCCGCAGGCGCTCCGTGGAGAGCGTCCGTGAGCCGAGGCCGCCGTGGTAGCGGCCGCCGCGCCGGGACTGTGGAGCGTTAAGAAGCACATAGTTCCGGCAATACGCGGTAGGCGTTTGACACCGTGTGGTAGTCTTTCCATCTAGCGCGATTGCCCTCCAGTATTTTATGACTAAATTCTGAACACATGCTACAATGATTCCGTGCTTTGGAAAGCACGTTAAGTCGTTGGTCTCGCCCGGCTGCCATCTGGCGGTCGTTAAAGGAACCATGTCAGAGGCCGTAAAGTAATTCAAAAAAACTTTATCACCTGGATGTGCATGGTCGATTGACCATGTAACCCACTTGTGGTGAATGAATGAAAAATACATTATGAACACCACCATCAATAACTACTCCAATTACAAAGCAACAGCAAAAATAAATTCTGTCCAAAAGGAAAAAATACCGTTTCTTTGTTTCCAAAAATTTTATGTCCAATGTTGTTTGACCTCTAATATAGTATGCGCACCATGCATTTTAAAAGTCAATTTAAATTGGTAGTTGTCCTTCGAGAACTGATAAAATTAATGCGTATATACCTATATATTGCCGAGGACTATTAACTATATATTTTAAAAGTTTCTGTCCAGTAGTTTTTGCGTGAAAGATGCACAACAGGCAGACAAAAATTTCAAAAATCATATTTTTGGCTTCTGTTACTTTTTAAAGATTCCACGGACCAATTACAAAGAGGAGATGGTGTTTCAAATGGCGCAGTGTTCCAATGTGAAAGGGCCCTAGTAATATTTTTTCATTTTACATTCAGTTACTACAGTTTTATTACATTTATATACAGATGTACAGAATTAACCTTACAGTACAGTTTTATTATTTAGATGTAGATTATAGAATATTGACATTGAGGCAAAGCTGAAACAGTGATACCAAAGCATACAGGGTCGATTGACTGAGACAACTTCTTCATGATCTAGCAAAAAACTTCAAGGAAAATGCTGAAATTATGTGGTTTTGACGACTTACCTCTTACTCCGCTTATTACTTTGTCATGACAATTTTATCAGGGGACTTTGAAAAAATCTTTAAATGATGATAACTTTCTTTTCTGATGTCCGATTTTGATGAAACAAAGCTTAGATGTAGTCCTTCGCCAAGGCCAATCAGTTTGTGTGAAAACTAAATTCAAATCTGTCCAGTAGTTCCTGTTTATCAGGAGAAATTGAAAAAATCTTTAATTGATGATAACTTTTTTCCCTGATGTCCGATTTTGATGAAACAAAGGTTAGATGTTGCCCTGAGCTAAGACCAATCAAATCAATCAATCAGATTGTGAAAACTAAATTCAAATCTGTCTAGTAGTTCCTGAGATTAGCGTGATCAGACAGACAGATGGACAGACAGACAGACAAGATTGATAAAAAACATTTTTCAGTAATCTATTATTCATCTTTAGTCGTTCCCTCTCATTTTCTAGCCAAAATAATAAATGTACAGACACGTCGATTCTACTCTTTTATAGATAGATTTTATTGACTGAAACACACAATAAGAGTTCTTCGACAGCAGGTCGAAATCGAAACTTCAGATATTTTATATCCTAATAATAATATGCTTATTTTGTATTTTATGGATAAACATACAAAATTTCTATTAACTAACACCGTGGTTGGTTTAGTGATTTCCAGTTTGGCCAGGATATTGTAGGATGAATCACCTGATTGTCTGAAATATGAATGATGATTCATTGCTTCGGAAAACACGTTAAGCCATTGGTTCGTTAGCGTCTGACACCAGGGTGTGCACTGTACACTTGTACAGGGTCGATTAGCCACGTAACCCACTCGATATGAATGAATTTTAATACAATTTTTTTCTCCTATTTTCTGTACTAATTGCGTTCTTAGATGTATATTTAGATGCAATTATTTTTCACGTTTATGACATCATTTCCATTTTATGTGACGAGTTAGAAATAGTTACAATCCCTCTTACTTGTAGTGTACCATATGTTATTTTACATAATAATATTTGAATTTTGCAAATATGATAAATACCTCTGGGTGATATATAGAACCTGACACTCTCCTGTGATGTATGTCTTGTATACCTTCGGGGTATAATAGCTTGTCTTTTTTACGTTTACCTAACAACGTAAAGAATTACTATTGGATATTTACATTTACATATTTTATTCTAAAAGTTCAGTCTATGGACTAGTAAGAAACAAATATTTTCTATACCTTCTATTCTTCTTTTTGGCTTTATATTGTTTTTATAGTTCAGAGAGTTTGTTTAGCTTTTGAGTAAAATTTTATTTAAACTTCTATAAGTATGTATGGATAGAGAGAAGTGATTTATTTTTAATTCTCACCATAAAGTATTTTCGGTGTTTTTTTCTTATGCCTATTTGTATTTGACAATGTTTCCTTGTTGTGCAATAATGAGTTTTGTATTGTATTGTATTTTACAACTTACAAGTTCAGATCAATTCAAACGAACAAGCCATTATTTATCGAGTATGTACATACTCGAATTTATGCAGAATTATCAGAATTAATAGTAAATTTGTTAATCAACACTGTTTGTGTCACTATTATATTCAAATTCTATATTATCTAAATACACCAAATATATTAAATCCTATTACATTATGATTGATTATTTTATTAATACAAAATACGCTTTGGAAAATAAATTATTTAGTTTTGAATTCTGTACGCAAATTTTCTTTGATTTGACCTATGACCATTTGGAACTGAGTGGACACCCTGTAGTTTGCTTGATACTTCTCACAATGGTCTAAAAATATAGGTTTCAAGTATTTTAATACGCAGTGATCGAGTGTCGGGAACATGTGATGTAGCGTATGTTCACCAAATAATGTTAGTACTGCAAAAGTATTTCTATTTACATCCTTGCGATCAAGAAGTGCTTCTACTTGGTGTAGACCCCAATCGGGTGTTTCAGACCTGTAAAATAAAACAAACGTTAAGTCTTTTTATACGTATGTTGTAAATTTTGAAGATTTTTTTAATTTATTGAAGAACCTTTATACCCACACATTTTATCTACTATCACAAAAAAGAAATTAATAAATTTTGATGCATCTTAAATTCGATTTACAGTTTGTGACAGATATATGCAAACATTTTCTTCTTCGTCCAAGCGTGTTTCCTTGTTGCGTTCTCAGAATACGATTTGGCCGTACTACTTATAACAATGGAGCTACTTCCGTCTGACCTCCGTTACCTTTTTTTACAGGGAAATCAGACCAACAGAAACATGGCTACTAGTGTATTAGTGGTCCCTGTTAGACTTTTTCACACAGCCTAACGTTTGCTATCTATCGATTACAATCGGGGCCCGTTGGTCTTACGTACGGAGGAGCTCGGACAATCCAATACGGGTCGCACCTCACAACATATGAACATACATACAAACTTATGAAATTTCGCACACGTGTTTATAATACAAAGCGTTTATTTTGACATCTAATTTATTAAAAAGTTTGTTGAAGAAAAAAAACCACTTACTGTGGTTGATCACCATCTTTGATAGCATCAGGGTGATGATGAGCAGCATTCACACCAATCAGGTAGAAAAGTAAACTTCCAGTACAGTTTATATACAGCCAAATGTAAATAACATGTAGGATTGGTGATCCGCTGACCAGCCACATCCACACTGGCAGTAGTAGACCAATGGCATCGTGCCAACGATAATGTCTTTTGAAGAACCCTTGTCGGAAGAATAGTGACAGAAATCTGAAAAAAAATGTAATTGGATTTTATATTTATTGTAAAAAAAAAATACTTGTTTGTTTATTTAGAAATTACTAATACTCCTTATTAGTCGCAAGGACAGTAATAACAGAATGGACCTACTCATGTAGGTTTTACGGAGGTGTATTAAATGTATCCTGGGATCGTAATGGTGGATTCAAGCGGATTGAGGGTTATACAAAAGTTGTGCATTATAATAGTTTCTAGGGTCAAAAGACTAACATTAAAATTAGTCCGTCGTTTAGGGAATCAAAATATATTAGTGACGTATTTTTTCTTTTGTCAATTGCGCGATAAATTATTAAGATATAACGCATCAAAGTTTAGGAGTGGGGGCTCGTGACGTCACATATTGCGAATAAGTGTAGCACACTGTGACGTCACGCGGAACTTTAACGCGCCACATCTTTACCATTCTTTGTATAAGTTTTAAAAAAAAAAATACGTCTTTAATATTTTTTGATTATCTAACTGACAGACTAATTATATTTTTTTAGGAAACTAACCTGATATTCGTTATTTAAAAATATATTTTTCACCTGATCACTATAGTTCCAGTGATTAGCATAAGAAAACAAACCCTATGTAAAGCAAACCAACATAATTTAATGATTTCTTATATTTTCGCGATTGTTATTCATTTTTATTACTTATTTATTTACACCTGACGTTTCAAACACTTTACAGCGTAATATAATTTAAATTTTATTCATGTATAAATATATTTCTATGTTCTATCTACTTATATTCACCTGAAAATTTTAAAAGAAATGGAGACTGAAGCGAAATCTTATTAACTGTACCGGAAGATAAGTGACAAGGGTACGAGAGTCAAACAAGAGCTCGTTTTTTGTGATTTTTCATTATCTGTGATCGAGAGAACGGACCTTAGGGTTACTCTTAAATAAATCTAAACGTAAGTAAGTAACGTTTTCAATTCACGATCTAGTTTGTGTGGATGAATGCAGGATAATACTTTTAAACATCATCATCATCCTAGCGTGTATTCCTAGTTGCTTCGTCAGCTTACGCTACGAAGCCTGGGGTACGCTGTAAGTCATGGTCCTAGATTTGGCAGCAATGGTTATTACATACGGGATTTTTTTTTACTTAAGGGACTTTTAAACATATTCGTTTATATACATGCTTTACAAAACATATGTGTATGTTTATTTGTTGTCATCTTAATTGTACCTAAATTCATACAATATTGAATAGATTGTCAATTTTTGTTACATAGACTGGTTATGTATCGTGAATTAATATTATATACTAATATTCTTCTTCTCACCTAATATTTCAATTGTAAACTAAACTAAAGAATTAACTCACTTAAAGTGAAGTTTCATTTAATTACACAATATGTGAACTAAATACTAAAATCATTATTTAACAGACAATCTTTGGGTAAAGCAGAGAATTTCAATAAGCACAACAGAAAGAGCTATTAATATTAATTCCTGTATAAACAATACTCTTACTTGCAATTTAAAATATTAAATATAAATATTATGACAAAGCCTTACCTCTTTGTAAAACTCAGTAGAAAAATGAATGGGAATAAAAATAATTCCGTTATAAACCCCAATCTCGCGTGGAGTGGTTTATCTTTCCTGGGATTAAAGAATAGGATCGGTTCCAGCGAACTGATTTCCAAATCCATTAGGGTGTTTGTGTAAAGATGGTGCGATATTACGTGCGACACGCGGAAATCTCTGAAAAAATAAAAAATAAACATTTTTCTTTCAGGCATGTCCATACTAATATCAACTGTCAGTGTTTTGTATGGGAAGTCAGATTGACATAATAAAATTTATAAATTATTATTTACGTACATAAATATGGAAAAATCACATAGATTTAACTAAATAAAAAGGACCACATATGGAGTACTGCTGTCACCTCTGGGCGGGAGCTCCCGAATGCCAATTAAAGCCTTTCAACTCCATTCAGAGGTGTGCTATGAGAATCGTCGACGATCCCAAGATAACAGGCGGTGTGGAGCCACTGAGCCTAAGACGTGACTTCGCGTCTCTATGTGTTTTCTACCGCCACGATGCCAACTCCCACCTTCTACCATCGCACCTCCCGCCATCGACAGGGAATTCATCTGCATTAATTTGAATTTAAAGGATCGCGTACGGAGCAGTTTAACAGAAATTTTCGCCCACGTACCCTGAGACTGTGGAATGAGCTCCCCAACATGGTTTTCCCCAGAGATTACAACATGGGGTCTTTCAGAAAGGGCGTTAAAGGATTTCTCAAGCGTCGGCAATACGCATGTGATGCTCTTGGTGTTGCGGCGTCCATGGGCTACTGTGACCACTTACCATCAGGTAGGCAGTTTGCCTTTTTGCCTACTTAATTGTATTAATAAAAAAGTTCGTGAGTTATGTTATAGGACACCATATGTTTTAACAAATACATACGCAAGAGAAAAGTATCCTACTTTCCAATTTGCCTTGATTGGGGATCGACCTCCAAATCTTAAGACTGGCATGTTAACATTTTAGCACAGAGGTCCTTTTGACCTAAGAACTTCCAGTATCAAAAATCATGCAGATAGAAAATCCCCTTTTCTCTGCTTCTATTTATAAATTCAACCGATAAACTAAAGGTCAATTCAATGCATTTTATCAGTGTTTGCCACACGTGATTGCAAAATGATAAAAATTTTCCGTGGTTTATAAATACCCTTCTGTGATGAATATTAGTTAGTAAAAATTTACACGACTGCTAAGTATGATATTAAATTGCATACCAAAAAACGTTTGAACTTATTAGTCACAAAAATTTTTTTATCGTCTTTGAAAATTTTATTTTGATACCACACTTAATATTTATGAATGACGTCCTTTTTGGCCCCACAATTCTGGCATTTTCGACACTCGTGCAAAAAGGACGAATATAACGTATTTATCAAAATCAAAAATAAATTAGGAAAAAATTACAATTAAACCTTTATATAAAAATAATAATCTTATACTAACACCAATGTCAACCATTTCAGAATATAAGATTCTTATTTCTTTTTTCAATTTTGACTTTTTCAAATCTTCTCTATCTTGATTCTTGAGAATTTCAATCAACTGTACTGAACTCACCTGTAAGACCACATACTCATATTAAATAAATACATCCTCCAATTGGTCTTCCTATGAATGTAGTTATGACAAGCCACCGTCAAAAGGGCAAGACTTACAGATGCCAGGAGATACCAAAAAGTTGCTGCATAGTAGTTTTCCGTCCAGCATGCCAAAACCGAACTAAACATAAGAGATATAAATAACCCATCAGTTATTATATTGGAAGTTTTTGGTACATCTTTCGGTATTTTCTTTAATTCTTCATATACTGCCTTTTTCAGCGTTCTGTAGAACCCGTCTTCTTTGAATGTGAAAGGGGAATTACGGGGAGTGGAGGCGTCTCGAATGTAATATTTGTTTAGAAGTTTTTCTGTTGTGGGGTTAATGTGATGAGCCTCGAACGCCTCGGTGATATCCGTTCCCTAGAATTAAATAAATAAATATTTAAAAAATATGGAGTAAAGCTACAAAATTGCAAGAAAGTGTATCGAGCTAAATAAAATTCAAAGTAATATAACTTATATTATAACTTGTATTAAAAATACAACTGTGATTACTATTAATCAATACTACTAACACCTAGTTTACCTGTAACTCTATTTATTATATAATTTTATGTAGTATTTTTGAAATATTTTTTTTTTCTTAGACTTTTTCTTCTTGACTAATATTATGAAAACGAACGTGAGATTTGGTTGTTAATTACCTATTTACATTTTCTACATTATTTCTGAAATTCCACAAACACGTAGGGATACAGAAAAGAACTTTGTGTAGTATCCAGTAAAAAAAAACTTGCTTCGAGGGATTTAAGTAAACAATCAAAACCGCGGGCAAAAGTTAAAACGTTTGAACTAATATGTTTACTAAATATCGATGTCACACTATTTATCACTATGTTTTAAGAAAAATACATACATAGGGCGCACTGTAAGTTTCCGGAACTGGCCACTTACATAAACAATATTTAAAAATTTATTGCAACATTTGAAAATAGAACTCTTTGGCTGTAGAATGCAGTTTGTTTCATCTGACTGTCTTTTGTTTTTACCTTGTGGCGCCATTTAAAAAATTGTGTGTCTGCATCAACATGGATTTAACTCGGGAAAATTTTCGTAGTATGATTTTCTACGATTTTAAGTGTAATTTGACAGCTCAACAGAGCATCGCTCGGCTTGAAACAGCTTTTGGCAATGAAGCACCATGCAAGACAACTGTTTATAGCTGGTTTGCAGAATTCAAGCGTGGTCGTATCAATCTCAGTGACGAATCTCGCGATGGTCGGCCGTCCACCGCTGTGACTAACAAAAACATCAATGCTGTGCGCCGTATGATTGAAACAGACAGGTATGTGACCTACCATGAAATTCGCGCATCCTTAGAAATAGGCATGAGTCAAATACAATTAATCCTACATAAACATTTGGGTGTGAGAAAGCTGTGCTCGCGGTGGATCCCACACAACTTGACCGAGGCTCAAAAAACGGACCGCGTCACTTGGTGCAGTGCCATGCTTACCAGATTCAACGAAGGTGCGTCAAATTTGGTGTGGGACATAGTAACAGGTGACGAAACATGGATTTATTGCTACGATCCCAAAACAAAGCAGCAATCGAGCGTATGGGTCTTTCAAGATGAGCCGAAACCAACCAAAGTGGCGCGCGTGAAAAGTGCATCTAAGCGGATGATTGCTTCTTTTTTTAATAAAACTGGACACGTGGCTACTGTTGCTTTAGAGAATCGTCGTACAGTGAATAGTGACTGGTACACGACCATTTGTTTGCCGGAAGTTATTGACGAACTCCGTAAAAATAACCGTAAACGCCGTATCATCCTGCACCACGACAATGCTAGTTCTCACACGGCCAGACAGACAAACGACTTTTTGAAGGCGAAAAATGTAGAACTCATGAGTCATCCTGCATACAGTCCCGACCTGGCACCTTGTGACTTTTTTCTGTTCCCAAAAATTAAGAACCAATTACGCGGTCAACGATTTTCATCACCAGAAGAGGCTGTCGAGGAGTATGAAAAACACGTTTCAGAGGTCACCACAGAGGAGTGGCACAAAAGTTTTCAAAACTGGTTTCATCGAATGAAAAAGTGCATAGACGCCAAGGGAGATTATTTTGAAAAACAATAAATTAATTTTGTATAGTGTATAGTGCGCCCCACGTACAAATAAAAGCTTATCTCAACCAACAAACTAAAGACAATTTGAACATCGGATTTTTTATCAACACCATTTTATTTATTATAAAGTCGACAATGCGCACGTGTTGCTCTCGGTTTGTGGTGCGGGGCGTCTTAAGGTTACGGTGACCACTTACCATCATGGTGGGCTGTATCCCATTTTCCTACTAAATTGTTTTTAAAAATATAGCTACTTACCCTTGTAAGGTCCAGCCATTCCTCTCCTCCAGGATGTCTCTTCATAAATTCGCTAAAATCATACAATTTATCATGAACTCTCCATAAACCTTCGGCTCCGTCATCCAAAGCCTTCCCTTGGAGCCATTGTATGGGGTCTCTTATTAATTCATCTCTTAGTGAAGGGTATTTTAATTGGGGGAAGCTTGTGTGGGTCTTTTTTTCAGCTGCCCTTTTTTGAGCTATGGTTGTCCAATCAGATTCTTGTGGCGGCATTTTCTGGAAAAAAATATTAGATACGTGGGGCGCACTATAAGTTTCCGGAATGAATATGAAAAAATACTATTAAAGGTACAAAATTAATTTATTGTTTTTCAAAATAATCTCCCTTGGCGTCTATGCACTTTTTCATTCGATGAAACCAGTTTTGAAAACTTTTGTGCCACTCCTCTGTGGTGACCTCTGAAACGTGTTTTTCATACTCCTCGACAGCCTCTTCTGGTGATGAAAATCGTTGACCGCGTAATTGGTTCTTAATTTTTGGGAACAGAAAAAAGTCACAAGGTGCCAGGTCGGGACTGTATGCAGGATGACTCATGAGTTCTACATTTTTCGCCTTCAAAAAGTCGTTTGTCTGTCTGGCCGTGTGAGAACTAGCATTGTCGTGGTGCAGGATGATACGGCGTTTACGGTTATTTTTACGGAGTTCGTCAATAACTTCCGGCAAACAAATGGTCGTGTACCAGTCACTATTCACTGTACGACGATTCTCTAAAGCAACAGTAGCCACGTGTCCAGTTTTATTAAAAAAAGAAGCAATCATCCGCTTAGATGCACTTTTCACGCGCGCCACTTTGGTTGGTTTCGGCTCATCTTGAAAGACCCATACGCTCGATTGCTGCTTTGTTTTGGGATCGTAGCAATAAATCCATGTTTCGTCACCTGTTACTATGTCCCACACCAAATTTGACGCACCTTCGTTGAATCTGGTAAGCATGGCACTGCACCAAGTGACGCGGTCCGTTTTTTGAGCCTCGGTCAAGTTGTGTGGGATCCACCGCGAGCACAGCTTTCTCACACCCAAATGTTTGTGTAGGATTAATTGTATTTGACTCATGCCTATTTCTAAGGATGCGCGAATTTCATGGTAGGTCACATGCCTGTCTGTTTCAATCATACGGCGCACAGCATTGATGTTTTTGTTGGTCACAGCGGTGGACGGCCGACCATCGCGAGATGTGTCACTGAGATTGATACGACCACGCTTGAATTCTGCAAACCAGCTATAAACAGTTGTCTTGCATGGTGCTTCATTGCCAAAAGCTGTTTCAAGCCGAGCGATGCTCTGTTGAGCTGTCAAATTACACTTAAAATCGTAGAAAATCATACTACGAAAATTTTCCCGAGTTAAATCCATGTTGATGCAGACACGCAATTTTTTAAATGGCGCCACAAGGTAAAAACAAAAGACAGTCAGATGAAACAAACTGCATTCTACAGCCAAAGAGTTCTATTTTCAAATGTTGCAATAAATTTTTAAATATTGTTTAAGTAAGTGGCCAGTTCCGGAAACTTACAGTGCGCCCTATGTAAAATTGGTCAGCTTCTATCTACTTATAGGTTAGTATAAGGTTCATCTTGATCAAGCTTGATGATTTCAATTTCTGTTTCAAGAAACAAACTCTTTTTCAAAATAAATTAACCATAGTTTATGGTTAAATTTGAAGGTCATGCTTTTTTAAAGTCCTGGGATGTTATAATGTTAAAACCTTGTCTTGCATTGCTACGCTAGTTAAAAATATAATTAATAACATAATGCGCCACCTGCGTTGTAGAAAGTCAGGATTTACGTGTTCATTTTATACAGAATAGGATTAGGATAGCATAGAAAAAATAAATAATCACGATTATTATTATTACAGAAGTTCCCGAAATCCATACTTCATATCATATTATAAATGCGAAAGTCTGTCTGTCTGTCTGTTACGTTTTTACGGCCAAACCGCTGGACGGATTTTGATAAAATTTAGTATGAATATAGTTGAAGACCCGGGGTCAAACATGGGCTACTTTTTAATGCAGACGGAGCTGCGGGAAAAAGCTAGTTAAAAATATTTCTTTCTTTACACTCAATCGATGACAGACTGCCAGAAAATGATAAGTTATGTATGAATAAGATAACATGATAAATAGACAATAACTTTGTTTCTTCAAATTTTCATGGAGAGGAAGCTGAAGAAGAATTAACATACTGTATATTTCTAATTGATAATCTTTTTAGTAATTTTTTATCAAGTACTTACAAATATGGTGTGATATTTCCTGCTATATTGTATTGATATCGTCTACACTTACTGGCTTTAAGGAACAGAATAACTCGGTGATTTGTGATCATAGCTTGCTTTTGTACATGTCATTAATTAATAACGTGTCTTTTGATAAAAGTAATTAAGAGGCAATATAATGAGCACAGTTTTGTAATTCTATAAATTAAAATAATGCTTGGATAATAATTTAATAATCTTGTAATAAATAATAAATAAAAAAAATATAAATATAATTTTTTATTACCTTTCAAAATATTTTATCAAAAATTTCTAGATAACTTACAGTCAGGCAGGTAAACCTGAACCGTGGCCATAGTAGTAAAAACGGTAGTCATGTTTATTTGCCCCTGACTGATAAGACTAGTCACATCGAATTTATGTTCATGCAGTCAGCAAAATAGATATCTACGAAATCCTTTTCAAAAATTTTAAATTTTCATCAAGTCAAAGAAGCTGATTTGGGAGAGATGAGAGTTAATAACTTGCGTGAAATCGCGTAGAATAGAACACTCGGGCGCTCTCTCGTTTCGGAGACCAAGATCCACTTCGCGTCACTGACGGAGTGTTAAGTAATCAAGTTATCAACTTATTTCGGGCATTTATTTTAATTTTTGGCAACGTTTAGTTTTCTTATCTATTATACGGTAAAGCATAAAACTTCTCATAAAACGTAATATAGACGTAGTAGCTGTTTCACGCAACACCGCTTGCATTAAAAGTAGTGTATGCATGAGCCCGGGTCTTCAACTATATTCATACTACATTTTATCAAAAGCCGTTCAGCGGTTTGGCTGTGAAAGCGAACAGACAGATAGACAAAAAGACTTTCGCACTTATAAAATTAAAAGTCATCATCATCATCATTTCAGCCGCAGTCAGTCCACTGCTGGACATAGGCCTCTCGTAATGATTTCGAAAATGACCGGTTGTAAAAAAAATGTGGATGGATTACCATGAACCAATTGATTCAGTTACTAAACTCTACACTTATTTGATTTGCAGAACTTGCCGACGTTTCAACTGTAAATTTAAGTGTCGGGCACCGCTGATATCCATTAGTGACGCTCCATCGACATAACCTAATATTAAATTTGCTTTCACGCCAACGGCGGTGTTAACCTTGTTATCCTTTTACTTGGAACTTGATATCCAAGTGATATTTTCAAGTTCAAATAATAATCAATAGTTGAAAATACTAACTGTGAATTTAAATTTCGTCATATTTTATGCGACCTTAGCTAGCATTTTTATGTTCTTGTTTTGAAAAAATATGTTTTGTATGAAATTCACGGTTTAATGAATTAATCAAGGCGTTACTTGAAAATTTAAATAAAAACTTACTCAGCTGGGTAGTTGACGATATTTGATTGATGTTCGTAGTGGTTGGTTTTGAGTGATTTATTTTGGTATTTCTACTTATTCTTTAAGACATTCTTGCTCAAAATATAGATAATGTAAATAAAATATCATTATTATTTTTTATATTTGCCTACTTAATTTTAATTAGAAATTAATTAAATATCTATATTATTCTAAAATTGAATTTAAAATATTATTTACTTGAAAACTATTAATATACAGAGCCATCACAAAATGTCATCACAATACTTATAACCAATGAATATACGATTTTGGTCCAATTATACTTAAGTTTCAAAGCTAAATAAGTACTTGGAAACCAAGAGAGATACCCTATCTTTAATACAGTCTGTGCAATATTAGATCTTTAATATATATTATTATATGTAATGGATTCGGATAACTATTCTATTAATCCATGTAATATTCTCACTAAATGGAGGTAAATCGAAATATATAGGTATATCTAGATCCCTACTTACATATTAAATAATACAAAATTATTGAAATATAAAAAAAAAAGTAAGATATGTAGCTGATGCCAATAAGCGTCGTAAGATCGCATCGCTGACCATCGATTTTCCATTGTTTATGATTATGTAGTAATTCCTCTTTAAGCATCATAATCATGCAACTTTGATTTCTGTGAAATTTAATACGATTATTATAAAAACTTTTGCATGCAACTTCAAGGCGCTTCAATGAAATCCACGGAAACCATCTATTAAAGCAACTATATAAATAAACCAGAGAAGCTCGTTTCAGTAAATAAACAACAGAGTGAAAGGGTAAATAGCGATCCCGAAATTGATTCGAATACGTGGCAGAGAAGTAACGTTAACATTTTGTTACTCAGCCGCATTCCATTAACTAAAGTCGCCCACAGGGACATTGTAGGATGGAGTATTGGTTATGTTAGTTCCGCTGATTTAGCGAGTGCTGATTTCAAGTCGAAATCGAAAAAAAATCATTGAGATATTTTTAAATTTGTAGTATTATAGCGTTTGCTAAATCAATTTGAAAACAGAAGAGAAATGGATAATGTGGGGATATTCTAAAACTAGATAGTTTAGATCCTTAGTACTTGATATTTTATAAGCAAAAATGAGTTTGTACATTTTTTGCTTGTGACCTTCCTGGAGTATTCTCACAGTTAAGAGAACTTAGAAGGACAAAGAGTAAATTTCATCGGAAAAAGTATTATTCCGATGGGATGTAGTACACGTTTGAAGCCGCGGTAAAAAAAAATTACAATGAATTTTAATCGAAATGTAAGATCAATTTTGGAAGAAAGATGGTGGAAGAGAAAACCAAAAGAAGTTACATAAAACAAATAAAGAAAAAAATGTAAGCCGAACCTGATGAGAATATGTAAAAGCTAATCAAAGGTAGACTTTGAGATCTCACCATAAAATTTTCATAGATAGATTTCAGGTTGAAGCTAAAAAGGTATATAATCTAGAGCAAAACTTCCAAACGTTTTTATCGTCAGTAATAAGATTCTTGTGATCTTCAACGTATACCAAATATAGTAGTACAAGAAAATTAAAAGTAAATAGTTTAAAACCCTAGGTAAAGTTCAAATGATACACCTCCGTTAAAATTAATCCATCTTTGTATAATCTCGTTTAAACGGTTAGCAAGGAGCCACTGCTGGTAACTAAATCCCGTCACGGATACCGCTTCAAGTTGTGGTCGGTACTTAGTTAACTGGAATATATACTGTAGTGTATTTGTTCTGTTTGTACGTACTCTCTTACTTGTAAATGGTTATTAACCATCAAAATATTCACATAGAACAAATTAAGCATTTACTTTATTACAATAAATACTCTTAAATATCCGCGGAAGGCATCGTCGAAATACTTTAGTCTGCAACATTAAATAATTAAATATAGCCATTGTAGCCTGAAATATATGTTTTTTTTTTTATTTATTTTTTTATAAAATAAAAACCACAATGTACTAAAATATCTGTCATTTCAATCTGAATTTAGATCACGGTACTTTAAAAGTATGGTTTTATGATTATATTTTTTTTGTAATTATTTTAGCGAAATAAAGCTGTATTTCATAGTCATTTCTTCTCTCGCAATTCTTTGTAAATTTGATAAATATCGTATCAGAAATGTCTGTTTATTTTTGAGTTGATCAGACGAAAAGATATTTGGTTTGATATTCGCACGAACGGAATTAAATTGGTAGAAAAAAGGAATTTTTTTTTAAGTAACTCCGGAGAACAAAATACGATGTTGTGAAATTAAATTTCATTTTAATTTCCAGCAATCTTACATTTGAAAATGTCGTCGGTTAGTTAATAAATTCACTGGAATCACATTTAGTTGGCTCCACTGCCACGGGCCATTTGCCCCGGAACCGTCCTCATTTTACGCAAGATGGCCATAATTATAATTAACATTGAGAAATCGCTGCTTTTGAAATGAAATAGGAAAATTCTAACGTGAGTTTTGATATTTAGTTAAAATTATAGGTTATTTAGATTTTTTTATTGTAAAGACAAAAAGGAGCGGCCTTGGTCTAGCTAGCAAGCAAAAAGGTAGAAAATGGGTACCTCCGTAGTTCGTTACTAACCCCCTTATTCAATAAAAATAACTCGGTAAGTCCACGTTAACGAAACAGAAATGGAGGGAGCATATTTTAATTAATGCAGGCTTACCGAACGATCGGTAATTTTTATGAGTAGGTAGAAAAAATGTTTCGAATAATTCACTTATACAAAATACAAACATGAAACAAGGCAATATGTTTTTAGTGTTGTGTAAAAAAATAACAGTTCACGTACAAGAATATATGAATATCGAGACTGACATCTCCTCGGAAGTAGATTTAGCGCTTGGAAGTCGCGACTGTAATCCGCTTACAGTGTGGCCTTCAAAAGCGTCCTCGGCTGGTTTAACTTGCTACAACGTTATTATTATGTCCTCTCGTATGCACTTTTCATGAAAAACGTTAGTTTTGTCTTCTTTTTGATTTTAAAAATGGAATGCTAATTTCAATTTCTTGGTAGGGATTTTTGTTTGTTTAAGATCTTCTGTTTAACAGTGAACGTGTTATGTTTTAAATACTAATAAGAAAATCGAATGAGAACATAAAATAATATTTTCTAAAACTGTGGATGTTTCGAATCTTAGAAAAAGTTTATATGACAAAATCATAACAACATTGGACAAGTTGTTTTATATCTCTTTTAAAATAAGTTTTATATAAAATTAACTAAGTATGTTTTAGTCCGCCGTTGCATTTTTATTTCCTTTTATTAATGTATTTAAATTGTTATTGTGCAATAAAGTTACTATAAACACGCATACTTCTCGGAATTAATTTCTTTAGAACTACTAGGTACGTTTGCATTTAAATATCAAAATATTAAAGAGTTAAGCAGACGACGCGACGTGTAAAAACGCGGCACAGAGCTATACTCCATAAAAGTTTTGAATTAAATAAACATTCCGTAAAGTAAAACACAGGTTCTTGATCCGAAATACGGATTAATTAAGAGATTACACTCGTATTTTTTACAAGCGAGATTCGCAAATTTTCTTTTCCTGCCAACTTTTTCAGTGACATAATTTTAGGGGTAAACAATTCGAGAAGCTTCAGCTTCGCCCAGTTCGAGAATTGCTTTCATTTAGAGTAAGTGCCTGGCCCCAGTTATCTCGGTATCGCAGGCTTTCCTCCAATCAAAATTGATTTTTATTTTATTACGTCATAAGTAATACGAAATTGTTTTTGTTTAAGCATTTTTTAGGAAAAAAATGTTTCAGTTTACTATACTTAAGTTTTTTACAAGAACTACCGCAAAGTTATAGATAATATTAAGTACGAAAATTTTGTTTGATTCATTTATATCGTATAGGTTACGTGGTCAATAGACTCGCGGAAACGCATAGAGAAGGAGAATATTAACAAAAGAAAACAACAGGTTTCGGTCGTCAAGATGGATGGTCAGTTGTCAAGAAGGTTGGTTCCGAACATCAGATAGTGTTAAGGTACGTTCGTCAGGATAGATGGTCTGAAAGGTGACCCTGGCGACGTCGCTCGACATCGCCAACGCCTTCAACAGCATCCCGCACAGTGTAATACGGGAGGCGCTCGAGTATTTCGGAGTGCCCCCGTATCTGCGGAGGCTGTTGGGGGCGTACCTGGAGGAGCGCTTCGTCCTGTTCGAGGACAGGGGGGGTCGGATGGTTCGGCGCAGCGTCGGATGCGGTGTCCCGCAGGGGTCGATTCTCGGCCCTATACTGTGGGACATCGCGTACGACTGGGTCCTGCGGTGCCGGCTTCCCCCCGGGACTGGTGTCATCTGTTACGCGGATGACACTCTCTTTACGTCCCGGGGTGCGAATTTCGGTGAGGCGGCGCGGTCGGCCGAAACGGGTCTTGCCCTATTGGTCGACCGCATAGAGAGGCTTGGGCTTCGGGTCCGTCTGGACAAGACCGAAGTCCTCCTCTTCCGCGGGGCCCGGACGCGAGGACCCCCCCCAGGAGCGCGCCTCCGGGTGGGTCAGGTGGAGTTGAGGGTGAGCACCCAGATGAAATATCTGGGGCTCATCCTCGACGGACGATGGTCTTTCGGCCCCCACTTTCGCGAGTTGGGGCCGAAGATCATCAGGACGGCTGCTTCGCTCGGCCGACTCCTCCCCAACCTGGGTGGACCGAGTGAAGCAGTAAGGAGGCTCTACTCTGGCGTCTGCCGAAGCATGGCGATGTACGGTGCCCCCATCTGGGTGGACGCCCTCACCGCGACGAACAAACGCCTTCTGCGACAGGCGCAGAAGGTGATCGCGGTGAGGGTGATACGGGGGTATCGTACAGTAGCCTTCTCTGCGGCCACGGCCCTCGCGGGCGACCCGCCGTGGGAGTTGGTAGCGGAGGCACTCGCCGAAGTGTACCACTTTGTGGCGCACAGGAGGGAAATCGGCGAGCGCCCCTCGGCGGAGATCGTGCGGCGGGTGCGCCTGCGAGCGCAGGTGGAACTCGTGCGGAGGTGGGAGGCGGACCTGGCGCAGGCGGCGTTCGATGTCCGCACAGTGGAGGCCCTGCGTCAGGTCCTGGAGAAGTGGATGATGAGGCGGCGCAAGCCTCTCACCTTCCGCATGACGCAGGTGCTCACCGGGCACGGTTGCTTCGGTGAGTACCTGCACCGCGTGGCCCAGAGGGAGGCCGAGCCTCGCTGCCACGACTGTGGCGAGGCTCAGGACACCGCTCAACACGTCCTTGAGCGGTGTCCCAGGTGGAGCCGGCAGCGCCAGGAGTTGGCCGCCGCGCTTGGCGGGACGGACCTGTCGCTCCCGAGTGTCGCCAACGCGATGCTCGAGAGCGACAGAGCTTGGGCGGCAATGGCCTCCTTCTGCGAGGTCGTCATGTCGCAGAGGGAGGCCGAGGAAAGGGACCGCGAGGACGATCCCCTCGCGGACCCGATCCGGCGGCGGAGAGGGGGGGTGCGACGCAGGCGCTACCTAGCGCGCGTGGAAGCGCCCCCGTAAACGGTGGGACTGGAGCAGTCCCACCCGGCGGCAGAGGTCCTCCAGGTGTCGGAGGACCTCTGAGAGTGGTGAGTCCGGTTTCTGGTGAGAAACCGGCCAGTCGCAGAGGCGTCTTGTGTTAGTAAGATCCGAGGCGCCTCCCGGCAATGCGGCCGACGGCACCCGCAGGGGTTTAGTGGGTAGTCTGGGCTGTCTAGCGGCCCAGGAGTCCCACACTCTGTGCGTAAATGCATTCCCCTGCGAAATAAAAAAAAAAAAAAAACAAAAAAAAGGATAGATGGTCCGAACATCACATTGTGAGCAATGAACAATGTGCATGATTTTTTTTTAATTTGGGATGTTATGAATGGTATCGTTACATAACATCACAAAGGCCAAGCGAGGGCATAATGTCCCGACAGGGGGACGCGTCCCTTATTCATGGTTACAACAGACTCCCAAGACTCCACGCGTCATGTGATGATCCACAACCACTAATCTACCTGGATCTCCCATGCTAACCAGATAAACCAACCAGTAGGCGAACAAGGGTCAAGGATCACTACATTCACTGGCACATCTCAGCGCCTTTCTAAACTCAAGGCACAAAGCCCATTGGACAACAAGGGTTAGCTAGCTTTAAGGACACGTCTATTCAAATAGCACACATGGACACGCATGGATTCCACGTAAATTATTATCACGATACAAATTAGCGACCGCGCCCGATCACGCCTAAATTCGAAGTCCGTCTTCTCGATTGTCAACGCCATGACATTTACTTTTCTTCATAATACGTCAATGACAAGATATGGCCAATCTCTTTACGGAAATCATGAAATAAGTACCTAACGTGAGTAATAAGAATTGACGCGTAATATTTCATTCTCCGATAGACTCTATACTTCTTCGTCCACGTGCGTTTTCTAGTTCCCTCCTTCGCCTACGGTACGCTATGAATCATGTCCTAGATTTGGCGGTACTGGTTATTAGTAAAATGACCATATACATCCTGGGGTCAGAGTGGTTCCTTTACTGACCACCACATGATAGCTGGAACCCACAGCTTAACATGCCTGCCGAAACGCGAAATAATTTAAAGCAAACGCCCTAAAAGCTGGATCACAGAGGTTCGTTTTTTTTTGTTGGTTTATTTTGAAGTTAAAGGACTACATGTTCTTCAACAGCTAAATCGTCTCAGAAATTTTCTACCTATTAAAACGAAGATTTATTGGTTCAAACCTTAGTTTTTCCAATTTTGGACTATGCAGATGTATGCTATCTGGACCTTAATCAAGATCGTCTAGTAAATAACTGCATCCGCTTCATATTTTGCCTCCGTAAGTATGATCACATATCGCCTTACCGCTCCGAGCTTTGATGGCTACAAATTCGTTAACGCAGAGAGCTTAGGCTTCTCTGTACACTCTTTTCGATCCTAATAAATCCGGAAATCAGGAGATTGACTCCTGATTATTAAAATGTAATTTTAATTATCTATCCGACTCTCATGATCGTCAACTTCGCTCTTCTAATTCTCTCTTACTAAGTACTCCTCTTTTTCGCACCAGTTTTATGGCTAATTCCTTTACTTTACAATCTACTCGACTTTGGAATGCTTTGTCTGCTGATTTTAGGAAAGTCCTAACAATTTTTTATTTAAAAAGCGGGCACGTGTGCACATTTTGGACTCGCTCAGTTAATGAAAACTTCTCAATGTGACTTGACTTCATCATTGATATTTGTGTAGGTATATGTATATATATATATATATAGGTATATATTTAAAATGAAATAGTATTTGTGTATGTTTTATGTATGTGTCCGATTAATTTCGCAACTCAGTACTAGATGGCGCCACCAACAAAGTAGAACGCACTACGGTTTCGATTTATATAATGTTCATAGTATTGAGATGTATTTGTTAAAATCAGTCTTTAATATAGATTACTCTTTCGTATATCGTGTTTCTTTTCTGGACCCTAGTACGGCAGTGAATAGGTAGCCATTTGGTCCTTCGGCGCGTATGTGTAAGGTAGAAAATCGAGTGACAAAGTGTGCAGTGCAGTGAAAAGTTAAAGTGACAGTTCGGGACTTAGCGGATTTCAGTGTGGATACGGACTTGTAAAAATCGTGAGTTATGAACAATCTTTAAAAAAATACAAGTGCTAAAGACTTAGAATAATTTGATCTGATCATAAACATCAAAAATTTACAAGTGTAAAAGACTTAGAAAAATTCGCTAGTGAAGGAACTTTAAAAATTTGCAAGTGTTTCCAAAGACTTAGAAAAATCAGAGTGAAGTTAAACTTAAAATTTTACAAGTGCTTAACACTTAGAAAAATTTACTGGAATTAAATTAACTTACAAATAATCGTTATATCTTAAACTATTTAATTTAACTTTCTGTAAACTTAGTGCAATTGCGTTGATAAATTAGTTGTGTTTGAACATTAGACTTTGTATATTCGCTTAATTTTGAACATAAACAATGGAGAAAATAAACCAATTACTTAGTCTTCAAGATGAAAGGATGGAGTCTATGAAAAAGGCTCAAACTAACTATGGCAAAGCTCCTAAAGCAAGAATTACACCTAGCTATTTAGATACTCGTTTGGAAAACTTAGAAGCAACATGGAAATTATTCAAATCTTCGCATGAGCACTTGGTTGCGAACATTTCTAAAGAAACAAGAAGCGGACTAAGTTATTTCTCGGAGGATATGTATGAGACGTGTGAGGAATTATATATTACATACAAAAGTGATCTGAGAACAAAAATTAGTGACTTAACTGCTGCTGCACAGACAACTATCTTACCTGAACCAAAGAAAACAACTACTGAAATAAAACTGCCGCAGATCCATCTACCACGTTTTTCTGGCAAATATACCGATTGGACATCTTTTCACGATCTGTTTAACTCAATTATACATACAAATGAATCACTAGACAATGTTCAGAAATTGCATTACTTAAAGTCAAGTCTGTCTGGTGAAGCTGAACAACTGCTGCGAGCTATACCTATTACAAATCAAAATTATAGTCAGGCATGGGAAATACTCAAAAATAGATACAATAACAAAAGATATATTTCAAATTGTATTTTCAAGAGATTATTTAGCATTAAAAATATAACAACGGAGTCAGCTTCTCTTCTAAAACAATTGCTGGATACTACAGTTGAATGCTTGAGCTCACTAACGAATCTAGGATTACCAACAAAAACTTGGGATGCAATCGTCATCTACTTGACTGTTTCTAAATTAGATCCTGAAAGTCATCGTCTGTGGGAACAAAATATTTCAGCTGAAAGAGAAGATTTCCCGTCGTTTGACAATCTTAAACAATTTATGGAGAATAGGTTTAGATCTCTTGAAATGATTGAACCAACAAACAAATCTACTAAATATAAAACATTTCATGCCACTGTAGAAACTGGTAACTGCTCGTTCTGTAAAGAAGATCATTACATTTATCAGTGTAAGCCATTCGCAAAATTACAATACAAGGAAAGACATGACTTCGTACAAAACAACAATTTATGCTTAAATTGCTTGATACCAAATCATTCTGCTAGCAAATGTATGAGGAAAACATCGTGTCGGATATGCCACAAGAAACACCACTCTCTATTACACCCAGAGAGGAAAGAAGAATCTGTAAGGGATGAATGTCATAAAGACTCAAGTCAAAACATAGTGTCACATTTTGTAAATCAACCTGGTCAAATACTATTAGCCACAGCACTCGTAGATGTGACATCGCGTCATGGTCAAACACACGTCTACCGTGCCCTCATTGACCAAGGCTCACAGGCCTCGTTCGTAACAGAAGATTTAGTTCAAACTATGGGTTTGAAGAAGACAAAAGTCAACGGCGTGGTCTCAGGATTGAATAATGGAAATCAGCTTCACACCAAATACATGGTTGAAGTACAACTACAGTCAAGATGCAATCCAAAGGTTACAATCCTGATTAAGGCTTATATTCTAAGGACTATCACAAACTACTTACCTTCACAATCAATCACAGTTTCTAATTGGCCCGAGCTGAAGGAAATAACACTTGCAGATCCTACATTCGATATACCCAACAGAATTCACATTCTGCTAGGAGCTGAAGTCTATAGCGAAATCATAGAAGCTGGATTGATAAAGAGTTCATCTGGTATCATAGCACAAAAAACACAACTGGGTTGGATTCTTTCTGGTGACTCTAGCAATACAAAACCTGCAAAACAAAAACAAATCATTAGTATGCATCTCTGCGTATGTGAAAATGAAATACTAAGGAAATTCTGGGAAGTAGAAAATGAAATACTTACCTGTGAAAGAAAATTAACAAAAGAAGAGAAAAGATGTGAAGAGATCTATAAGGAAACTACAATTAGAACAGAATCTGGAAGATACCAAGTAAATTTACCTTTTAAAGAAGACATACTTACACCAGTAGAAAAATGCGGAATGACAAAGGAAATAGCTACTTCAAGATTCTTACAACTTGAACGAAAATTTCAGCAAAATAGTAACCTAAAAGAAGAATACATAAAAGTTATCAAAGAATATGAAACATTAGGACACATGAAGTTAGCAAATGAAGAAGAAAAAGAAGTGATGTACTTACCTCATCACGCGGTTATTAGAAATGACAAAGACACCAGTAAATTGAGGGTTGTATTTGATGCCTCTGCAAAAGGATCTAGAGGATACTCGCTGAATGATACGCTGCTTACTGGGCCTGTAATTCAAAAAGATTTACGTACTTTGATAACAGAATGGAGAAAACACAAGATAGCTCTAGTAAGTGACATAATAAAAATGTATAGACAAGTTTTAGTTTCAGAAGATCACAGAAACTATCAGCGTATCATATGGCGAGATAACCCACATGAGGATTGCAAATCATACAACTTACTTACTGTTACTTTCGGTACTGCCTGTGCTCCCTTTTTAGCAGTTCGAACCTTATTTCAAGTGGCGGAAGACGAAAAGCATAAGTACCCAATTGGCGCTGAAATAGTAAAATCTTCCTTCTATATGGATGACTTAATGACAGGCGCTCATAATGAAGAGAAAGCTACTGAAATTTACAACCAGGTAAATGATCTGTTGACTAGTGCAGGATTTGTATTACAAAAGTGGTCTAGTAACTCTAATAACGTACTCAAAACAATAGAAGAAACTAAAGATAAACTACAACCATATGAAATTAAATTTGATAAAATTATTAAAATTCTAGGCATATCATGGGATCGCGATGATGATAAATTCAAAATATCGGTTAACTTACCTGAACCATCTTTACCAATCACAAAACGAAGTATATTGTCGGATGTGGCACGATTATTTGATCCATTTGGATGGCTTGCTCCAGTGATCATCAGAGCGAAGGTGCTGATACAAAAATTATGGCTTTCTAATGCTGAATGGGATGCACAGATACCAGACAATCTTCGAGAAGAGTGGCTTGTGTTTCGTAATCAATTAGTTACTTTAAAAAATATACATCTAGACAGATGGATTCACACTCATCCTGACAATGATCAAGTTGAGCTTGTTGGATTCGCAGACGCTTCAACATTAGCATACGCTGCAGTTTTATATGTAAGAGTAATTCAAGGAGAAGAAATCCATGTTACAATATTGGAAAGCAAAACAAGGGTGGCACCTCTGAAACAAATATCGGTGGCAAGACTGGAATTATGTGCTGCAGTTCTTCTGGCAAAACTTCTAGCTGAAGCCGCAAATATTTTGAAGATTCCTAAACATCAAGTTTATGCCTACACTGATTCGACAGTAGTATTAGCCTGGATACAATCACAACCTATACGTTGGCAAACATTTGTAGCCAATCGAATTACTGAAATTCAAACCAGATTAGACAATGATAGATGGAACCACGTAGCCTCAGAAGAAAACCCAGCTGATATTGCGTCTCGTGGAATCGAGCCTTCGGAATTAAAAAACAGTCAGTTGTGGTGGAAGGGGCCTCTGTGGATGAAAAGGAAAACATTAAACACAAATAAAAAATATATACCAGAAACTAAACTAGAAGAAAGAAAAATAAATGCTAAAGTATTTTATAACAAAATAGAAGAAAAGTCAATTTTAGAAAATTTCTCTACACTAAATAGAATGATTAGAGTACTTACCTATTGCCGAAGATTCTTGAAGGTGAAAACATCAAAAGAAATAAACAAACTCCCTACTTACCTCACTGCAGATGAAATGAAAACAACTTTAGATAATTGTATCAGAGGTATACAGGAAACAGAATTTAGTGAAGAAATTGAAGACCTGAAACAGAAAGGAATGGTTAAAATACGTAGTAAATTGCTATCATTGACACCATACATAGATGAAAATGGATTGGTACGCGTGGGTGGTCGGTTGCAAGCAGCAGTTATATCACATGATCAAAAACACCCAATTATCATACTAAATAATACTCACCTTGGAGAGCTGTTAATCAAAGATGCTCACGAGAGATTGATGCACGGTGGAACAGCTGCTACCATGAATTATTTGAGATCAAGATATTGGATCATCGGTTTAAAACCTTCGGTTAAGAAGCATCTTCGCAAATGCATACGGTGCATAAGGTACAATGCTAAACCAAAACAACCACTTATGGGCGAGCTGCCGAGTGTACGAATTAACCCTGGAAGAGCTTTTGAGACATGCGGTGTTGATTTCGCCGGTCCTATTCAGATGCGAGTATCCAAAGGAAGAGGACAAAAATCATTTAAAGGATATATCTCATTGTTTGTCTGCATGAAAACGAAGGCAATACACTTGGAAGCTGTCAGCGATCTTACTACTCCCGGATTTATTGCCGCATTTCGTAGATTTGTGTCACGCCGAGGACACTGCTCAGACATGTGGAGTGACAACGGCCTGAACTTCGTTGGAACAGCCAATGAACTGACACAAATGTTAGGTCAAAGTATGTCTGGTGTGATTAGAGAGATAGAGGAGCTACTAGCGAATGACGGCACAAGATGGCACTTTATTCCTCCAAAAAGCCCAAATTTTGGAGGCCTCTGGGAGACAGGAGTCAAAGCAGTTAAGACACACTTACTAAAAACAATCGGGGATTCCACACTCACATTTGAGGAAATGACAACAGTTCTGTGTCAAATCGAGGCGTGTCTCAACTCGAGACCCATTTGTGAACTAAGTGATCATCCGGAAGATGTCAACCCATTAACCCCTGCACATTTCCTCGTAGGAGAACCGCTGATACTGATACCAGACAGAAAGTACGATGCAAACGAAGTGATCAGCCCTTTACAAAGATGGAAGCTCCTACAAAGAATGACAAATGATTTCTGGAACAGATGGTCAAAGGATTATTTAAATAGTTTACAACAGAGACACAAATGGCAAACCAGAGCTGAAGCACCCAGAATGGGAGACTTGGTCATAATTAGAGAAGACGAATTACACCCGGCAAAATGGATGTTGGGCCGAATAACAGCATTACACCCAGGACCTGATGGTGAAATTAGAGTTGCCACATTAAAAACTAAATCCACAGTGTTAAAACGTCCCACATCAAAACTCATTACACTCCTTCAAGTAGAAACTCCCCAACAAAAAATGTTGAATACAGCCTAGATAGAGCGTAATAGTAAAGAACAGAGTTCTTGGAGAGCGGGATGTCCGATTAATTTCGCAACTCAGTACTAGATGGCGCCACCAACAAAGTAGAACGCACTACGGTTTCGATTTATATAATGTTCATAGTATTGAGATGTATTTGTTAAAATCAGTCTTTAATATAGATTACTCTTTCGTATATCATGTTTCTTTTCTGGACCCTAGTACGGCAGTGAATAGGTAGCCAGTATGTTTACGTAGTGTATAAACTTAAGCTTTTGATAAAATTTGCTCTATACGTAATACATTTTTCCCCCTTAACTTTTTTGCGCCAAACTATCTTTCCGTTTCTCCCAATGGTTGACTGGTAGAGAATGCTCTTAGCATTAAGTCCGCCAATTGTTATAAGTATATGTGTACTTTGTGGAACAATAAAGTTTTAATAAATAAATAAATGAATATAGTTAACCTACCTGTAAAGCAAAGGCGATTGTAACAGCTAAAAATTTAATAGATAGACAAACGTTGTCTAGTGTCAACTTATTTCAATGATTTATAATTTGGTAAATTTTTGGTAGAAATGAAGAATTTAACAAACTACTACTGTTTCTTTCACAACAAGGCTACTAAACTTATTACGGAACTTGCGATGCGTGAATTCGAATTACGCTTGCTCAGTTTTATGCATGTACATATTTTGAATCCCACAAAAAGATTAGCTCGCGTGTTCGCATTGAAAAAGCACAGTTAGCGCTAAATCCGTGAGGCACGAATTCACCGGCTGCGCCCTGGCCGTCCGCCATAATCAATTCCGCTTGAAAAACATTTATTGCTGTTTCAGCGTAGACCAACCGGCATGTAGCCTCCACTTGAATAACTTGAATAAAAAAACAGTGTAAAGTGGGTTGGCTGATACCAAATCCCTTGTTACGCTAGAAAAAGTTATTGCGCATAAAACGTGGGAAACTAAGACAATCAGCTCCTTATTTTACTTGTTTTAATTTACCTACTTACTCTATTGGCTCAGCGACCAGAAGCGAATCTTGGTCTCCGAAACAAGAGAGCCAGGGCCCGTAGACAAGTTACAATTTGAAAAACGATAACAACATTCGTGTTTGCGATCTTTCGGAATTAGTATGAAAATCGACTACGTGATTAAGCGCGGCTAATGTCAATCACAAATATTTTTTTTGTTTTAGAATGTCGTTATCGTTTTCCAAATTGTAACTTGTCTACGGGCCCGATACCACAGAAGCGATACAATACAGGCTGAAATGCGAGTTATGGGAGCTGAAAACTGGCGAGCCATCGCGGAGAATAGAACTCTCTGTTTTAATGTAGCATTTAAAAACTACGTATGCTCAGGCTTTGCAGGTCGCATTGTTCATCTCGGCTGCAAGAGAAAACTTAATAAACTTACATTATTCTGATGCAAAATCTTTCCAGACCTTTCTCTCGAGTTATGCTTAGTTTAGGATCATCCTTTGGAAGGTGATGAGTATGAAAAAAATAAAAATGGTTTTTCGTTCGTTTTAAAAATGAATTGACTTAGTCATCGAAATGATTTAGACTTAATCGAAACTTCGTACAATAAGATCTTTTATTGTAACATTTTTTTGAACTTTTGTTTTGAATGTTCTTTCTTATTTTCTATGGCACTCAAAAATCATTTTCTGGTTCGTTAGAACTTGGTAAATTTGTGTCTGTATGGCCTTCAGGCCATTCAATTTGATTCTTTTAGACTACATACTCGCTCCGGAGCACAAAATTCGTCAAACTGCTTTTTCGACTGAACTTCACACATTCGAATCTGAAAGACATTTTACACTCATATTATTATTATGGAGAATACTCCACTTTACACATGATAAAGATATTCATGCAGAGAACTTTAAAAAAAAAATTGTTTGCTCATTTGTACTTTACTATAAATATTATTTTCCTGGAGGGGCTTATTTAAATTAGATTTATTTTCGGCCTCATTATGCGAGGGTCTTAACATCGTAACAAAACAGTGTTCATTTCGTACACGTCAATGTCAAAGTTGTTAAACTCCAGTTATTTCTTACACCAAGATCTTGAACAATAGGGTGTAAAGTTGTTAAAAGTTGTTTCCGACAGTTTGCCAATCAGTAAAATAGCAAACTGTATCAGAAGTCTTTACACGTGGTAATAAAATAGCTTGCGAATGAGAACATTTAGGCGCAGTACATATCTCATTATGTAAAAAATAATTAAATGAGAGGGTATATAGTATAATATGCATTTGTTTTAGAAATCTACCAACGTGTCAATTGTGATATTTGTGTGTGAAACAGTACTATGTACCTCAGCTCTGTGAGTTCGATTCTAACTGTAAGTATATTTTGTTAGTTTCCAATCTCGTGAGGACATTTAAATTATCAGAGAGTATTGGCTACGTGTTGTGAAGCTTGCCACCAATACCCGAGTTGATGACCACGACCAGAGTGGTCAAGAGTGATATCGACAAGGAAGAAGAAGGACATTACAGATTTTAATCACGTCATTATAAAGTTTATTCTGCACTTCGGAAGGAACGTAAAGCCATTCCCGTGTTGCCGTCTGCGTTTGCGTTTTGCACTCACTTGACAAGCGCAATTGTTACGGATGCGCTCGCGCTGTATGTCTGTCTGTCTGTTATGCTTTCAGCGCCAAACCGCTGAACGGATTTTGATGAAATTTGGTATAAATTTGGTTGTGTTTAGTGTGAGTTGAATCATACATAATGTTTATTAATTATCTTAACTATCCATATCCAGACTTCCATACTAATATTATAAATGCGAAAGTCTGTCTGTCTGTTACGCTATCACGGCCTAACCGCTGAACGGATTTTGATGAAATTTGGTATGAATATAGTTGAAGACCCGGGGTCAAATATAGGCTACTTTTTGATGCAGGCGGAGCTGCGGGAAAAAGCTAGTATAATATATCTTAATCATAACTATTTGTCAATATCCAAAGTTTAATTAGAAAAATATTACGAGTTTATTAAGCAAAGCTAAAAGATGTTTATCTAGGAAATGGGGGTACCTCAATAACTCACGCTTATGTGAGGATGAATAGCCAATTTGTGGAGAATGAATTGCTCCGATGTGCTGATAACTCCAGGCTGTAGACTGCAGGCATAAAATAAAATGATTATAGGAGTATTGTATTGTATTGGCCGTAGTTGCTTTTCTGGTTTTATGTGGACATTGCACTTCACACAAAATGTTTATTTAGTACCATTAGTTTATAAAGTACTATTAATAATTCTATTATAGTGTGAAAATTCTTAAATACTTATTTAGAGTTACCCAAGTCTTACGAAAACCGACAAACTACGTAAAGACCAAAAAAATAAAGGCTCGATGTAATGAGAAAATGTGTGGTATTGATTCAACTAAAGAAGTCGAAGAATATTTACATGTAGTATGTATGACCAGTGGGGGTAGTAAAACCTTAAAACCCTAGGCTCCAAAGTAACTAACTGAGGATGCAACAAGAAAAGTGTTAGAATTAGAAAGAAAAGCACGAACATATAAATGCCGAATCACGAAGCCTAATACTTCAATGATACAATTTGCAATTAGTTATCTATCTAACAACAGCAGTAGCCACACTGGGCTTTGCTCCTATTTCCATCGAAATTTCTAGACTTGCTTACTTTATAGCTTCAGTATTTGCTTAGTAGTACTTTTGTTTACTATATGTTGCGGCGTCCACTCCTTATTGACATGACTCTATGACTTGACGACTATAAAAAACAAAGACGGACTGACAGCGACAAAAGAAGAGACTGGACTTGACTTTTTGGACTGACGACGAGACGAAGATATCTAAAATAATCCTAGGTTTTTTATTATCAACAAAAACCCTGACAAGACGACAAAAAATCTTGAACGAGCCCGTTCATTATACAAACATAGCTAAGTTAAACTTTTGTACACTTTTATATTTAATGGCGAAAATGAGGAGAGAGTATTCCATGGCATGAATATGGGATAATAAAAATAATATACTTGACTGTAATTTTTCCGTTGATTGTCGGAATATCATGATTAATGCGACCCTTATTTTATTATGGTCTATACATGGAGTAATTATAAAGGGGAGATGCCGTTTTTAAATGGCGCAGTGACGTACTCATTGGCGCCTCGCCGACACTGCAGTGGGCGGAGCTTGTCGTTGCTCGTGCTCTATGATTGGAGCCACGGCCGAAACCAAGCACCCCGCACGTCTGCCTTCCGCCCCGTGTAGCCTCACAAACGCTTTCTTACAAAACGCTTATTAAGGCATCTCCTCTTTATAATTACTCCATGGGTCTATATTCCTATCTTACCTTAAAAGGAATAAATTAAATATGTGGGTAAATAAATTAAATTTTGTCATAAACGTTTAGATTATTTCGTTAGCATTAAGCTGACACCATTTATTCATTAATTAAATCAAGGTTATGAAAATGACATAAGACTAGCAGTTCTGTGAACAATAAACCTTGCGGACAACTTCCAAATATACAATTTTATTTATATTAATTTGGGGAATGTGACAATGTTTCCTTTAAATATAATAGAACTCAGTTTATAAATAACGCAGCAATGAGACTTCTGTAGCCAATATACACATTGGTATTTCGTTGGCACACACAAACATTCTTACAAAAGCAAAATTAACCAGTGTCGAAATCGAAACTCCCAAAAATCTATTATCTGAGTGTTTGTGGATGTACAATATTAAATAAGTAAACATAAAGATTAAAATTGGTTTGACTCTCAAAATACAAAGATAAATTTATCGATATAACAGGACATTGTTCATCTAGTTTAAAGGGACCGCGCATTTTCTCTCGCATAATTAATAACAAAGCTGATATTCCTATTTCGAACAGAAACAGTCGAGGTCGAACGATACATACTGATACCCTAGTTTTAAAATGTACGACTCATATGCATGGTCTTTAAATTTACTATATTAATAATTACAAGTCTATTTTAAATGTTAGGTACATTCTCATTCTCATTTCTGGTTGTGAATAAAATTTAGTCTTTTTCTCTGTTGTTGGTACCAAATATTTTAAACATAATTTCTAATATCTACTTTTATTTAAAAGGATTAAAAGGATTAATGATCCAGCCAAAGATGGAAGAGAAAAAGCTCGGATCCAATGGTGGAAAGTGAATTTAAGTGTACAAAGAGGTGTGACAAGCCATGTTTTCTGTGATTTACAGAAATTTCCAGGGTAATCTGTAGGCGTTTTAAGGGATCTCACCAACTAGTACAAAAAGCTGAAGGGCAGAAAAAAAAATATTAGGTTTGAAATGTCTTGTACGAATGGTATTCAACATTATAATGAACCGAACCGAAGATTTAGGTAATATATCTTCGGTCGTGTTGCGCGTGATATTAATTTTTATTGGAAATTTATCTTCGTGTTAAAATATTTATTGTTTTACTAATTCTTTTTTTATGGTGCTTTAGTTCCAGACATTTTGTGTCGTCCAATTTATCAATATAGTTTTAATTTATTTGTGGTCTTATTATCTGTAGTTGCATAAGACCTTTTCTATAATCAAGAATTGCTAATGTTTTAACTAACGTCTTCATTTTAAAATTATATCACGTTCCTTGAATTCTTCGACTCTGTAACTACTACCAAAATACTACATATCATATTTATTCTTTATATTATATAACTGATGAATGTCTATAAAGGTGACTTAGACTCATAAACTTGACTGTTGGTAATAAGCCAATAAGCAGTAATAAAAAACAATAATAAAAGCCAGACATGAAAAACAGAAATATAACCAAATTGCCATCAGTTTACCATAACAGATAAAAAATGTACTTGCGACGCTAAAGCTTATTCATTGGATACCTATATCAGTTAGATAATAGAGATCAAGGTTTGTAGATTATTTCCAACAAAATCTGTTTTATATCAAATAAATCTATAAACATGGCGCCAAAAGGTGCTGAATATTTAGAGATTGCTCATCAAAGAGCTGTAGCAAAGAAAACCCATGTGAGTTTTCCTCAATTGAAATATCCATCTCTCAGGGATGAAGGGTTAAAGGATCCCGTACAATGGCTAACTGGAAAAGCGATGGACGATGGGGCTGATGGCTTGTGGCGGGTTCACGATGGTATCTATGATTTGAATGAGTTTATGAGTAAACACCCTGGCGGAGAAGAATGGTTGGATCTGGCCAAGGTAGGGCCAAACATTACTTAATTTTATAGCAAAAAGTGAAAATAATGTGACACGTGCATTAAATTTAAAAAAGACACAGACATATTATAAAAATGTAGTTTATGTGTGACGTTGACAATTTATAATTTTATTGCGATTCCTACGGATTTGATGAAAATGAAATCTTGTGCTTTTTCTTTTCTTAATGCTATTGATATAAAAAATACTTATGGGCTAATCACAATTTAATTTGTAGGGCACAGACATAACAGAAGCTTATGAAAGTCATCACTTATCACCATCAGTGGACAAAATTTTACGGAAATACTATGTACGCTCAGCGAAAACTCCGAGAAACTCTCCATTCACTTTCAAAGAAGACGGTTTCTACAGAAGTTTAAAAAGATCTGTTATAGAAGAATTGAAAAACGTTCCCAAAAGCGCAGGATTAAATTCAGAAAAAATTATAGATGGGTTGTTTATAATATTTTTACTCTCATCGGCAATTACATCCTGGGCAGAAAACTATGGGGTAGTGATGGTGTCTTATTTGATCGCATCGTTGTCTATGGCTTGGGTAATGGTTGCAGCTCACAACTTTATTCATAGAAGAACCAACTGGCGTATGTATCTCTTCAATATTGGATTGTGGTCGTACAGGTTCGTACATTCTTGTCGTTCTTCATTCATTTACTTTTATTTTGGGGGCATTTTAGGGTCACACGTACCACAGGTTACGTGACCTATCGCCATTTTGCCCAATCTTTGTTGTTGTTGTTTTTGACAGTTTCATTTGTTTTTTTGGGGCCATCTCCACTTAAAGCTTAAACCTAAGTTGGCTGTTTTAAATTTATCTAATTTCTCTTTTGGTGTTGATTTACATCTTTAAGTATCTTCCGCCATCGCTTTTTGTTTGCTGAAGATGTTAGCCTCAATAAATTTCAATAAATTTTGGAAAAGTTAATACTTATTGCATGTTTGGAGTTAATATAAATTGTTAAAATAACCCTTTATAAGTTTACTGTTAGAGATAGATTTCAGGGTACGGTCTGACTTTTGTTGTATCCTAAGTTTTTCTGTATTTTTTTTTTTGGAGTAAAATAACATTTTTACATGCAAGTACATACCTACTTAATATTTTGTTACAGAGATTACCGAGTATCACATGTATTTTCTCATCATCCGTACACAAATACCTTAATGGACTTGGAAATAAGTGGATTTGAACCAGTTATATTTTGGATTCCAAGAAGGGATACTCCTGTATACGGACACTTTGCTATTGTAGCAGAATTTATAGTGTTTCCTTTCGTATCTGTCATGGTGTTCTTGCGAAAGTATGACATTTTAATATGCTGCTTTGTTCGCATTGTATCTGTTTTGTGAGTCTTTGTAATGGCTCATTTGAAAGGTTAAAACCAGTAGGGAATATGCACATTTTTCCTATTACATCAACAAATAACTATATAATCAACAATACTCATCAGACAAGTATTAATATATCGGGTTGAAAATGAAGGTTACCATGCCTATAAAAGTAATATCGACAACTCAAAACAGCCATTACGATCCCTGTGAACATAACGTAATCGATAAAATTATGGTTTGAAATTTGGAGTAGAAAGTACAAAGAAGAGGCAGGATCCAGTAAACAAACCAAAAAAAAAGCTGCATTCGAAAATCATAATACTATAGGAAAATGTTTAATTGTGATTACTTATTTCTGCAATAGATACAAAAATGTAGCTTCCTGACTTACTTACTATACTCCTGGCAGAAAATTTTAGCTTAAGTTTTAATTTCGTACAGAAATTGTCTATATTTCAGATTTTGCTTGAATTTTATTCGCAAGGACTTCTTCAATCGTCATTACAGCTGGCATGATGGACTTGGGTTGTTGCCAATCTTCTGGATGTGCTTGTTTGGCAGTCAAACGATCTTTGATACGTTTATACTGTGGCTATGGATCAATTGTACTGGAAGCTTGATTTTCCTTACAATTGGATCTAATACTGCTCATCACCACCCTGATGTATTTCATGATGGGGATCAATTAAGGTATTTTTAAACTATTATTTATGGTTATAGTAAATTTCTTAACATTACTCATCAATGCTTTCTCTCTGTAGCATTCTCAGATTTACTCGTGGTTTAACCTTCGCTTGATATGAATGTAACTTTGCGCAATATCTTTGTGTACCTTGGCAGAAATTTTTTTGAAATCCGTTTCAAAGATGTTCAAAGAAACGAAGTTTTTGCATCATCATTATGATGATAAAATACTTTCCCCCATATTCATAAAAAATAACAAACCTTCGATAAGTCCAAGTTAACAAAAATATGTTCCGTTTCGATCTTTCACGTTAAATATAATATATATACATAAGACAGAAAGGGACTAAAAATTTCTTAGTTAATGTTGTCTCAATGAACGTTCGTTAATTTTTATGAATAAGGGGTTTTGTGTTTTGTACAATAAAGATATTAAAAACAAACAAACTTATACTGATTTTTATTTTAAGTTTCTTCTGTTTTAAAATAAACTTAAGGATATTTTTTCTAGGGAACCTAGTCGAGATTGGGGCATCCATCAAGTAGACACGACCATGGATCGGATCGACATAAACGGGAACCTCTTCAAAGTGATGACTTTCTTCGGAGACCACACTCTTCATCATCTATTCCCTACATTGGATCACGAAGTTTTACAATATTTATACCCCACTTTCTTAGCACACGTTATAAAGTACAAAGCCAAGTTTCGGCTGTCTTCCCAGTTAAATGTGTTTATTCAGCAGATAAGAATTACCATGAAGAGAGAACCTAATACTTTATCAGATGACGAATAATTAAATATCTACCTGCTTGTGTAATCTACACTAATATTTTAAAGAGGAAAGATTCGTATTTTTGTGTTTATGTTTGTAATGAATAAACTCAAAAACTACTGTGCCGATTTCAAAAATTCTTTCACCATTGGAAAGCTACATTCACCCTGAGTAACATAGGCTATATACCGCAGGCGGAGCTGCGGAAAACAGCTAGTTATGAATAAATAAAGTTTTGGCCTTATCGTTACATTTTGAGTGTCTGTTTTATTTAGGAGATGCAGAAGCTCGTACTTCTTAATGAAACTGATTTTTCAATGCTTTATATAGTCTGTCATAATAAACTTTGTTTTGTTAAAATCTCTAAACAAACAACCAATGAATCAATGAACTTGATAAATCAGGTACCTATACTATATAAATATTTAGCAAATATATCTTATCGCCATGCCGTTTTGTACAGTATTTATTTCTACGAATTACGTAATTTTGTCGAAACTTTCAATATTTTTTTTGAAAAAAGTATCTTTATGTACTGAACTACAAGGAATCCTGTTTTAGCGACACTGTTTTATGTGTGTTAACTTTGTCACTATCTACTCTATTGTTTCTCTATTTAACGAAATAAAATAAGCTTAAGTTTCGCATCTCTCCATTTTTTTATATTTCAAATGATTTCCAACTACTAAGGATGCCTGGAATGGAAGAGATTTCTTAAGCGGTAAGACCACTTTTTGCGTAGATACTGTGCTTATATTTATTTTTTATGTAGGTTTTATTGTACTTGTTACGGGCTCTTAGCCCTCTCCTTATACCTAACGTTCCCACGGATTCAACGCCGATTAAGAAACCTTTAAGAAGAACGTATGAATCATCGTGGAAACTGCTGACATGAAGCCACCTGCATGGGAAGCCACCCTGGGAGCTTCTTCAGACAGGCAGAGCGAGTTGAGAGTCTGAACCATCGTCACGCGTCGTGTGACTCCTCGCTGATCAATCGTTGATTGCTAGAGTAAGTCCTTGGTCAATCGCTGACTACTAGTTCATAAGTTTTCTGTACTATTCGATTTTTTAAAAACCTCCGCCGACGTCCAGTTGACGTATCTTACTGATGGAAAGAAGTGAAGAATAAATAAATAGGTCTTAATAGGCTTGACAAACTTTTCTTAAAAATTGGTAACACAATTCTAAATTTTCGTAGTTTTCATCAATATAGAACAATAATTGATAGCCAAATGGCCAGCGCACTGCTCTAATTTCACATTTTTATATAAACATATAATATTGGCTGATTCCTAGCACTTTTACAAGTTGTTTATATTTAAATTTACAAAAACGTTGGTTTTAATCAAGTCAAAAGGTTGTCAATAACATTAAACTGTAAATGAATGTTTATAAATATTAAACAAGATATTGTTATTAAGTAGAAAAACATAAATTTAAACAAGGTGATTGTGTAACTTATACTAAAATATAATATGGCCCTCGGGCCATTTAATTTGGGCCTTTCAGACTAAATACCCATATTGTATTTATGACAAGTTGAAATTTCCTTTACAACCATAAGTAATATCATCGTAGATCATTAGCAAAAATCATTCATTTTGTACTTTGTCTCAAAAATATCATCTCTTTTCTTGGTAGTCGAAATTACAAAATATCTTTTACATAATTAATTCCAGAAATACTGATAACAATAACAAATTATCCCACATAACTTACCATCAGGTGGGCCGTACGCCTGTTTGCGTACTTAATTGTATAAAAAAACCATAAGAATTTAAGCAGACAAAGCCAAATAGTACAACTAAGTAACGAACCGCAATCACGAGAGCGTTATCTAACTGTATAATATCAAAACAAAAATATAATGAAATTGACAACATTTACCATTAACGATATCAGAGTGAACTAACGTCAAAGTTTAATCTTTGGATAAATATGTGAGTTAGTTTATAGAGACCGACGAATGTAGACGAGTTGCCAGCAACATTTTGAGTCAAAAACATTATTAATTAATATGGCGCCAAAAGGTGCTGAATATTTAGAGATTGCTCATCAAAGAGCTGTAGCAAAGAAAACCCATGTGAGTTTTCCACAATTGAAATATCCTTCACTCAGGGATGAAGGGTTAAAGGATCCTGTACAATGGTTAACTGGAAAAGCGATGGATGATGGCGCTGAGGGCTTGTGGCGAGTTCACGATGGTATTTATGATTTGAATGAGTTTATGAGTAAACACCCCGGAGGAGAAGAATGGTTGGATCTAACTAAGGTAAACAAATTATATAAACTAAATCTTTAATGTTTAATAAAAAACATTGCAAATATTTTAAATAAGTGTACATAAATGATCAAAAACTTACGATTACATCTGATTAGTTAGTGACGTTCACAACGTACTTCTGATTTTTCTTATGTTTTTCAAAACTTACAGGGCACAGACATAACAGAAGCGTATGAATGTCATCATTTATCACCATCAGTGGACAAGATTTTGCAGAAATACTATGTACGCCCAGCGAAGACACCAAGAAATTCCCCATTTACTTTCAAAGAAGACGGCTTCTACAGAAGCTTAAAAAAATCTGTTGTAGAAGAATTAAAGAATGTTCCTAAAAGCGTAGGATCGAATACAGAGAAGATCATAGATGGATTGTTTATAACATTTTTATTTTCATCAGCATTAACAGCTTGGGCTGAAAGCTATTGGGTAGTGATGGTATCATATTTGATTGCATCTTTATCTATGGCTTGGGTAATGGTAGCAGCTCACAACTATATTCACAGAAGAACGAACTGGCGTATGTATCTCTTCAATATTGGATTGTGGTCTTACAGGTATCTATGTTTGTATTTTCAAATATTGTGTGTATGTGTGTTGCAATACAAGTGTTACTTAGATAAGTAAATAAAGAATGCCAAGGATCTGGTAAAATTAAGAACTAAAAGTAAGAAAGTGGGCGCTGGGTAGTAGTCAGACTGTTCTAAGATAAAAAAAAAACGATTCAAGACAAATCAATACTTACTTTTATCCAATATATCATTTGATGGATTACTAACATCGTCGACGAAATAACTATTTATAAAAAAATATAGCTACTTCATTCAAATTTATAACGAAAGGTTCAACCATCTTATAAACAAAATAATATATAATATCACATAATACTTGTTATGATTATCTTTATTTTGTTTTAGAGATTTTCGAGTATCACATGCATTGTCTCATCATCTGTATCCTAATACTTTAATGGACTTGGAGATAAGTGGAATTGAACCAATTGTATTTTGGCTTCCAAGAAGAGATACACCTGCATACGGACACTTTGCTATTGTAATAGAATTTGTAGTGTTTCCATTTGCATTTCTTTTGAACTTCTTGAAAAGGTATGATATAATGAATTTAGGTTATATTTAAAGCAATATTTATTATAATATCAAAATTATTAAAAATACCTATTTCTGCTTTTAAAGTAGGTATAACTAAACTTGAATGTCAGGTTTTTATACTTTTATATTCACATCTTGGTCTTCTAGAGATTTACATTACAATAACTATCATCCTATTCGCAGTAGTTCGGTTGTTTATAATATCTTGCCATATTGTATTTTTTGCATTTTATGTGTACATAAATGAGCATAAAAAATATTTCAGGTTTAGCTTGAATTTTATTCGCAACGACTTCTTCAAGCGTCATTACCGATGGCACGATGTACTTGGGTTGCTGCCCATCTTCTGGATGTACCTCTTCAGTAGTCACACATTCTTTGATACTTTTATGTTATGGCTTTGGATCAATTGTACAGGAAGCTTAATTTTCTTCACTATTGGATCTAATGCTGCTCATCATCACCCTGACCTGTTTCACGACGGTGATCAATTAAGGTAGTTTATTTTTTGAAATAACTAATGTTAAGCATGTTAAATGTACATGAAGTTATTTTACGTGAGGTTGAGTTTAGCGAAATGTCTTATTACAATATACATATATTCTTAGTGCATTTTTTCGTATCGTAAAATCTGCCACTCTGATGTTTTTCATATAATTTGCACCATTGTGCATAAATAAAAGATGCACTGTACCTATATTATTATATTCTGGCATTTAGCACAAGTACCAGTATTATCTACAGCGATGTCAAATCAGACTAACTGGCTCATGCTGGCTGGCTAAGCAAGATACATTACTTATCTCGGTTTGGTGATTTATGAAGTTTCTTGTGTATGGATTAGTAAGTGTAAGGAAGTCAACTCTGAAACTATATTGATTTAAAAAAATCTGTTTATTACCACATGATTATTCCGAGAATTTTTTTTTTTTGCCATTCAACCAACTTTATGCAATTTTTATGGGCCCAACCCCCATCTTTTCTATACCACATTTACTAATAAAAATATAATTTCCAGGGAATCTACTAGAGATTGGGGCATTCATGAAGTCGATGCGGTCATTGATCGGACAGACATAAACGGAAACCTCTTCAAAGTGATAACTTTCTTCGGAGACCACACTCTTCATCACCTTTTTCCTACATTGGATCACGAAATTTTGCCATATTTATATCCTACTTTCTTGGCACACGTCGCTAAGTACAAAGCTAATTTCAGGCTGACTAAACAGTTGAATGTATTTATCCAACAGATAAGAGTTACCATGAAGAGAGAACCTAATACATTACCAGATGAAAATTAATAAACTACCTACTTGTTAACTGTATGTTAGACTAAAGCCGGAGTCTTGACTATGCCATAATTAACGTCAACTCGTTACATTTTCACTGCCGCCGTAATAATTTTGTTTTGTTTTTAGAAAACTTTATATCTCGTCTCTAAAGTCTTTCTAGGCAAAAATTTGTTATTCCTTTGCAACTTGAATGTCATGTAGTAATACTACACATAATGTTGGTACATTATGTGCTGATAGCCTTAGGTAGGTGCCTATAATTAATAAATAAGAATTATGTTTGTTTACAATATAATACTTGCGTGTTTTTGATTGTATCCGGATAAACCTCCGTGGGTTTTGGACTGCAATAATGTAATTGTGTTCTATTCTTTGACTTTTTATTGAATTGGTCTCATTAACCGATCTGGAGATTGGTTAAAATGAAATGGCTAAAATAATAAAATATTATTGAAAATATAAAAAATCAAAAAGAAAATCAAAATGTTTTTGAACCGAGCTGCCTAACTGCCTTGTACTAATTTAGTTGTATCAATAAATGAAATGAAAACTAGTTTATTTTTGGAGTACGGTGGGAGCGATGGTGTTATGCTCAACCACCGCAATGGGAAGATCTTCCCGCCAGGTGTGGTGTTATGCCTGAGGAACCGCGGCTCCGACGATAGTCTGTTTTTTTTTTTTTTTTGACATGACCTACAATTTTAGCTCCTGTGAGCTTTTAAATTTACAGCGGGACAGGACGATATTCTGTTGGAGGTTGTATTTATGCTCAATCCATTAAAGAAACTTCGATAGCGCGATTTAGTCTTCCATAGTAATTTGGGTTCTTGTATGGGACTTGAGATTATTTGCTTTTGGCGCCATCTGTTAAGTCGTGTAGTAATTACTTGCTGTGCGACAGTGTCGCCACAATTTTTAATCCAAATAACCGGACCATGCCAAAGAGGACGAAAGGCGGTTCCAAAAAACTCTGATACCGGGTTGTGCATGGTTTGACCATAATAATATAACCTACACGATATGAATGAATGAATGTATAGAAACAACATAAAATGGATCTTGGGGTAATTTTATTTTATTTATTTATTTACTGAATCAACAGCACTTAGTTTATACAATATAGTTATTTTCAGTTATTCATAATGCAAGTAACAGATCTGGGGTCTGAAACGAAAAAGATATCTCATATTCATTACCATATTGTTCCACGGGGTCTTCACATCTTATCATCACACCAGAGATGCCTAGGCTCAACACTGGATCAGGGTACTGAATAGTTTTTATAAAAAAATAGGTTTTTATATTCATACTAGCTGTTTTCCGCAGCTACGTCTGCGACAAAAGTAGCTTATGTATATTTGACCCCGAGTCTTCATCTAAATTCGTACCAAATGTCATGAAAATCCGTTCAGCGGTTTAGCCTTAAAGTGATCAGACAGACAGACTATCGCACTTATAAATTAGTATTGTATGTATGGAAGTATGGAATATATAAGTATTTATTGCATTAATGCATGATATATATTATAAACTTATGTGGGTCGTGTCTTGTCAAAAATATTGTCACGACAATGTACTAAAAAAATTCTTCGACAATGATTTACCTACTCGTAATTTAATTAAAGTTGGTAGAACAATTTACGTAGTTTTGGTGATTGCAAAGTGTGTAAATGTTATTGACTCATTTGCGATTTTCACACTTAATCGACGAGTCGAACGTTTAGTTGTGCTAAAAATTTTAAAAAATAGCACCCGCGATTGTTTTTTTTTTAACCTTTTTTTAATTTGGTAACACATAAGAAAAATGTTAACGTAAATCCGCATTTGTAAAATCATACTAAACGTCACAAGTCAAATTAATGAGAAAATATTATGATAAAATTAACAATCAATAAATGGTAAGAGTTAATTTATTGCTCCCATTATCAAAACAGTTACTTGATAACGATTATTTACATGAGTAGCCAATTTTGCTGCGTAAACAATGTGATATCAAAAGCTCTGGAAAATTAAACATCGGGCGATTGGATGGAATCTTTTTAACCCATTTAAAAAAAAGAAGGATGTTCTCTATTTGTCAGAATTTTTATTTTGTTTTAATTTTTTTTCGAAAGAGTCGTTTGCGTCGACGTGAAGATTTCTTTTTTGTTTGTCCATACTTCCATTCATACTAATATTATAAGTACGACCGTCTGTCTATCTCTCTGTTACGCTTTCACGGATTTTGATGACATGTGGAATGAATTTAGTTGATGACCTGGGATCAGACGTAGGGTACTTTTTGAAGCAGGCTGAGCTGCGAAAAACAGTAGTATAAATATATATTTAAGTGGATACTATAGTTGTTTAGTTTGCTGCGAGAATTGACATCTATCAATACTTCCATACTAATCCATACTAATATTATAAATGCGAAAGTCTGTCTGTCTGTCTTTCTGTCTGTCTGTCTGTTACGCTTTCACGGCCAACCCGCTGAACGGATTTTGATGAAATTTGGTATGAATATAGTTGAAGACCCGGGGTCAAACATAGGCTACTTTTTGACGCAAGCGGAGCTGCGGGAAAAAGCTAGTATTCTATAATCCAGGGATTCACTTTCATGTTCCGATTTTACGTATCTGAAATCAATATATTTTGCAATTGGCATTAATTAATTATGAAAAGAATTTATTGTATAACATTTCTTAAACAACAGCTAAATTTTACAATGTATTCTGTAAGCGAAACATCGTTAGTTTAAAAAAAAAAAAAAAAATTAAGTGAAAACCTATAAAACATTTTCTACCTCCCATACAAATCTAAGTGATAATCAGACAGACAAATGAAAATAAGAAAAAGTATAATGACAATCAAAAGCAGTCGGATTTATTACTAAGCAATTTTTGCAGTTAACATTTGTAGCAAGTGTCAACCAAGTCATCACCCTGTGACGGATTGTTATTGTATGTTACTTCTCTTAATTTTAGTTAAGTGGAGTACAATACAATACAATACAAAACCCTTTATTGCACAAATTTACATGTTTTGCTTTATGCTTATGGTTTTTAGGAGCATTGTTTGGAAGCCATATCTAAAGCATTTATCTATTTATATGTCCATTGCAATTCCGGAATATTCTCCACAGAGCAAATATCTCACAGTAGGTAGGATGTAGCGAGTTGAGAACAGCATAATTAATTTTTGAGTAGCAATTGCTCAGTTTTTAATAATTACATTATTTTACCTGCAGTGCTATTTTTTTTAATGTAGCTATATATGATGATTTACTCAAAACCAATTACCTAGTTGAATGATTTCCATTCGACATAACTCTTTTAAGGACGCACAACCCTGATTTAGTTATTAACAATGGAATAGACTACATGACTCAATATTTCATCATATCAAAAATTTGAGTCCGTGAATTTGAAAACAGAAAGATTTTATTGAATCCATTCAATATTAAATAAGTTATAAGCCCTTGAAATCCTAAGAAAGGGGAAACAAGAAACAAGAAAAGGACGCACTTAATGGTGGAGTGACGTCACTGCCACTTAATTCCGTAAGTACAAAAGAGATAGCAAGACGTCCACACCACGCTCCTATTTTTCTTCATTACAAAACTTTTAATGGTAATTACTGCTTTAATTAATTACCAATTTTGTTGTTGTTTTCGGTATCGGTTACCTTTTAGTGTCTGTATTATTCCGTAGATATACAAAAATTGTCAAAATGTGAACACAGTCAAGTAGCCTATTATTTCGATGAGTCGAAACAAAATCACTCAACTCACGGATTTTCGTTGATTTACAGATATCAAAATAGCCCTGAACCGAGAGCTTTCATGAATATACATGGATAAGGCTGTCTGCATTAGGACACCAGTGGGAATAAGTATGGGGCTAATATTTAGTATTATGTACGAATTTTAGTAACAAATTGTTGCATTTGAGTGCGAGTTTAGCAATTAACTACTGCTGCAGTTAGCTACAGCATTTGGCAAATACATACATTTTGTTTGTTTGTTTGTTATAACTTTATTGCACAGAAAATAGCATTACAGTAAATACAAAACTAAAAATAAATGCTACGGCGGACTTATACCATATAGAAGTCTCGTCCAGTCAACAGGGACGTTACAGGAAAACAGTTTAAAAAAAGGTGGGAGAAGTTGTGCAACCAGAACAAAACTCTATATATATACTCGTGTATTTATACTCGTATATATATATATATATATATATATATATATATATCAGTGGCGAAGCCTCCATAGAACACGATTCCCACCGGCTTACCTTGGCTAATCTCTAATATATACATATTTTTAAATATTGATAATAATAGCTTATCCCAGCTTATTACTCTTCCACGAAAATGTATACACTATACCGCTATTGTTCTTAGCTATACCTATATACCTACTTATATGACACTGTCATAAAATGTAAGCCGACGACTGACGGCCTTATCGGTAATACGGAAACTAAGGAGTCTAATTATCGCAAGCGACACAATTACATTGAGCGCTTTGTAAAAAGTATTCTTCAATACGCTGGAAACAAATACGCAATGTATTTGAAATCGCGCATACGCGCACACGCACGATTTAGCAATGGTAAGACGCAATCCGCGCCGAGTACACGCCAAGTGAACTCGCTCAAGATATCGGGAATCCAAATATTTCCAATGTATGAAATTTACACACACATACATGTCACTACTACATGAAAAGTACTCGTTGATATTGTTAAATGATAACCCGATTTAAGATAGCCTACCAAACTCTTTATAGGTCCTTTCGTATCACTAGAAAAGTTTTCGTCCAATTAGCGCTGCCGCAGCAGGCCGGCCATTGGCCGCCCTGCTGCGGCCGCCGGCCAATTGTCTTTCTAAGTCGGATAATCGGACGGATTGTCACTATGTCACTTCACTTATTATGCGCGCATTTGTACAAATTAATTTTATGCTAATTGATTTAATGTGATAAGTGATTAGATTGTGGTATATAGTTTAAAAGAATCGAAATTAGTGAAGTTTAACACAGGCTGTTGTGTATTCTGATATAGTGTTTGTTTTGTTTCATCGTAAAGGTTGGTTTGTTTCATTTTGTTTTATGTCGTTGTTGTTGTTAGGCGAGAAATGGCGGCATTAGTACAAATAGATTGTTGTCTTACAGATTACTTATTGAATGAATCAACTTTGTTCTCAAATCAATCGTTCGATAATAAAAAATATATCATTAACCTTGGACGGGCTCGTCCCGATATAAAAATTGATTATAAGCGTAAGGATGGGTTTTTCAAACATTTTCACAGTTCGATGTATGATAAATACAATTGGTTATCAGGCAGTTGCAAATTAAATAAGTTATTTTGCTTTCCATGTCTGCTGTTTTCCGATACAAATAGTGCTTGGAATAAAATGGGTTTCTCAGACATACTTAAATAATTTGACCAATTCGGCTAGAGAACATAGTCAAACTGAAAAACATTTACGCAGTTGTTTATTGTTACACGATTTTGGAAATAGTAGAATAGAATCATTTCTCGGCAATAATTTTGAATCCCACAATCGTAAAGTAGAGCGTAATCGAAACTTAATGAAACGTTTAATAGACACTGTTGTTCTTCTTGGAAAACAAGAGTTATCTTTCCGCGGGCATAAAGAAAACCTAAATTCAGATAATCGTGGCGGCTTTACCTCTCTTTTTTTTCACCCCACGCCACTGATATATATACTACTTAAAATAACAATAACTACATAAAAATATGCTACATAAATACTTCGATACATACATATTCTTAAAAAAACTAATAATACTTATTAAAGCTACAAAAAAATATAATAGCTCAAAGCTGTGTTCAATTAAGCATCGGAGAAGAATTTTAAAACACGAGATTTGAAGGAGGGAAGAGAAGGAGATAATTTAATGTCACAAGAGAGGGAGTTCCACAGTTTGCATTTTGATTATTGTTTTATATGGATTATGGAAATGGCAAGTTGATAGATGATGATTGTTTTATTATTTTTCAATGATAAATAGGGAATCTAACAAGATTTAATTGCAATGAATAAGGGCAAGCAATATTAACCAAAATGTCCGCCCCAAATCGTAGCTCAAGCAACAAGCCCCGCAGTACGCGTCGCCATTTGTTTTAAATTTTCTTTTTCATTTACTTATCTGATTTTGACAATGTTTTGTCAACCAAATCTATTTCAAATTAGGCAAGAGTTTTGTTTTGTCTGATCATAGGAGTTAAGACTTTTTTTTTAAATTTTGTTTTTCATTTACATAACTGATTCGGACAAAGTTTAGACAATCAAATCCATTTCAAATTAGGCAAAAGTTAGAGCCCAAATATCTGTTCTTACCAAAAATGAAAGTTGAATGACTTACATTATAATAAACGATGTAATTCTATTTTTAAACAAAACAAATAACTACTTAGTTTTTACTTACACAATTTAATAATTCTTCTCACTTATATAATTTATCAAAAATCACAAAAAAAGCTAATCGATATCAGCATTAACGCCGTTCTTCCATTTCCTAAGAGAGAGAGGAATTTCTACTTTATCTGGACACCTCTCGTTGGGGAAAGGGTAGTTTTCGAGGTCCTGCCAAAACACAGGCAGGACTGTTCTGTATCCAACATCAAATTTAGAAATTGTTTTAACATCCTCCTCATCGAGATTGAAATCGAAAATAGATGCATTCTCCAGCAACCGTGATTTGGTTATGGTCTTCGGAATGCTTACTAAGTTCCGTTGGTACTGAAAAAAAAAAACATTAGCTAAGCAGTGTGATACTAAATAAGAGACCTGAAATATTAGCCATTGATGATGATGATGATAGTACCTAAAAATAATTATAAGGAAATCCAAGACATAGTTACAAAGCAATAAAGGAGGAAGTAAATGTCGTGTCATGTTACTCACTAATGATAGAAGAATGAAAGAAACTCTACAAGAGAAATTCTGATAATGATGACGGTAAAAATATTAGAAATTGCGTAAGGTCAAGTTACTAAAGGACTATTGGTGAAGATACATCAGATATAGAACAATAAGTAAAGAGACACATCATAGAAGAAACACAAAACTTATGAATACTGTTAAAATAATATATAAATGATGTAATATATGAGTAATGAATACTGTTAATAAAATAAATAAAGAGGCTGTCAATGGTGAACTTTGGGCTAATTTACCAGAATGCCACAGTTCAAAATTTAGCAAAATTATGAATTATACTGTATTAGAAACCAAGCTGAATTGCTATAAATGCACTATGGGATTCTATATACCTATTTGAGCTATAGAAAGTTATTAATGATTTCACAAAACACAATAAAACTATCAATGTGCTACTATGGAAAGTGGAGGCTGTCATTGGTCATGGTAAAAGTAAAGGACACTTACCAAGTACCTTAAAGTAATTTGAGTAACGGTTTTCCCATGTTTCTTAGCTATTGCCAGCATAGTTGGGTTGTTCAGCTTAGGTTCTGGGCTGCCTGGGGGTTGTCTTCCAGGCATCATGGTTCCGAATGGGGAATACGCCACTACAACTATTTTATGCGATTGGCAGAAATCCACCAGTTCTTTTTGCCCCAAGTTCAAGTTTATCTGTAAATTTTTGAAGAATTTGCATGATTTTTGCGTTTGGTTTTTAACTATATACATTATTAATGATCATTAAAATTTGATACTTTTCAATACCAAGTTTGTCTTCTCTCAAAGACCGCCAAAAGCTAATAATTTTGTCACAATAGCTAGTCATACTAATATCTAGTAACCAAACAGACATAAAAAAATAATAGTAGATTCACGAACGCCGCATAAAAATTGGAGAAAATAAAATGATGTAAACATTTCGGAATCGACACGTTTCACTTTCAGTACGATTCCGCTCAACCGGTATATAACTGAAAAATAACGATCTTAACCACCGGTTTAGATTTAGAAACCAAAATCCACCTCTATTTCTTACCAGGTTAAAGATATTTTTGCCCTATTATTACTGGTTTATTGTTGCAAAAGTGATCATGTTACATTGACAATTGACTTGGTTTGATTTTTTATAGGATCAATTACACCTAGTTCGATTATACTAAAGTTTTATGATGGGTTTGAGTAAAAATAAAAATACTTACTTCCACTTGGTTGACCGCAGGCGGTACTTTGCAGTTGCTTAGCAATCTCTTCAGCTGTTCCACATTAAAATTCGATACGCCTATGGACTTTGCCAAGCCCATTTCCAAAACTTTTTCGAGGCCTCTCCAAGTTTCCAAGTAGTCGATTTTTTCGTCAACTCCGTCTTGCTGTGTTGGATACGTATTTTTATAGTAAATACTTTATAATCTTTATGTTATAGCATTAGTATATTCGTGGGGCACTCAGAAAGTTTTGAGAAACTAAAAAAAGTAACTTCTATGGGCAAAATATTTTAATTAAATCTCTTCGAAGAACTCTCCGCCAGCCTCTATGCAAAGTTTCATGCGTCTGAACCAATTTTCGAAACATTTTTTCCAGTCCGCCGCAGACACCTCTACCACGGCTTATTCGAACTCTGCTAGCGCGTCTAAACTGTATCCTTTTCAGCTGATTTTTTATTTTAGGGAATAAAAAGAAGTCACACGGTGCCAGATCAGGATTGTAAGGAGGATGCCCCAAGACTCTGACCGGCGTAGTGTCCAGGAAGTCCCTCGTTTTAAGCGCTGAGTGCGCAGGCGCATTGTCAATGTGAAGCAGTACTCCGCGGAGCCCGGTGTTCGGGGGTATGTTGCTCATTGCAGACAAAACTTCTGGCAGATGTTTTGTGGTTTACCATTCGGCGATGATGCTGCTTTGGTCTCGTAATGGAATTGAAACCAGAAACCCCCTCAAAGTGAAGAAACTAGCAAACAAAATTTTCCCTGCGCTTCTCGATTGCTTCACTTTCGTAGGCATTTGTTCGTTTTGAAATAGCTGTCGACTGACGCTTTGTTTCTGGATTGTATTGATAAATCCACAATGTCGTAAATGTGCCGCGACGAGCCTTCAAATTTTTGAATCATATCACGGCACCACTCCACGCGGGCCTGCTTCTGAGCTTCGGTGAGGTTGTGCCGCACCCAGCGAGAAACTATCCTCCTCACGCGAAGGTGCTCGTGTAGAATCTTGTAAACGCTTCCCGAACCAATCTGCAGTGTATGCTGAATCTCTTCGTATGTAATTCGCCTGTTTTTATGAATTAAATTGTTTACTGCCAGCACACTTTCTTCCGTGACAGCCGTCGTAGGATGACCACTCCCTTGTTCATCCCCCAAAGTAAGGCGACCGCGCTTGAACTCGCTATGCAAGCCGTAGATAGAACAAAGACTCATCAGATTTTAGGCCACATTTAAAATCGTAGAAAATCATCGCACGAAAATGTTCTCCTATGCAAATCCATTTTTAAATGAGACACGATAATTTGATTTAGCTCTCGAAAAAATGTGGAGGGAAATTCTAAATTCGAACAATGGTATTTTTACTTTTAAATAACTAAATTTTTTCAGTGCCTTATACATAAAAACTTTTTTTCGCATAACTTTCTGAGTGGCCTGTTAATTGTGTATGCAAAAGTGAGTTTTTATATTTGTTTGTTGTCTAGTCACGCTTCATCTACTGAATCAATATTCCTGAAAATTTGCATACACAACACATATAAAAATAAACATAATATAGTTAAAAGCCCTCTGAACTGTAAGAACAGAGAAGAATATTTCCTTGGTGATTTAAGTACGTTAAAATGAATGAATTTGTTTGAACGCTTATAATTTTCAAAATATGGATCAAAACAGGAAAAGGCTTGCTATTTGATATTTTTATCATTCTTTGATGTTCCTCATTTATATTTACATAAAAATAAAACCTAGTAATCTTCCTTATGATCCTTAGTTGCCAAAAAAATAATTATTACTAGTTAAAATTTCCATTTGTCTTCAAAATTTACAGTTTATTATTTAATAACTCGCTTAAGATACAATGGCTACAAAGTCAAATATGTTCAAAATAGTCGAAAGTTTTCAATGAATTTCACTTCAGATGTCAAAAAAATTATAGTTACTTCCTGTAAGTCAAAAATTAAAATAAGAAGCCATAAATTTATTTACTAACCGTATGAGAAAAGGGCCAATGCATTAAGACTTGATCTACATAGTCTAAGTTCATACGACGAAGGCTGTCTTTTACTGATTGTATTGCATCTGCCTCACGATGGTTGTGTTGCCAAATCTGAAAATAAGAAAGTAGGTAATGTAAAGGCTCTTACTAAGGACCTAGTCAATTTTTTAATAACTATTTAGATCCTACTGAAAGGCAAAAGCCTCCACTCTCTGTTACCATACCTCTCGATTCATTCATCCATCCATTGATCTTCTGGAATGCATCCCATTCAAGTGCTAGACCAAGACCGAGTCAGTATCGACCCAAAATTTAATTTGCATGTTTTTTTAAGTCCACAAATCCCACTACGGCTAAGCCAAAGAAGAAGGCTTATGAGTTAATACCTCGATATTATCGTTGATGTTACCTTGAAGAGGCCGCCTCTAGTTCCTTTTTAACCAACTGCAAAAAAGGAAAAGGTTCTACGTTCGTGTGTACCTATGTATTTTTATTGTTACGCATTGTTCTGAGAAAACTGTTTGTAAAAAGAGATTCGAATCAAGTTGTCCACCAGTTCTATATGCTGGTGGTACATATATTGCTCAAAAATGGATAAAAATATATGCTACCTGTGAGAATTAACCCACGACTGGGACTTCTTAAACATTGGACTAATTTGTCACTTTTAACCAGCACAGCCATTTCCCAGTCTCTTTGTGTTAATCTGGGCTCAAACGAAGTTGATTAATTTAGGCGGTTGCCTACTTTTGACAAAGTTAAATTACTTTGTGTGCTTCTGTTGTTAATCATGCAAACTTCTGTAAGGCGGGAGCTTCAAATATTAGTATTTCTTAAGAGGTCTACGAAATTTCGCAACACGTCGTTAGCCGTCTATTAAGTCATTATCATGTGTAAACGTTAGGTTTTTCAATTTTTTTTTTATACATCAAAAAGTGTTACATACTTACATATTGAGAAAATATTTGTCTCTGTTAAATCAGTGCACCAATTTCGATGAAATTTATTAAGGGTGTAGTTGAAGATTTTTTCTTTTTAAACGACCTTTAAGATCTGGTTATAAATGAATTACTTTTGTATTCATAGATAGGCATACAGAAAATCCTAGAAAAGTTCTTTTTCAATTTTTGAGGTACCAAACCTTTAAAAGTATGGTAACACTAATAACACATACTATACCTTGGTAGTTATGAAAATGTCTTCCCTCTTGATGACTCCTTCGTTAATTTTTTTATTAACGACCTGACCTATTTCAGGCTCGACGCGGTACAAATGTGCTGTGTCCAGGTACCTGTACCCGATGTCAATGGCATGGGACATAGCTTCAATTAGCTTAGGTACATCTGCTGTGATGAACTGCAACTGAAAAAAAAAATAGATTTCTAAGCTGTTTATACTTAAAATATTTTTTGAATACGCATTTAGAACTCTCTGGCAACCTCGGTCGATTCAGACGTTCAGTCGTTTTTTTTTTTGGTTATGAACAAAAGGGACAGACATACATACAAACAAATGCAGGCCAAACACATAACCCTACTTTTTTGATATCGCCGCAATCGGGTAAGAAGAATTAAACTTGTAAAAGAAGCCCAAATTTTAAAGTGTTAGAAAAATTAATATGAGCATAATGGTAGTTCCATTAGGTACCTTATCGTGCCTTCTGAAGCATGGAATCATGTTTATTATCAGACAATCAGGTGATGCATGTGTTCTAACCAAACTGTAAACAACTAAACAAAGTGTGCTTCCTGTGGGAATTGAATCCGGAGGTCGTCTCCGGGTCTAAGGCGAACGCCTTAACCGGACTACGCAAGCTGTCATTGCTACCGGGTGCCATCGGGTGGTTAGAGAAACCAAGTGGGACGCCGAGAAGCGGTTCCGAACAACTATGACACCGATTGACCATGTAACCCACACAATATAAATGAATAATATTTTACCTTTTCATCAAGTCCCAGCCAAGTTCCTAACCCCAAAGCAGGCATTTCCAATCCATTGTTTAACTTTACTGGAGGTATATTAACCTGAAATTTAATTGAATAATATTAGTTACATTCTGATTATCTATTGACAAATATTTTACACAACTAAAACGGGATCCTTGTTGGAAGTCCAAGAATCTTTCGTCAAGTTTTTAACAAAGTTAAATACGATGAAAGAAAATCAATATCCGATTTAATTATAATAATACAAGTAACTTATTTAATTGTGGGTACATACCTACTGCAAACATACATTGGAAACTTAACGGAAATCTAGGTTATAATCTAATAACTAAAGAAATAAAAATTACTAACTAAAATTAATAATAGACTATAACTAAGTATATATACATACATACTCGTATATATACATAAAAAAGAAATTGCCTATCTAATTTAGGCGTCGTATACATACTACATACCTAGTAAATTTTTAACATCGAAATTATTAACTGTCCACTGCTGGACTAGACCTCTCTGCAATTTTCAAAATCGACCGGTTAATAACGGTCATCATTCTGCGATCAAAAACAAGATCGTCCTACTATCTGGTAGCCTTAATGGATATTTGTTATCCACCACTGCGTATCATTTTTCCATTTTGCCAGATAGTAAGTACACTTTACTGCACTTTAGAAAATTTTATACAAAGATTATGTTAGATTTATTAGGTACGTAAATTTGTTGCCGTTCTATTGCATGATTCCTATAATTTCCACAATTTTAACGAGTTCTCCCTAGATTATGTGTTATTTATCTATATCAAATGTGTATATATCAATACATGCATGTATGTATTTCTTAAATAAATTAATGTTACGTCAAAACAAAATATGCATATAAAAAAAACATATTAAATAAAAAATATCGAACTTACTTTAGCCATTTTTCGCGCGAATGTTTAATTTATCCGCTTCGGCACACGACTGACCGTGGCCATGACGTATAAATAACTCGTTTTGTAACAGCATTGACTTCTATGAAATCTTGTACTCAATTAGTTATACAATCGCTTACATGAAATATAGACACTATTTTGTTACTTGATTCTTGAGTTAATATCAAAATGCAAACAAAGGTTATTAACTTAATTTTGTAAATTATGTGTGTTTTATTTTTGAGATTATTATTAAAATCTTGCTTATCGAAAGGTGGTTTTATATCACATGTGCATTTGCATAACTTTTGAAATAATGCCTAGTTTTCCCTTTAATGAAATGATGCCAGCCTGATAATGATTTAAGGTCAGGTACTAAAATGAAACAAGAATATTAAATTAAATAGGTACAATGGGAACTTGCTAACACTCTCATTTTTTTTACTTGACATCATAGACAAAATAAATATTTTTAGTTTACGCTCGACAGTTTCAATTTATTAGTTATAGAAGTACTTTGTTAAAATGAAGTAAGCAGCTAACAACTATCTAGCATTTGTGTGTCTATTGATGTCAGAATCAAACTATATATATCGAGTGTAGGTAGTTGTTGCGTAACTGATAATGGTATAAATATTTAACAAATAAAAACCGGATGAAACTATTTGAACAACTTCGTTTTTTTTTTTATTAAATAATTGCAGTTATGAAATACAATTCACGAATCAATAGGTCAATTTGTGAAACACTATGTCACAGTTTTTTTTTTTAAGGATCGCATATGTATATATATATATTGATAGTGTTGTGTACATGACGTTTTATAAAACATATTGTTTCTATTTGTATAAACCTTTATGTGGCTTCATGTTTCTTAATATTAGTTCTAATATGTTTTTTGTATATAAGTCCTGGCTTTCCAAAGAAATAAATACTTTTCGGCTGCTTCAAATTGAACTTGGTCTAGCATTAAATGGCATCGTAGCCATTTTGACTATAAAGAAGAAGTGAACCAATCTTGTCAACTAATCTTCTTGAAATTTCAGAAGTACTGAGAAGAATTGAGTATTTTATCCATCTCGGAATAATGTGATCCAATCGCAAGTAAAAGCTAAAGTATATTTTAGTCTTACATCTTTAGTCAGGCACGAATTGCCTCTTTAAAGTCTATCAAGCATTCGTCTATTTTACTAATTCAAGCTCGCACTTACGTAAGCATGGACAGTTTCAAAGGAAATTCCGTGAATTCACCAAAGCTTGGACACCGACCGTGCTTCAACGTCGGAAGGTAATCCACTTAGACTGCGTCCAGCAGTTTGCCCAATAGCAGCTAAAATTTGGCCACCCATAAATTTCGGCACATCCGTTTCTAGTGGGAAATTGTAATAGCAAAGATATACTTACATATTTTTAGGGTTCTGTGTAAAAAATAGCACGAGTTACTCGCATCTTAGATTTTTCAAAGTTGCATAAAGATTTCTTACATTTTGGTAACATAGAATAACTAAGTTTTAGGTACATGTGAAAGAGACCGTAGAATTTGCAAGCACTGCTTTTTGGTGAGTTAGGGTACATAAGTAGGTGTACAACCTTTGTACAAAAATACAAAAAAACCCAAACCACGAAAACCTCATAGAGTTTATCTAGACCTGCATTGATGCCGCTATATATTATTATATACATGTACATTTGGTCCTAAAAATGTCTAAGCTCATATTTTGAATTCTTAGCATATTGTTTAGGTATGCAAATTTTGTGGTTTGTATGAAAAGTTATTTAAATACTAGCTGTTCCCGCGGCTTCGCCCGCCTGGTCAAAAGGGACTTCCATTGGAGGTTTGAATCACTTAGATTATAGTTCTCAGGATCTTCTTTTTATGTATTTAGAAGATTACTTCCCCTTCGGATCCCAATAGGGATTGATATCACATCCGGTACGTCGGATTTTAAAATAGTTGTTATTCTTGTAGTCAGCAACCCGGTAAACCATACAAATAACACCAATGTCTCTCATTCAGAGGTTGGATTATAAAAACCTTAAAACAGGTATCAAATCATTTATCAGAACAAATAATCTTGTGACGTTTCAACTGCAACGGACTAACTAATCTCCTTCTCCCGTACATAATTTAAACATCAATTTCCATTATGAAGGTTAATTTTGAAAAATTCTGCCTTAGTGCACCCCCTTATTGCAAAAGAAACCGCTAGAATTGGGTATTCCACTCAATTTATTTTTATCATTCATATCAAATATTTCACTACCAGAAATTCAAAAATCCAGAACAGAAAGTTTTTTTAAATCCATTCCTAAATAAATAAGTTATAAGCCTTTGAAATTCGGTGAAAGAGAAAACTGACAAAAAACAAGAAAAGGATGCCCTGTGTATGCAGTGACGTCACTGCCACTTAGTTCCGTGCGTACAAAAGAGATAGCAAGACGTCCCCACCACACCCCCACTTTTCGTCTTGAGAAAACTTTAATATCCGATTACTGCCTTAATTAACAATCAATTTTGTTATTGTTTCCGGAATCTGATACTTTTTCGTGTACGTATTGTTTCGTATGCAAATATTGCCCAAGTATTAATAGAATCAAGTACCCTATTCAATGAGAGATCCTATTCTTTATGTTAACATGCCATGATACTGGTATTTATTAATTCATCAAAAGAAATATTTTTGTGAAGTTTCTAATAAAACGGTCTAACTAATCTCGTTGACCCTTACCTACTTCGAACGCCATTACACCCTATAGGTAGTGCGTTTTGAAAACGCTTCGCTTAGTTCACCCGCTGATTACAAAAGAAGCCCGTTTGCTGAAATAAACACAACACAATTAATGAAAAATATCCTAAAATAGGTATTTACTCATTCAATACTCAAGAAATAATTTTGTAAATTTTCAATAAAATGGTCATATTTCCCCATACATGTTGGACCCCATTTCACCCTCTTAACAGATGAATTTGGAGAAATACAATATCATCCACTTAGCAGGTGAATTTGGAAAAAACATTTTTTAAATTTATTGACAATATCATAGGTTTTATTTTTCAGACTTTGTCCTATTTGTCCTTTTCAGGAGTTAAATTTAAAAAGTCAAGATTTAGCTATCTAGATTTTTTATAAATTCCCATAAGATGTTTATTTAGAAAAAATCATGCTATGGACCCCTTAATCTCAAAACAACCCACATGCCTAATTTTATTGACATCTTAGTTTCATTACGTTTGTACCCCCTTTTCCTCCCCTTAGAGAATGAATTTTGAAAAATCCTAAAATAGGTTTCATATAACTAAAGAAATAATCTTGTGAAGTTTTAAAAAAGTACCCACGAACAGTTGCTTCATGCAACTGAAATGAAGATGCTAAGATGGGCGGGAGGAGGAACCAGGCTTGACAGAATTAGAAACGAATATGTCAGGGGTTCATTCAAGGTGACCCCAATAACAGAAACGCTTAAGAAAGCCAGACTCCGCTGGTATGGCCACCTGATGAGGCGGAATGCTGACCACCCTGCCAAGAAGGCAATGGACATACCTGAGAGGCCGAAAGGAAGAGGGAGGCCCATCGCCACGTGGTGGTCCAGTATAAAGAGAGACGTGAAGAACCTTTCCGCGACAACCCAGGACAGACAATCCTGGCGCCGAGTTACGAGGAGGCCCGACCCCAGATAAAGAATCTTGTGAAGTTTTGAATGAAACTGACTAACTAGTCTCCTTTCCCCATACATACTTTGTACCCCCGTTTGACACTCTGAGGGTGAATTTTAAAAAACCCTTTTTTATCTGAGCATTATGTAATAACATAAAACTTCTGTCCTAAGTTTAGGCTGGGTGTTGATGAATCAGTCTTTTATATATATTAAATATAATATATATGTATAGACAGTTGGAAAATTAGGTACCCTGAAAAATGTTCTCCCATATTTCTTGGCATTAAGTCCACCATTTGTACAAATTTTTGTATTGTGCAATAAAGCTTAAATAAATAAATTAACTTGGTTAGGGCCTTCGCTGCGTTAAGCGGGTGCACGGCAAGCAGCGCTGCGTGATCGGCGGGTCATCCGTGCTACGCGCCCCGGGCAGCGGAGACCGCACGCAGGCGACGGCCGACGGAGCACGCCCGCGTGTACGCGAGCGGAGCTGTTTCTACAAAATGATTGCGCGCCGCTACGTTATCCGTGTCGCACGCGCCGTGCTTGTACAGTCTTTTCTATAAGTTACAACAACAATCTAGACGTGACATATAGGGATGATTGGCTGACGCCTTTGTTCACGTCGTCGTATTTTGGCTAAGCAATATATCAATAAATAATCTATAGTTATCGACTGTACACCTAAGCGATCGAAATTATACTGACGGCGCTGCGTGAGACTGGAGTCCTTCGCGGACGCCCACTTAACGCAGTGTAGGTCCAATCGGAGCTAAAAATACTTATGGAGCCAGATTAAAACTGGTACTCAGACCATCAAACCGCAAAACTGGCAATTGGTTTCCGCTGCGGATTCAATCCAACGTATAGTAATTTAAATTCAAATGAACTTTTTCCACTATCTACTAGAGACATAATATTAATTAATGCTTCGTTATATTTCATTTTAATCAATACTAGGAGGTAGGAATTCGTATCTTAGTGTAAACCCAACTGTTTGACTGTTCGGTTTATGTAGGGTTGCCATCCGTCCGGGTTTCCCCGGATTTGTCCTAGTTTAGAGGGCATCCGGGGAACGTCCGGGGAAGATTTCATTTGTAGCCCGGGTTTAAAAAAAATAAAAATAAAAAAAATTTAGGCCGCCCGCGAGACACCACGATCAACCGACGAACCAAGTATATTCTCACCGTTCCCCCACCCCGTTCGTTCCAATTCGCGACCCGCGTCCCGCACTCCGCAGCGACGGTTTGACGAATGTAGACATTGCGTCGTTCCAGTTAAGCGGGTAAACTTACGTAGGTACATGTGGTAAGCTAAGAATATTTTTCTTAAAAATCGTAGTTTAATTTTTACAGGTAGCGTGACACTGCTCTTCTGAATGCTCTGTGTATCTGTTTTTGTAACCTTTTTACAGATGCACTGATTTTTATAAATTACTTTTAAAAAGGGAAGATATTCTAAAAGCTATCGGAAAAAATTATAAATACAAAAAAAACTGAGAAGTAAAAAGGCAAGAGGCTGAGAAAAACGCTTTAATAGCTAGGTAGACAAATCGTGTACCTAATTATGAGTGCAATAATTGCTTTTTATTTTTGTAGTTAATGTTATGATTGTTTTCATTGAGTAAAAACTATTTAAAATATGGTTGTTGATCAAAACTTTAAGTTGATGAAAATAATTATAGGATTGATTATTTTGTTTTAAAATTTTAATAATGTAACTTACATTGCTGTAGGTCTAAACTTTAAAAATGTTCTGTTTTGTTGTTTAATATTTAAGAAGACTGGATTTAGTTTATATTCTGCTAAAATAGGTATATTTTGTTATATAAATGACTGCTGATAAAAAGTAAAGCAGATAATAATTAATAGAACTATAGCTAAAAGAGTTACCTCAAAAATTGTAAGACTGAATACTAGAATGGTCTAAGTAGGTACTTTTAAGATTTTAATTCATTAAATATATGTTTTTGTTTTATATTTTAATAAGGTTTTGTTTTCTTATTTCAAGAATTAAAAAAGCTGATTTATATAAACAATTTGTAACAAATTGTAATATGATTCTGTTTTGTTAAAATAATGAATGAATAAAAAAGGTCTGTGATTTATGACATTTTCAACTGTTTTTTATTACATTGAATATGTTTAAAAAATCTTATTGACATGTCCGGCTTTCGGACTCTAAAATCCGGGGTTTTCACGCATCTTGTCCTGTTTTCCAAATTTTAGAGATAGGCAACCCTAGGTTTATGGATAATATTATTATGGATATTTTTTACTGAACATCATCCTTTTTGAAAAAAATATTTTATTTTCAAATTCGCCTTAACCAAAATATTATTAATATTTTATATTAATATTTTATATCAACATCGACAAAATTGAACTGACAAGCGTAGCTCATATTAGTTTCTGTGTAATATAATAATATCATTCATAGCTGACATTTTTCGGTAGGATAAAAACCATGATAGTATTTTTATTGTGTCTTTATATGCAAAGAATTCACATGAACCAGTGTGGGAGCTATTAAATAAATTCCAGAAATAATAGCAAACCAACCCCGTAAGTGCACCGTACTTTATTAAGACGCTTCTTAAAAAATATCTAATATACTTCGTTCTTTTTACATCTGTAATGAACAATAATTCACGTAATATAATGTAAACTTAATACTTAATCTAATTTGGTTATTTATGCTGTGAGTTTTATTAGTTTCTCAAATCTTCTTCGTCGTATCATTAACTCACAGGTTTCATTAGTCCAATACGCTTGTATCTCCACTTCTGCATATTTGGTAGGCAGTGGCCAATCTTTATTATCTATGCTCATCCACTTCCACAATTTCAAATATTCTATTGCGGGCTGAAAAAGTTAGCGTTTAAATATAGTCCTGTTTATTAACCAACCTACCATTAACTACAACAGAATCGCATTGCTTGCCATTTTGTTCAGAACGTTGGCAACAGTAATCTAGGCACTCAAGTGTGAGGGTAGGGCACACTCCCGCATGCTAAATGGCTAATGTAGTCACGTGCTTTGTTCAAGCTAGACAATTTAAGTGCCGAGATTCTTTAAACTAATCAGATTCCGCGCGAAGTTTTGTCTTTGGATGTTTTTAGAGACTCTGTCGATATATTTATTTCGGAAACGTAAACGTTCTGAAGTAAAAAACTTGAAAAGTAGCACAGAACTGTTTTGTCCTCAGGCAAATTTTTATTGTAGCTATCTCTTTGAGCACAACTGTCATTATCATCTATTGTTTACTTTACTTTTACATGAGTACTCTACTTTTTCTTATCATATACGCCCGTGATAGTTTAGGGAATATATAGTGATATAAAATTAGTCAGGATGAATGGAAAAAGCTTATATTTATGTCTAAAAATAAATCGTTTCTATGATTTATTTTTAGACATAAATATAAGCTTTTTCCATTTAGTTATCATTCCACAAACAGATTAGAATCCAGAATTATTGTACTGCCCTCATTTAATAAAATCTTATGTATTTTCATCTACAAAATTATAGCTAATCCGAAATTCAAATCACAGTTAGTAAAATAAGACAGTTAGGGATTTCAATTCATAAATATTCGAATTGGCTAATTTCTAGCACTTTCGAATCGCCCAAATATGGTAATATCTCAAAGCTACAATCTACGATACTTCGTAACGTCCACTGTAGGGAAAAAGTATCAAGAAACCCTATATCAGTCTCGGCCCCTAAGTGCCAGGGTTTTGGATAATATTTTTATGATTCCTTTATTTTGTCATAATCTTATTATAAAACTCAACAGAACATTCAAGTTACAATAATTCACATCACTTCAATTGTAACACATGTAACAACTATCAAAGTTATCAGTATTATGTAATAGAAATATCAGTACAAAGCGTTAATAACATGTTATGATATTATTCACAAACTTAGTTATCTTTAATAACATATGTCGGTACCGGCTACGACCGTTGTAACACGGTTAAAACGTCGGAAGTATAAAGTTGTATAATGTAAAAAAATATATTTTGTTCATTTTCCAGATGTAAAGATATTGTGTTTCATTGTTATAAATTAAAATAGCCACATTATTGGTAACAATTTAGAGAGTAGGTACTGGGCCTGTCGCAAAATTATCACATAAATTCAATGCATGTCAAAACAGGTACTCAGAATGAATTTACCCATATCATTAGTTCTTCCTGTACAAGAAACTTCCGTTACATACGATCCAAAGAGAATTGATTTGATTTAATGTTGTTTTGTTCTGTATCATCGAAGTTGCCGAATTTATGGGACAAGTTGTAACAATGTGTAATATATTTACAATGCTTTACCAAGCATAAATATTAATTGAGTAAGTAGTTACATATTTTGGTGGTATAAGATATGTTGAGAGTTTTATAGGTATGTTTTTGATATTTCAATAAAGAGCGAAAGCAAACAAGCAAATCAAATTTGCGCAATAAATCCATGCATGAGCAGTATCATATATGAGTTTCATTTAACCCAAAATTAACCTACTTATAAAATCGGTCTGATTGATAAATAAAGAAATGAACATAGGTACGCAAACTGTTAAATCTGTAAAACCCTATGCCGTAGTGCGTTTGGGTCGTATTCTTTAGCTTAAAAATAACTTGTTACCTCCATAACATTTAAAAAAAGATTTGTCTGGTATGTTTAATACACAACGAAGTGCAGTCCTAATCATCATCAATAAAAAAAAAAAACTGGTAATTATATCCAATACTAAAGTGCAGTGCAATAAAGCATTAATTATCTCACATATAATTTGTGACTACATCATCACTTTTGAATTTAGAATGATTTATTATCATCGATTGTTAAATGGAAAACAAACATGCTAAACATGCGTTGGGTATCGACTGGATTCCCATTTCCGTGAGCCTGGCGCCTGGAAATTGCGATCCATCCTGCGTGCGCCCGTTGGTTTTTGTTTATTCGTTTGAAAGCCCTGATGTACGTTGATTGATATTTTGTAAGCTGTCGCCTAAATAAATAACATGTTTGTGTCATCATCAGAAAGGAATTTTTGTGCGGTTTCTATGCTCTTTGGTTAGGACTGATATTTTTTTAAATAATTCTTGAAGAGCTGTCTTACGATTTCGTATTTTGAATGTCGTTGTCGTAAGAGATAAATATTGCGAAGAATGTGAAGAATTTAATGAATTTGTGCCTAAATAAAAAAGGGTAAAGATTTTTTTTCAGTAGCTACTAGAATAATCTCATTGATTGAAAAAGCAAGCTACTAACCTGACTCCATCTGAAGTAAAATTAAAAATTTAATACGGGTTTTATTGCGTTTAAAACCGTATTAAAAAGTTTAATTCTCAATAGGAAATTGTTAATAGTGAGTTGTTAAATTAAAGTTACACAATATGCAAAAGATTGCGTACTGAAGGTAAAAACTAAATGCATGAGTTTGCAGATAAAAAAAAGTCAACCGAAAAAAAGCCAAATAAAATAAATTTTAATTTCCACGTACAAAATACTCCTGGGTAATGCGTTTTGTCACATTTGTAGAGAATACACATTTAACTACAAATTTTCCGCAAAATGACAGAGGTTTTTACTCGGGAACGCCGCTATTATATTAAAAAAGTTCGCATCCACTGAGAATAATATCACAACATAAAAAGACTATAAAAATGGTACTCTTTACATATTGTTGCTTCATGATATGTAAATAATGTTAAGATTGAGCCTCTTTTTAAAGAATTTCAAATGCGTACACATATAGGTTTGAATAATAATAAATAATGTAAGGTAGTTTGTGGCTGTAAGTATATGCTATTTAAAGGAAATTTTCTCTTTATTTAGTACACACACTTGACTTCATACTTAATGCTACTTTGTTCCGTTAAAAAATGGTGAGCATAAATAGACAAGAAACAACATCTATTCATATTTATTTATTTCAAGCTTTATTACCTAAAATGGTACAATGGGTGGGTTTAATGCTAAGGCAATCTCTACCAGTCAACCTTTAGGAAGAACAGAAATCATGCGATAGGCGTTCAAAAATAAATCGTTTATTATTTGATGATTTTTCTTAGTGCATCTTTTATAGCTTCTTTTATTTATTTTTTTATAAATGTTATTCAATTAAATTATTTATACAATTAAAAAATTCTATAACGACAAAACCATGTCATAGTTGGTTAGTTACTTGCTCTCTTTCTGTTCACTCTATATTTTTCCCTTTACTCTAAAAGTTTTTGCGTGTTAGGGGATGAATTTCCCAGACGCCCTCTAATGTGCACATTATGGTAGCTCTTTCCGTAAAATTTGGCTAACATCTATATCTAATCACGTCGACAACGACTTGAGAAACAGATGTTATAATAACCATGGCAAGCGACAACGCACAAGTGCAGTAAATTGATTAAGCAATCAGACAAATAATATGCCATTTTATCGCGTGAATATGAATTTGTTCCGGTGGCTGTTGAGACAGCTGGCCCATGGTGTGCGGAGGCAAAAGATTTTGTTGTGAGGGATATAGGGCGTCGTTTAAGGGACCGAGGTTTTGACATTCGTTCTGGATGGTACCTCGTTCAAAGAATATCCATTGCTATACAAAGAGGAAATGCAGCTAGTGTAATGGGTACCTTTGAACCGGATGCTATCCGGGGAGGAATTTTTTAGTACTTGTAACATTTGTGCAACTGTTATGAATGTAATTATTATTGAAAAATAGTAATTGAGTTATTTAGTACATTTTAAAGTAGTAAGTCATCATCGCCATATTTTCAGCCACAAGGCGTCCAAATAGCATCATTCTAACTAGTTCGAGTCGTCTTTTTGATCATCGAAATAGTGAGAATTTATTTTCTTATTTGTTCCACCGTCGAATTACTGAGAATTGTTTTTATCATTTGTTAGATTGTTGAAATTACATTAATCGAAGACTAAATTAACCAATAACTGGAATTTAAAAATGCTTCGTTTTGTGAAAATCTGTTTATTGCGGCCCAATAAAAAAAACATTACTTTCGAATATTACTTAAATGTAAAAAATAAATACAAAAAGAAAAAAGTCTCCCCTAAACTGAAATCACAATAAAAAAAAACTATTGAAGAAGTTGAGATGCCCCGTACTTTTCAGATTGTTTACTCGCTGATTGTCATCACAAAAATATAAGAATTAGTTGTTTTGTTCAAAAGATGCGCGAAAAATTATGAAAAATGTTAAACGCTTTTTAATAAATTTAACAAGTACTACTAAATTTATCAGTTTTATTTTTTATTATTATCATAGTAATTATATTGGCCTATGCCCAACAGAGAACTGATTGGGCATAAAGATGATTGTATTTAGCACAAATAAAAATACGGAAATAGTAAGTATATACTTGAGAATAAATCAGATTTGCTTTAGAATAAAAAATAATTCTTTAAGGGATTACCAGCTCCTTGTATTTTATCATTCTTAGCTGTCTTTAGTGAGGGCTTATCCACTTGAAATCCGAAGATTTTCCCTTTTTTTTCACATTGATATAGAGAAGCACAAATTCAGCACTGAAAATAGTTTATTTTTGAACTATGAGCAAAAAATTTTCGTATTAGATAGATTAATATTTTTTTTAATCATCATTATCTTTCTAGAACCCACAGCTGGGATAAGCTCCCTCTGTCTACGCCAACCTTCTCTGTTCTAAGCCATCGTAAACCAGTTTTTTTTATGTTTTTTTACTTTTTTAGATTGTCCATGAAAACTTATTTTCATTGTACTGTGTGAAAAGAAATGTTAATAATACGACCCAGCCCGGCCACTTTGTTCATTATTTAAACAACTAACAAAAAAAATTCTGAAAGGTACATAAAGTACTCCTAAAGAACTTATAAAACCTAAAGAATTTATATAATTAGTTATAATAAAAGCGTCAGTGGCCGGGCCAGAACGAAGGACATAGTATTTCAGTATTTCGGTTTTCGAAATTATATTTTCAAACTATATCGAAAACAGTATATATTTGCTTATGAATAATGCTTGTAAAAAGTCTTATTTATAAGCAAATATATACTTGAATAGTATTCCAGCCTTACTTAAGCGGTCTCGTTGGCAATTTAATTACAGCATTTTGATTACGCAATCTTAGCGACTTTGATAAATCGCTTCGAACAAAAAGATTTCGTCTTCCTATCTCATCCACAATTTATAGCAGTTTATACTTCGTTTTTAAATTAATTAACTAATCCTTTAATGCGATAATCTGGTTCCATTTTGTGGAATTCGTTTTCATTGCCTCACGTGTGCTGTAAATAAAATACCACTGTAAACATTTTATTCATTTGGAGAGATCTAAAAAATACTGAAAATAAATTTTAAGTTTACATACCAACAACATTTTAATAACACTAAGTCAGAAGCTGTATGTATAATGTATTTAGCATTATTTAAGTAAGTAAATCAACCCTTTTTAAAATTAAAAAAAAAAAACGGTATAAGTAAGATATCACAAGCAAACAATTTATAATAATAAAACTTGGTCAATAGGCGTAGGAATGTGACGACCCCATCAACTGGGTTCTCTTCCCAGTGCAGTCAGTCTCCGCAGGGTAGCTTGTGGCGAGCTGTTGGTGAGTGGCGACACAGGGGAGGCATCCGTCCCTCGCCTCCGACCTTCCTTAGCCAAGGTGGGAGTGGACACCGAGGAGGGACAGGACCCCTGCCTCTGGCTTGCCTTAGCCGGCCGGCCAGAGTGGTATCGCAAGAGCTATATGCTCGAGGGTGGAAGTGTATTGCACGTTATGACGTAATAACGGGGAAACCCGCTCACGAGATAACTCGCGATGGCGAAACCGGAGCCGCACCTCTCGGCACCCTTAGCTGCTCATCCCAATGTTGCCCTTCTGTTGCCAAACGCGGCGACTATTTGGGGGGCTTATTCACTGAGTGACGACTCACCGCCTACCACTAATAGTCAGTAATCATGATTGTGGCAGGTGTGCGAATTCCTATATAATAACCCAGATTTAAAACACCCAACCTTCATCACCATAGCCCATTTATTATTTTTACTCATTAGAAATAGTTCCTCCTCCTGCCACGACCTGTTCATGGAAATGTCAACTTTCGATATAGCCGGGAACGGGTTTTGGCAGGAGCACCACATGACATTAACTTCTCCAAAGGGCCTCTACGCGCTGGATCAATATCCTCAAGCCAAAGCAAGCCTCTCAAAGGACCGGGGTAACCCGTGAATTCCAAAAAAGAGACTTGGTCATAAATATTTCTTTGGAGGTCAATTAAAGCGAGAACGTCATTTTAGCCAGCTGTTCTTAACTTAATAATTTACATTCAACCCCCCCTTTCTCATCAGAGGCCTAATGAACCCATAATTTATAAGATTTTCCGTGAACCTCAGCACCTTTTGAATTGTAATGTTGTCGTATTGTTTTCTAAGTAAATAACGACTTTTGTTCCACTTCCCTTTGTGTGGATCATTCAGTATTCCCTGTGTTTGAACTGTTTCTAATTGCATTTTACTATGTGTTAAAATATAGAATCACATTGAAAACAATTTTTTATTACCTACATAAATTATCACATTGTTGAAACAACCCTGGACAGAGATGTGTGGAAGGAGAGAAGCCTCCGCGGCTTTTGCCCAACAGTGGGACACAAAATAGCTACTAAAAAAATTTCCAATGCTGAGCGAATGACTTCCATTTTCCTCTTGTAATCAATCCTAGTCCTTTCAATTGGATTGAGATCATAATATTACCTACATGCTCGTTGCAACGTCAATCATGCATTGATGGGTTATCGAAAGGTCGTAGGTACATACGCTACATCGAAAGCGCGCTAATCGACTGTTAAGCTAAAGTATACTAAATCGATGATATGTCTATGAATGTATGATATCTATGTCTAACGGCATAGATAGTTTACCATATCGGTGATCAACAACATAAATATTGCACCAAATCGATCATACCCTGCATCGAAAGTTATCACTGTCCGTTTTGATGAGACTTTTCCCCTGTTGAGTTGGCACTCGTTGAGTATCATACCAATTATGCAGCAGCAGTGCGAAAGGACGCAATTTGACAAACAGTCAAATTGCGTACTTTCGACGGAGATTAGCTGGTGTTAAAAACAACTTAAGCACCTTTTTAAAAAAAACAATGGAATATGGCTGGGAATGACTTACTCTATCTTCTCACCCTAATCACTACTAGTGGAAAGCTAGTACGGGCCGTTAGTTTAACTATAATAGTAAATTTATTCATGAGCAGTTGCCGACGGAACCACGAATTTGTTTGACGTTCCACAACAGAAGTTCTCCTTTGAGGCGGTCGTGGCATTGTATTTTGATGACGACGTTAGCCGTACGTTACTGAATTTTAGCTTGGGAGTCGATACCGATACGAATATAAGTGAAGCTTTACGTGTGAGAAATCCTCATAATAAAAACATTCAAATTTTTTACACATTTGAACCAAAATTTAGGGTTTTTAAAGGATATATACCACAGATATAGATATACACTAGATAACGCAAATGTATGTACTTCGCGTGTCTGAACCCCGACCAAGCGTCAAGGTTGGCCGTCACTACTGACAGTCCGAGCGCGTCTGTTGTTGCAGCCGGACGTCTGAGAAAATTATAAAAATGCCTCATTGCGTCATTCTTAACTGCAATAACCTAAAAATTTCGAACCCCCAAAGGCAAGGACATATTTCCTATCACAGCTAAGTTATTTTAAAATTATATTAGGCGTAAATTCATTTTAAAACTACTTTTTAAGTATACCAAGCTAGTAATTCCAAGAACATACCTAAGTAACTATAGATTAATTATAAACACATTGCATTGCCGCATTTGCTTTGAGCGTTTGGTCTGACGTTGTGTGTTAATACACGATGAATATCGAAACAAACGATACTGCCCCGAATCGCTTCCGAGTTCGTGATACTCGTATAGGCAACTTCTCATTCGTCTGTCAAATCAAGCGACTAGTGTTGTTCGTTCTACAACATATGTTGTCAATGATCGATTTGAATCGGTATCGGACAGACGAATGATATTAACCATTATAAAAAAAACAATTTAGTAGTTATTGATAAAAACAATTTAACACGACAGCTTTAAAAAAGGAGGGTAGTATATTTAGAGTTCATATACTTAATGTGTTCATGTTTATTCTTTGAACATATACATGTTTAAAAAAACCTTACTTTTTTAGTTTCCCACAAAAATCCAATCATAAAAGACAAATGGATTGCGGTCACGGGACGGAAAGACTGGTTCCCGACTCACAGGCACGACTTGTCACATTATAACTACTCGGTGTACTGATTACTGGCGTGGTTAGCAGGGACGAGCGCGGAGTGAGCGAGCGGGACCACAGATATAAAATCTTATGAATATGAGCGAGATGATCACGGCGCGGCGCCGGCGGTGGCGGACGCGAGTCCAATTCAATCGTAGCGGGGCGTAAGGTCTTCGGCGGCATCGGTGTCTTTGAATCGGTTTGGATTTCCCATCACTAAATTTAAGCTGTGACGTCAAAGTAGGTGTTGAAAAGTTGGCACGCTTGGTTTCAATACAAAACGTGGTATACTTGCGTTATCTAGTGTATATCTATATCTGTGATATATACATAAGGAAATTGCGGGTATAAAGAATATTTCAGCCTCGGGACCGTGGGTGCAATAAAACGCAACCTTTTTTACAAAAAGGCAAATGAATAAAGAAAGATCTACCTATACCAGTAAACAGCAAACGGTTTTCAAAGAGGGTATTCTTCGTTACACAGAACAACACGATCCAACTATTGTGACGTGTAGTTGTTTACCGCATTGTGTAAGGTAGTGAGATACGCGTCAGAAGCACGTCCGTTTCCGTTTCGCAGGTAATGTCGACGCAGGAACGACTAGCAACTCTATTGTTCGAAATATACTTATGTACAGAGAAATAAGGTAATAAGTTGCCAAGCTCTTGGACTATGGTTTACTTTTCAGCACAGCTGAATTTTTTGTTTGTATCAATTCCGCTGCTAAAATTGTAATAGTGTTAACGTTGTTCTGCCGCTTTTTTCTAGTGGAGTAGTCAAAGTTTTTGTATATACCTCCTCCTTCTAGTTTTCATTTCTGCAGTAAGCATCATTTTTATTTCACTAACAATAATTATCTATACTAATATTATAAAGCTGAAGAGTTTGTTTGTTTGTTTGAACGCGCTAATCTCAGGAACTACTGGTTCGAATTGAAAAATTATTTTTGTGTTGGATAGATCATTTATCGAGGAAGGCTTTAGGCTATATAACATCACGTTGCGACTAATAAGAGCGAAAAAACAGTCGAAAATATGGAAAAAACGGAGAAAATTATTGATCTTTGAGGGCTTCCGTTGCGTGCGCTGCGAAACCCGTTCGAGATACCCAGAAAATATGTATGAAAGAATTATTCCTCTTTAAATTATCTAAAAAAATTTCCGCAACAGTATATGTCTATCTTTTAAGATTAACTCACAAAAACCGTTTTTATGATAATCAAATTTGGTCGAAATTAATGCATTATTACAAATTATTCGTCATAGTTGTATCAACATAATAATATTAATCTTTATGCAAATAAATGTGTTATTGATTAAGAGTATTTAACTGTGAACAAAATTGTCTTTGACATCACCTTATTTCAATACACATCTTATAAGATAATACAATTTTAAAATAACTTTGAAATAAAATTCACACGCGCCGCATGATGAGCGCTCGCCCATGATTCCCAAAATAACTATTCCACGCGGACGAAGTCGCGGGCTCAGCTAGTTACAAATAAATAGGCTACCTGACTGTATTCATACTTGGTTAATATTGTTATACTAAACAAAATATACACTAAAAAGTAACCGTTTCTGAAAACAACAACAAAATTGGTTGTTAATTAAGGCAGTTATTCAATTTTAAAGATTTCTCTAGAAGAAAAGTGGGAGCGTGGTGGGGACGTCTATCTATTTTGTACGCTCAAAACGAATGGCAGTGACGTCACAGCTCACACAGTGCATCCTTTTCTTGTTTTTTGACAGTTTCCCCTTCCACCGAATTTCAAAGGCTTATAACTTATTTATTTTTGAACGGATTATAAAAATTCTTTCATAATTCTGTTTCTAGAAATAAAAATATTGATATGAAAGAAAAAAAGAAAAATTAGTAGAATACCCAACTGACCTACAAGCTTAAAAACCTACAGGTACAACAGTAAAAACATAAATTTAAAAAAAAAACCTTTGTATTGGGTTTCGAAAATAAAAAAAGATTTATAAGTAATGGCTAAGAACCAAAGTGTACACTTAAATATAGCTAGCGTAACTTAAGTGTAGTTAGATTGACAAAAGTTCTATATGAAAACAACTCTTCGATCTTTTTGTGTGTAAACAGTTGAAATGTTTAAATGTTATATCATCTAAATTTGTTTCTCTAATATAACAGTACACGTTATATATCGTATCTCTTGACAGCCTCACGAACCTCGTCGTGCTTTGTTGTTATACAGTGTATAATGCGGAACCCCAAAAATCAATACACTATTTGGATACAGTTATACTTTTATCAATATGTAAAAGAAAACACGAGTTTTACGGGATATGCTATCAATTTAAAATTGATAGCATATCCCGGTATATTACCAGTGCACTGTATCGTATTCGATGCATATTATCAGCGGAACAGCAATTTCAAAATGCATTAATTGGTTGTTGTAATTACTTTAATCGCAGTCCATTTTAACAGCGCCATCATGGAAATATTTTTAACTTTAAGGATTTATCAATGAGGTGTTTTTACTTTGAACGATAGTTTTACCGCCATATCTAGGACATGATAAACAGCGTATCTTAGGCTATTAAGCGTGAGCTGAGGATGCAAGTAGGAAACACAATTGGACGAAGAATAAGGACCATAGTGTTACTAGTCATACCACAGATGATATAACAACAAGTCGTTATGCCATTTGATTCTTACCTTATTGCACCACCAGTTATACTACCCATTCTTCCACCGTACTTTTTAACTATATTTTAGCTTTTGAATAAAGATTTCTTATCTCTAACATTCAACATTTTTTTTTATACTCAATTAATGGGAAATGGTTACCCTAGCCTATTTATGAACGGAACGCCTGCAATACCAGTGAAATTTTTTCACAGCTTTGAATACTCTCTTGAAAAGTCATGCCATGCATATGCATGGCATGTCTTGATAGATATCTATCAAAACTATAAAAACAAAAGAGTAAGGCTATGATTCAATTAATGCTGAGTGGTTATTTGTAAAGTAAATTCTTTAAACTCCAACAATGGTCACTTAGAAAAAAAAAATCTAAGGAGTTGCTTATGTAAATACATAGGCTTTTTAAAATTTTAGTCCTTAATAAATGTCCAAAATATTCTCTTATTTACTTATTCTTCAAATTAAAAATGCTGAAACCATTTCTAAAACGTCACTGCAACACTTAGGAAACATGCGAAACTTTTAATAATGCACATTCGCAATACGTCCCATGTAGAGGGGAATGCAAACAGTCACCCCGGAAATAAAACACTGAACACCGGCGGTCGTACTACGTGTCGCGCCTTCAAATAACCGATGTTCTCAAATTATACAACGCGCAATGTATGACTCCGAGTGCTATTGGACGCGACATGTTACATTTGTACCTATATTTGAGTATCCCGAGCATATTTAAAAGTAGAAAAGGATATTGCGATATGAAGAAATATTTTCATATTTGATTGAACTGACTGTATGGAGACGTAGAAAGCGGCGGAAGGATTGTCTGGAGGACCTAAAGATATTAGGTAAAACATATTGAAGACGGGAGGCCAGAGATAGGGAAGAAGAAAATGTCGGAGGAGGGGGTAGTAGCGCCCAGGATGTAAGTACAAAATAAAAATTGAGGAAATTATGACTGTGTTTATATCAGTCATTATGCTGATGTGTGTTAATCGCATACGCGTACAAAAAGAAAACTAAATTTGTAACTCATCAACGAAATATATATTTTTTTTTACTCAACTCTTACTTCTATATTTAATTTGTGCTATGTACCTATACGACACTTAAATATTTCGACATAAAATTAAAAGAGGCAATTCGTGATCTAAATTCTATCTTGTTTTTAGATTAAAAATTTAGTACCTGTCTATCGCAATTCAGCGAGGAAATGCGGTCAGCATTTTGGCCTCGATTCAACCTGAACTTTTTATAGGAGCCATTGGCCTACAGATAATTCAAATGTTTATATATTTAATCAGTTTCATAAAGGTAGTAAGTATTTTATTTCGTAAAATACAAAAACATTTTAAAACTTAAATATTTTTGTTAAACTTTGCCCCTACCTATTCAAAAATATGTCTCCACAAGCTCCCATTTCAGCTTAAGACCTATATTTGCATAACTGGCCTATGTAATTTAGTAACAACGCCCTTGATCACGTTTTGCCTCATCAGCGGTACTCGAAGCCTCTACAGTGTACAATAGTGCACGCTGTCACTGGAGCCGCGCCAACTATTTACAATGCAGCGTTTCTGAATAACGAATGAGTTTCAACTGGCTTCGTTTTTTCAGTCAAGATATTTTAATTGGATTTTTTCGAATTGAAATATTGTTATTTTACAATTCATGGCTTTAGATAAAGATATAAATTTATTATCTGTAAAGTTTATCGCACTTTTTATTGTCATTTTTATCGAACTATTATTAATACTCGTACGAGCAAACTTGAACTCCACTTTTAAGAATTTTTGTTTTTAAAGTTCTCTTAGTATCTAGTCATATGTTTTATCATAGTAACTAGCCTCTTGATAACGTTCTGCCTCATCAGCGTTACTCGAAGCCTCTACAGTGTACAATAGTGCACGCTGTCACTGGAGCCGCGTCAACTAGTTACAATGCAGCGTTTCTGAAAACAAATGAGTTATTTTAACAGGCTTCGTTTTTTCAGTTACGATGTTTTAATTAGATTTGTTTGAATTGAATACTGTTTTTATCATAATTCAAGACTTTAGATGGATGAAGTATTGTAATCTGTAAAGTATATTGCACTTTTTATAGTCATAATTATTGAACTTTGTCATAATATCACAACAAACATGAGTTCCGTTTTTTAGAAATTCAGTTTTCTAAAATTAAAAGTGTAACTAGTCATATGTTTTACTATAGTAACAAGCCTCTTGATCACGTTCTGATTACAATTTACAATGTAGCGTTTCTAAATATCGAATGAGTTATTTCAACTGGCTTTGTTTTTTTGCTTTTTTTTATTGTTCGTCACAAGTGATTTATTTTTAAATATTTAACATTTTAGATAAAGGAATATAGATATTAGTTTATTATTAGTCGTCATTAGATGATCTTTCTAGCGCGATAACATCAACAAAATAGAATTTCCTTTATTACTCAAATAGATTTATAATCACCAAAGTATGTTCAACTAGTTTTCGTGTCATTGAAGTCCTTGATTCTACAATATCCACTACAATACAGTCAACATAGCTTTTTTCTATCCATGTCGTATTTACCTACATAACGAGCTAGTTCTAGTTATAACAGTATGATGCACTAATAAACTTGAATAAAATTTATAACAATGTAAGTCATAGCAACTTTCATATCCTTTGGAAATTCTTCAGCAATTTTGTCTCATAAATATCCAGAGCATCGTCCAATACAATCTCAGGATATCAGTAGCATCATATTTCCTGCAATCTTACCTGACGCAGGCGGTACCTACAGTTTGGTGCTATAAATTTTAAAAAATTCGACCGGGTAGAGAGAAGGCTCTCCCGGGGCAAATAACGTTAACAAATTGCTGCAATTTCCAATGTAACGTGTTTCGATAGCAATTTTCTCCGTCGAAATGACGCTCAAGTGCCGAGCGGGTCGCGGACGCGGTGGGCTCTGTCATCATTCATCAGGATTTTTTTTTTTGGTACTCGTACTTATTTTGATAACAGACTTTTTTAGTAAAAATCTACCCGATGGCAGAATACACCGTTAAATTAGGGGTTTCGCATACCAAAATACTTTTAAACGTGTAACGTATTCTGATAGATGATCATCTATTTTCGTATTACTATTACGTACTAGGTACCGGCTACAAGACAAACACATACAAACTGGTCAAACTGTAACTCTTCCTACTTTCATATGAAGGGTAAGTACTTATTGCAGCACACACTTAGCTTTATCAGCTCTCCCTTTGTAACACCATTGATGAAAATATTTTTACAAAACTACTCGTGATAAACTGTTTTTGTCTGTTTATTAAATTTTCAATTGAACAAAACAATAAAGCCAAATGCAACGTGAAATCGAAACAAAAATCATGCGGGCGGAACTAAAATTATTCATAAATCATGAATTGGCGAAGTATCATATTCCAATATGCTAATGAAACTTTATAGATTTCGATTGTTTCAGCAAAACGTAATTATTAAATTTAAAAATTGACGGTATTTCAGTTCACGTTATTCATTTTTATAAAATTTGTTTCAAGCTGAAAAAAATACCTGACGTTCGAGGTCCTATGAATCATTAATATTAAGTTCGATATTTTTCTTAGCCTGAACGTGTTGTATCCCACTGCTGGGTAAAGTCCTCCCCCTTTCGTCTCTTCTTAGAGCTTTCTGCATACAGTCCTGCTTGAAACTGTCCAAGTCATCGCGCCATCTTCTCTTTGGTCTTCCTCTATCTCGTCGACCGCCGGTATCCAGGAGGTTGCTAATCTCGTCTACGTTTATGACCGCATGTGATAAACATGTCCTGCCCTGGAGCCCTATGAATAAACTGTGTGATTAATATTTGATAAAATTCTATAATGATAATTTATATCAGTGATGAAAATTCGGACCTGAAATTTAATACATTTATGAAATTAATCCAGTTTTATTTTACTTTACGCTTATTTATGTGACTTAAGATGAAATAAAAATGTTTTATTGTTAACAACAGAGAAAGGTGTTTTGATATCAGAAAAATGTTTAGACCCACTTATCGAATTTGGACGTCGCCCATAATGAATTTTGTTACTAAATCCATCAATGTGTATAAATGTTATGTGTTAAAACTAAATAAATATATGTTTTAACGACAATATTCTATAGTATTCTAAATTCAACATAATATGCGAAATGTGTTAAAGATTTTATTTAGTAACATACAACCTAAGAAATAACAAATAAAATCATTTCACTAAATTATTAATGTTTTACCCCCCCCCCCCCCCATAAATCGCAGGCGCCTTTGTTTTTTGTAACTATGTTCAAAATTACCTCGAAAAAATGGTTTGCGCACCTTATATAGCACTATGCACACACACGCTTAAAATGACTTGACTTTATTTGTTTAAACTTTCATCAACATAGTCAGCATAACATATGTACAAAGATTGATAAAAATATAATTATTTGTAATGGCTGACATTGACATTTAAAAGTAACAGTTTTAAGTTCGTTCGTCATCCATCAATGTTTAATCGTTCATTTATCGTTCATCCACAACAGAACAATCTGTTTTATTAAATTTATTATATATTAATATTTTTATTTATTTTAGAAACATATTTTCCAAAAAAAACAGTTTTCTGTTTCGAGAATTCTCCAATTTTAGTCGCGGAGTCGAAACAAGGAAGACACAGCTACTATATTAAATACTATATTATATATATAGAATACTATACTTACAACTATCATTAAATTTTTTTGAACAATGTGTTAAATAAGCCAGTTAAAAAGCGTAGATATCATAAATGTATTTTATATCGATGCTTACATACTCGTATTTTGCACTACAAAGTATGACAATATCTTAGTAAAACTTCAAATTGGCGAACAAAACACTCTGAGATCCCCCTACAGCAACCTCATTTGCTTACATTCACAGACTTACCGATGCAGCAAAATGCAAATGCAGACTAAACACTTACAGGATGTTCTGAATAAAGTCACAAAATTAGTCACGCGCACAACTTGCTTGTCTTGATTAATGAGCGCCCAGCTTCCTTTCTATCCATTGGCTGTTTCCTCTTGGATCTAATAAAAAATTAAATGTCTTTTGTAATTTATCATCATCATCTCAGCCACATGACGTCCACGGCTGAACATAGGCCTCTCTCGTGGACTAGGACAGTTAGCCTGATGGCATAGTCAAGGTCGCCGGACGACGCTGGATGCACGGCGCTAGATCGGTCAGATTGAAGATCCTTGAGAGACGCCTATGTTGTAATGTATAGAAGTCATCAACCGAGAAGTCAATTTCCTCTTTTCCTTACAGTGGGACGGAAATAAGGATACAGTTTTGATCATTTAGCAAGTCTGATAGTTCTCATTTTGATTTTGTCTCTGTATTAGGACCCCATTTTTCTGTTTGTCTGTCAAGTGGTCATTGACCTATACCTGGGAACCGTATATCCATACTAATATATATATTATATTAATATTATAAATGCGAAAGTATGGCTGTCTGTCTGTTACACTTTCACGGCCAAACCGCTGAACGGATTTTGATGAAATTTGGTATGAATATAGTTTAAGACCCGGGATCAAACATAGGCTACTTTTTGATGCAGGCGGAGCTGCGGAGCTGCGGGAAACAGCTAGTTGTAAATAAATCTGACATTTTCGTATGTGATTTAAGTATATTGCAACTCTTTCACTAAACAGTTCCGTGACTCTACACAAATTTTATTTTTGATTTCATTCTAATATCATTGGACAACATTAAAAATCATAACAACAAATCGATTTAACATAATTCTAAGTTATACTTTACTAAATGAAATAATATATAATAAATGATTATTGCTGTAAAAAGACCATAATAGCGGAAAGCAATAAACAAACTGCTATTGTAATCAATATGATAATTCATACGAAGCATAATAGCGAAAGAGTTTTCTCCATACTCAAGGCTTTAAACAAAATATTGTTGTTCAAAATATAATTTTTGGAGCATAACAGAGTAGGCTTTTCCCTATTCGCCCCGAGTTTAACGAGTCAGCCCCGTTAACACATCAAACCCCTAGTTTGGTATGTATTATAAAATATTTCCTCCCCTCGACAGTTACGAATTGAACCTAGTAACTTGGTAAGCTTGTTATAGTTAATTTGTTTAGTTTTAGAGCGAACACGATAGCAATTATGCAAAGATTTGTAAATAAACAGCTTTGTGGATTTAACTTGAATATTTTAATGGTTTATTTCAGGTGAATTAAGGTCATCATCATCCTAGCGTGTATTCCTAGTTGCGTCGTCAGCTTACGCTAGAACCTAGGGTACGCTGTAAGTCATGGTCCTAGACTTGGTGGCAATGGTTATAATGAAACGATTGTCGTCTGACTTCCGTTACCTTTTTACGGGGAAACCAGATCAACAGAAATATGACCCGAGGTGTGTTAGTGGCCAACACTAGCAGAATATTCCAAGCTGTCTAACGGCATCTGACACAGTCTCACGACTGCCATCTATCGTTAAGGACCAAAGGCTAAACGTGCCTTTCGTAGCACGGAGGAGCTCGAGATAGAAAATTCCAGCAAATGGCGACACCTTGTACATTGTTAAAGGAACCATTGACGACCACCAGTTAGCAGTAGGGACCAACGATTTTTTCTCTTGAAACTGGTTATGAGTTTTCAGTTACCAACATTGATGATGGAATTGTAGTGTAAGATGAGAAAGCAACTAAAAATCGGGTTTGGACGCAAAAGCAGAATGTCAATGGCAAATAAGTACAATTGTATTTTTAAGAGTGGCTAATACTCAATACCTGTAAGTACTGAACGGCACGAAACTTCGCATCAACTAAATCCTGAAGCTGGATACACCGGAAAAGCAAAGATAGAATAAAAAGCAAATTTGACTACATACTCAGGAGTATAAATAAATACAAAAGGTGATATTTTGAATTAAGTAAATGTAACATGTATAAAAGTCTATTTTTGTTTAAAAATACCTCAGGTCACAGTACTTAGTCAATAAATAAGGACCGGACTAACATTTCTGAAAGTAAAAATGACAACAACAATTTGCTGGCTTCGATAGTCCATACACATAGCTCGTATTGAAAGGAAAGGTTAGCTATGAATCACTGGTATTTTTCCGGCTTATAAATCACAAATTCGTTGGCTTATTCCATTTTAACAGGGTCGTTTTTATGTGGAATTGAAACTGCGGTGCCCAACCTCTAAATTGTGACGGCAATAAATTTGTCGGGTAATTCTACAATTATTGTGGGTTTATACTGTTAGGAGGAAAGTTGTGCTAATTTTAGAGCAACAAGATTTTGTACTTATTTAAATTTTGATTGTTTATATTTTTTTATGACGTATCAAATCATATACCTATATGTACGCTAATTTATCTTTTCTATAGGCTATTGTCTGTTAAATGTGAAAAGCTTCCGATTATTTGACAGTTGAATGTTATTAATTTATATTGTTTTTTTTTTTGTATTACAACTAAGTAGGCAAATAGGCGTACGGCCCACCTGATGGTAAGTGGTTACCGTAGCCTATGAATGCCTGCAACACCGGAGATGTCACGAGCGCGTTGCCGACCACGAAGGAATTTTTTCACGCCCTTTTTGAATCATAAAGGTATTCATTAAATTAAACTATTTTAATACGGTTTTATCGCGTTTATTACTTATTTATTTACACCTGACGTTTCAAACACTTTACAGCGTTCATGGTCGCAGGCAGACTAAGTTAACATTTGTCTTTGATGTCATAAGATTACAAAACTACCGCCCGAAATTTTTATTGGGAACTATTCCGATTCACGCAGTATTGGCTCACAGTATCTAAGGGTCTTGCAGTCTGCTTCCGAGTTTGCGATTTTATTAAGTTAATGACTGGGTCCCAAGCTGGCGGTACCTGCCATCCATCCTCTCTATTGAAATTAGGATGTTTTTTAATTTCAATAGCTTCACGTAACATCCTTGGAATGAATCTGTTTTCCTTTGCAAGGACTTGAGGATTATCAAAACGCATATAGTGGTTGGGTTTGTCTAGAGCATGTTCACAGACTGCAGACTTGGTTGAGCGTCTATTTTTCATGTCAGCAATATGTTCTTTTATACGAGTATTAATGCTTCTCTTTGTTTGCCCAATGTATGATAAACCACAGTCACAGTCAATTTTATAAACTCCAGCATCGTGCAATAGGATATTGGATTTTACAGGTCTTAAAAATTGGTTAATTTTCTTATGCGGCTTGTAATAGGTCTTGATTGAAGCTCGCCTAAGTATGTTACCAATCTTGTCCGTGACTCCCTTTATGTATGGTAAGATGGCAGGAAAACGATCAACTGTGTGTGGCTTGGGTCGACTTCTGTGACATATGTGTGGGAGGCTGAGATTGTTGCTTCTTAAGACAGACTTGACTCGGTGAAGCTCCTCCTTAAGATGGTGGGTGTCACAGATGCCGTGTGCTCTCTGTAACAAAGATTTGCCTACGGTAGCTAACTGACATGGATGATGGTGAGATTTACCGTTGAGATATTTGTCTGTGTGGGTGGGCTTTCTGTACACAGTGTGACTGATACTATTGTCAAGATTTCTAGTTATTAAAACATCAAGAAAGGCTAATGAATTATTGATCTCAGGTTCCATAGTGAATTTAATTTTACTATTAATGGAATTTAAATGATCTAATAAAACAGAGACTTGAGTTTTGGGGAGTACAACAAAAGTATCATCTACGTACCGTTTGAACATCTTCGGCATAGCCAGGGTGCTTGAAAGAGCCTTCTCCTCAAGGTCTTCCATGAAAATGTCGGCAACAATGGGAGAGACTGGAGACCCCATAGCTACACCGTCAATTTGCATGTAGAATTTGTTTTCCCAGAAGAGATAGCCTGATGTTAAGCAATGCTCAAGTAACTCTGCATACTCTTGAGGTAGATGGTGGTCCTCAAGCCTTCTCTTAACAATATCAATACAGTCATGCAAAGGTAGGCTGGTAAATAATGACTGTACATCAAAACTGACCATTGTGTCTTCATCAGTTAATCGTAGATCTTTAATTAAGCTGATAAAGTGATAAGAGTCCTTGACATTAGTATCAGTATGACCACGAAGTTGTGTTAATATGTTCACCAGGTGTTGTGCTAGTTTATAAGTTGGCGAATCTATTTGGCTTACAATTGGTCTTAATGGGTGGTATTTTTTGTGTATTTTTGGAAGGCCATATAATTTTGGTGGTTTCACACAGGAAGGCACGAGCGACGTGATGTCTAAGTTTAATGTGTCGGAGTATTTTAATATTAATTCTTTGGTTCTTTGGTAAAATAGTTTAATTTAATGAATAACAATCGCGAAAACATAAGAAAACATAAAGGTATTGCTAACACACACTTTAGATCGTTTTGATAAAACACTGGTCTGCTAGTGATGGTCTAGCAATGCCGTTGAAAAAGAACGGCTTTTTGCAGCTTTCGGACCGGAACCATCCTCATATAGTTATGAAGATGCACAATGTATGATCATTCCCGGCGATCAATGTGTTAAGAAGCAATTTTTTATAAGATTTACCTCTTTTTTTCTCTCGTCAATTTTAAACTAATGTATGTATTGTACGCCTCAAGGCACTGTGCATTGATACTAAGTATTTATTTGTACCATCTCTTGCATTTCGAACAAAAAATAATCTTTAACTTTAGCCCAGTGCGAAATAACCTCAATGGCGTTCTGTCTCGATCAAGTCATCCAAATAATGTCTTAGTTACTTATTTTCATACATTCATTAATCTAACTAATGCAATGATTATCCTAAGTAATATTTCAGGGTATGATCTCATTACATCACTCAATACAGTGTACAATGTTAATGCTTGTCCAACTTTACTGAACACACTGCGTTGTAATAATTAAGCTGTGTTTGCTAATAATGATCGATGTGTTTGTTATGTCAGGTTGTGTTGTACACATACAATTTAAGGCCATGTACGCATTTGCGAGTTATTTTATTTAAATTTCCTTCTCTTTCTGTGTCTAAAGACTAAAAGTAACCGAGAGCCCCTTTTTATATCTTTGTCATTTCTGTGTTAAGATGTCTACTGTTGTAGGCATGCCCCATAATTTTTTAATTTGATTGATTTAAATCGGCCTATTTTCAGTGTCCTCTTCATTGTGTATTATCAAACCATCTGGTACTCGTAGACTGCAGTTGCCATGTATTGTATATGGCCGCCATTTCAGAACATTTTTGCTCCAACGGCAGTTATTTCTGCGCGCAATATACACTGGTCATTGTAACTTTAACGAACAGATACGCTAGGCGAGGTATGTCATGTAATATGTTCTTTGTTCTACAGATTTATAATTTAATACGTTTTTGTAAGCGAAACACCAAGTTTATTCCTTTTCATAGTCCTTTTCACGTCGAGCACATTTGAGCTTTTGGCCTATTTTTCAGAGCCTCATTATTAAAACTATGTGTACCTACTCACATAACTTACCTAGTTTCATATTATATTTTCTCCAGATACTTTCATTCCTTTATCAATGTTTTATTTCGCTTACAAAGTAACATAAGTAAAACAGAAAAGTTGGTCATGGTCCAAGAAACATTTATTCTTAACCTTTTATTCTAGCAGAACAAAATGTCCCAACTTAGTACCTATCAAGATCAGCTTAGCTTAGTCGCATTTAGTCCGTCCCAATTTAAGGCTTTATTTCTTTAAAGCAAAACAGAATATAGTGGAAAATGAATTTTTGTTTCGTAAATAATAAGGTAGTAATACCTACATTGGCTTTTAAAGTGAGCCGATTCATACGAAGAGCACCACTTCTGTTTCCGTATCTTCTTCTTACCGAGTCGACTCTAGCTAATTATATTTGTGAAGATAATATTCCGACACTGAAAGACACTGTCCGAGGCTTCATAAACATCTTTGAGAGTGCAGGTGGCACTCTGACAAAAATGCACCATAATGTAAGAAGAGACGCTACAACAACAGTGACTCCTGTTGTTGTAGTGTCTCAGTCCAGTCCACTGCTGGATATAGACCTCCCCCAAATTTATGGGTTATTGCCATACTCGCCACGCTTGGAAGTCGGGTTGACAAGCGCAGTTTCAAAACGGCATATTTTACTTTCGACGCTGCTGCCCATCGGAAGTACCGAAACTAAACCTGAACCGAAGCCTGAACTGTAGCTTCACCTAAACATTTTCTCTCGACTTCCGTATCGTAGTTACATATTTGCACACGGATGTTGTCAATTTTTCTTCTAAATAACATTCTCAAACAAGTCTTGAATTTCTAAACAAATAACTAGTTCATATAAAGTCTTGCTCTACTATCCTAGATACGTGGTAGCTGGATTCCATACATTTTATATTGACCACAGACAAACTACTCTGGTAGTTCAATGCCATTTTTACGCTCAATATCTGTTACGTAGTGATTGTGCTGGGAGCAGTGGGATTTCGGTGTGTGCGGGTAAAGGCGAACAATAGTACAAATTGAGCACAATTTCGTACAATTTGCGGTTGCAATTCTTTAGCTTAGTCTACATTGTTTCAGAAGCAAGGGCTGTATGGTCTTGTTTGTTCTTCAAATTGATTTCGTGTTCTCCAAACGTTATTCTCATTATGATATCCTTATACTTTAGAGAGAGAGAGAGAGAGAGAGAGAGAGAGAGAGAGAGACTTAAATGTTTATAACAATCTACACAACACTTCAAACGCAATCTGACCAATTGGATAAACTCATTTTGAATTATTCATAAAATGTTATTAGTTAGACTGAATGTGTGAAAATAAATAAAAACTAAATAAAAAGATAAGGTTGAAAACATTTTTTTTTTCTTTTAATTCCATTTCTGCGCTCTAGAACTTATTACCGCGGGCGAAAAAAAAATAACACCGTAATGAGAAACAAAATTTAGGTAAACAAAAATTTCAACTTAAATTATAACAAACTTTAATATCAATTTCAAAATGCAAGTAATAAAGATATTTCCACAATTTATATCTCCACAATGCTACGATATCTCAGCTTCACTACAAGCTATTCCTTAGCCTTTCAGTAATCTGCCACACAGAAATAATCCATACAATAATGTTACAAGTAGTCCCATAAGTAATCTACAAAGCTAGCACCAAGCGACCGTATAATGCGACTTCACCTTGCTCTTGCACTGCAAACGACGCGAATAGGTTTGACACCGAGCTTTAAAAATGTCAACTCCATTTTTGAGCTTACATATCTCAACGTAATAATATTTATTCTGATATACGGAACAACAAATTTGTCTTGAAATTTTGTTAAATTATTAAACAGGCAAGTACATTCCCTTGTCAAGTCAATTAGCCTTGTATGCGGCTTATTCATAGCTCTATGAAGTCTTAACTTTTGCTCCTCATAATGGTAGTGGATTCCACCAACAATTACATCCTCAAGGCCAACAAGTAGGCAGAAGGCAGACGGTTGATTGAAAAATTTAAGGCTAAGACAATTATGAGTTTGTAAAGGACCGTTCAAACTGACGCGAAGCTCATAGAAATAAGAATCGGGAGAAGTACCGTAGCGTATGAAAAAGTTAACTGGCCTGCTAATGACACTGATACGCTTGTAGCATGGTAGCATCTATGGTCGCGCGTAAGACGTAAACAGCGTTTCATCGTTCGTGTTCGATTTTCATTCTTAAAATTAGTTAATCATTACCAAATGTTATTATTGAACATATCAGTGTTTCGTTATCAGATCTATCAGATAAATGTATTTGATTTTCATTTTTCCAAACTTTGATTGAGGTTTTTAGTGCATAAACATTGAAGTGCGCCTGATTTAGTCCTGGACCTACCTCAACATTAGCATTGTAAAAGCGAGCCGTGCGCCTGCGCTGCCGACGACACTGCCTTGATAGTCAATGGTTCTAGCTGGAAGGAGGTTAAGGACCGAGCTGAAATCGCTCTCTCTCTCTGGTCATGACATGGCTTTCTCTTAACCTCCACACTTTAAATATTGAAAAAACCCACTACATTACCTTCGCAACCAAAGCTAGATTTACTACTCCTCCTCAAACAAATTTTATCATTAAAGCTCATAAATGTTTCCAACTTCCAACATTCAACAAACTGTTCCTGTAAGCCAGTATCCCGTACATCAAGTATAAAATACCTAGGCATATGTGTTGATGAGACTCTAAGGTTGCATTTACATATCACATATCACATCACATGCATTATGTCAGTCTATTTTCATGTACGGCATTACGGTTTGGGAAGGTGCCGGCAAAACTGTAATGCTATCATTGGAGCGTGCCCAAAGAGCAGTCTTAAAAATCATGTATCGAAAACCCTTTCAATATTCAACAGAGCAAATTTATAAAGACACATCAGTGCTGACGGTAAGACAACTCTTTATTATGCGTACCATATTAAGAAAGCACGCTACTTTGGAGTATGATCTAACCTTATTCGAACGTCAACGGCGTGTGGATCGCGTTTGCAGTACTGTTAATCATAAGACTGCATTAGTAAAACGCCATTATTTAGTCCTGAGTTCCTATCTTTATAATAAAGCAAATAAAAATCTTACAATATATCCCTGCTCTAAGTTCCCTTGCAAAGTAAAATTGTATGAGTGGTTGTCCTTGAAGGATTATTCTGAGACTGAAAAACTTATCGAATTTATTTCTTAACAGGTAATGGCTCGAATGGCGTTCAGATAGTGTCCATCCATGTGTACTATCCTGGGGTTTTTTGAAAGGTGTGACTTATGAAAAATTGGGGAGTCGAATAAATTTTTGTCGATCGAGGGATTTAGTTGGTGTCGAGCTATTCTCATTCGATATATATGTCATGTATTCAAAAGCTCCAGATCCTGATGGTATATGTTTGAGAACAAAAACAATTTTCAAAATCCGTTTAAAAAATGACGGACTTATTCACTACACAGTCATGAAATGGAGCTATAATGTTTTCTATTCACCTTCGGAATTTTCTTTAAATCGGACTAACGTTTCGAGAGATATAGCGGGACATACATAAATACAACAATTTTCACCAACCAATTTATATAAAAATTAGCTTGATTGTTTTGTGACTTGATCTCTCACTTGCTACTCCACATTTTCTGTTGTGTGGTTCTTTCTCTTTTTAGTTTTTCTTTTTGTTTAACTATTTATGCAACATATTATGAAACGCAGTTATTGGTTGTTATTAGTTATTAAGTATGTATCTTACTCCCAATAAACAGTTATACAACTAGTTTGGGAAATAAGTGAAACTAATTCTACACTTAAGTTAAAGGTACTTCTTTCTGCATCTACATGATGGTGGACTGAACTTGTCGGACGAACAGGGTTCCCAAAATACAGGCCAGACCTAGTTTGGGTTCTGTGTTGACAGTTGGCAGGTGTTCTTATTTTTATTTTTTCTACACTATTATTATTATGTTTACTTTAGAATAAGATATTTAAGTTGTTGTACCTTATCAATAAAAAACTTTTTATTATTTTTTATTCTTATTTCTGTGGGCGTCCCGCCAGGCGATCGGGATTCGCGTCAGTGTGAACGGGCCATAACTGTTTTGAATGCAAAGTTAAAACACGAAGAACTTATCACCCTTATTCTTTGTTAATGATAAATTTACTCGTCTTACTACAAAAAATTAGACACCTGTACAACGCGTGTCTAAAAAAAATTATATCGTAAAATTACGTTTATCTATAACCTAAACTACCTACTCTTAGACTGTTATTTAACGAAGCTTAAAACCATTTCAAAACATTGTTTTTCTTTAGATTATAGAAAAACGTACTTTAATGGTAGCAGTTTTTTTAAACACGTGTTGAACAGTTGTCTAACTTTTTTGTAGTAAGATGATACACGTTTTTTGCTCGAAAATTGGAAATACGTAAAAAAGTAGGTTAGGTAGTGATGATATGAGGTAGAATTATAATATAAATTCGTGTGTACCTGTGCAGTAAACTTCGCCCATTCAAGTTGCAAATATTTAAACTGACATTAAATAAAATGTTTGTGTGAGTGGTTCTAGAGTGAGGTGGTCTGCATCAAACTTGCTACTACAACTTTTTTTTTTTTTGTTAACGGTGGGGAAATGCAATTACGCACTGAGTGTGGGAAATATTTATTTATTTAATTATAGACAGGCAGCTGATGCGTATATATCAAGCAGTGTCTAGTAATGTCACAAAAAGTCTTTCACTTCAAGTTAATGTTACTTTAGTTGTTTGCACCCATCAATAATCTTTAAATCACTTAGACAAATTCTAAGCGATTTTATTTATTTATTATTTATTTAACACTTCTTTGCACACAGTGTAATACAAATTAAATCATCATCATCATCATCATTTCAGCCGCAGTCAGTCCACTGCTGGACATAGGCCTCTCCCAATGATTTCCAAAATGATCGGTTGGCAGCAGTCTACATCCAGCGTCTGCCTGCGACCCTTTTCAGGGCATCTGACCATCTGGTCGGTGGATGTCCAACGCTGCGCTTACCGGTACGTGGTCGCCATTCGAGAACCTTTCTGCCCCATCGGCCATCGGTTCTCCGCGCTATGTGCCCCGCCCACTGCCACTTCAAAGAACTAATCCGCTGGGCTATGTCGGTGACTTTTGTTCTCCTACGGATCTCTTCATTTCTGATTCGATCTCGTAGGGAAACACCGAGCATCGCCCTCTCCATAGCTCTCTGGGCGACCTTGAGCTTTCTTATGAGGCCCATAGTCAAAGACCACGTTTCGGACCCGTATGTCATCACTGGTAACACACACTGGTCGAATACCTTAGTTTTAAGGGACTGAGGTATTTTAGACGAGAAGACGCTACGTAGCTTCCCGAACGCCGCCCATCCGAGTCGGATTCGACGAAAGATCTCGTCCTCGAAGCTGGAGTTGCCAGCCTGGATCATCTGACCCAGGTAGACATACTGGTCTACAACTTCAAGGGTGTGGCTCCCGACAGAAACCGGTGATGGCGTAACATGGACATTACACATTGCCTTGGTTTTGTCCATGTTCATTTTAAGGCCCACCTGTTGGGAGACCACGTTGAGGTCGCTGAGCATGGTACTTAAGTCCTCCAGCGATTCCGCCATGACCACGATATCGTCGGCAAAACGAAGGTGAGTGATATACTCGCCATTGATGTTGATGCCAAGTCCTTCCCATTCCAGGAGTTTGAAGGCATCTTCCAGAGCAGCGGTAAACAGTTTCGGAGAAATGACGTCTCCCTGTCTTACACCTCTCTGCAATGGAATAGCCCTCGTGCTCTGCTCCTGTACTCGGACTGACATGGTGGCGTTGCTGTATAAACACTTCAACACTTCGATGTACCGATAGTCTATGCGGCACCGCTGGAGAGACTGAAGCACCGCCCACATTTCGATCGAAACGAAGGCCTTCTCATAGTCCACAAATGCTAGGCATAGTGGCCGGTTATACTCTTTGGCCTTCTGTATAACCTGCCGAAGCGTATGGATGTGGTCTATGGTACTAAACCCTTTTCGGAAACCGGCTTGTTCGGGAGGCTGGAAGGCATCGAGCCTGTTCGCGAGACGATTCGTGATTACCCTCGAAAACAGCTTATAGATGTGGCTCAGGAGCGTGATGGGTCTATAGTTCTTCAATAGGGTATTGTCACCTTTTTTGAAGAACAAAACCACCACGCCCCTGTTCCACGCCTCTGGCGTCACGCCCTCGAGCAAAACGGAATTAAAGAGCTTCTGAAGGATTTTCAGTACCGGCGTTCCGCCCGCTTTCAGAAGCTCTGCTGTGATTCCGTCTTCGCCCGGCGCCTTGTTGTTCTTGAGCTGTTTAAGGGCAATCCTAATCTCGTACAGGCTGATGTCCGGGATATCTTCCGTATAGTGTCGGGTAAGCTTGGCTCTTGGGTCTTTGGCCAAGCTTTCAACGGGTTTGGCTACTGAAGTGTAGAGTTGTCCGTAAAACCTCTCGATCTCCCTCAGCACCTCGGCTCTCGTCGATACCACGTTGCCGTCCTCCGTCTTCAGCTTGGTCAGTCGGCTCTGCCCAATAGACTCCACCTTTGCGAACACTTTGGAGCCTTTGTTTTGCTCTATCGTCTCCTTAATACGTTCTGTATTGAAGGAGCGACAAATTAAATATGTTACATAAAATGTGAACACAGTATGTATACAAAAGGCGGCCTTATCGCTCAAGCAATCTCTTCCAGGCAACCTTAGGGTAGTTTGAAATAAAAAGAAAGGAGAGATACGGATATGGTGCATAAAGAACAGAACAACGCTAGGCAGAATAACAGAAGTACACGATACATAAACTACTTAAAATAAATACTAATATACGTAAATAAAAAATAAATAATTATGTATATATATAATAAATAAACTATAAAAAAACACGAGACTGAAACAAGATGTACTGAAAAGGAACGAAGCTACAGTGAGGAAAGAAAGTGGGACTTTACTTGCGACTTAAAACTGGTCAGAGTTTGAGCCGTTCGAATAGGCAGTGGAAGGGAATTCCACAGTCGCGTTGCCTTGGCCGTAAAAGAATCAGAGTAGAAGGTAGTAGAGTGAGCAGGAGTTCTTAAGCGTAGATTTTAAAGGAGATCGCTAGGACCACTTCCACTATATACGAATAATCGAATTATTTCGTTAATAAATTTTGTAAACAAAAATGTGTAATCGACTATACAAAATATAATCTCTATCACAAAAGAAAAAATATCGATAACCCTAACAAACTATATTTAAAATCAGTCCATTATTTATACAATCATCTGTTTTTGATGTGTTGCACAAACCGAAAAGGCTATTTCGTGCAAAAAAATTGACATCATATATGTGTTGTATTGTATATACTTATATATATTTTCGTCACAAATATATTTTTTCGTAACGAATGAACACCTTAAAGGGATCTAGCATTGAATCTACTAAATGACGTAAAAAATAAGTTGCACACAAAACTGATACATACATACTCAGTCAAGGAATAAAAACTGAAATTTAAAATAATTTTTCAATAATAAGAAATTCTTAATATTCAGCTAGAGAAACTTTTAATCAAATTAACACTAAAGAGCCGTTCTTAGATAATGGTTCAGTCATTAGAGGATTAGGCCAAATTAATTTGACTGCGAATCTAAGGATAACAACGACATCGATGATTGATGATACTGAAAATCAGCTATTCAAATTAAAGTTCCAGCCCGATAATGTATAAATTTAGTTACACAAGTAATTAAGGACGTTTATGTTGAGGTTTATAAAAATGAAACTCTATTTACCTTGGATGGTCACCGCATTACGCGTGAACGGATGGAATTATTTTTGTGTTTGATTATTATTGTTAGAAGGTTCACACAAAAGAAAATTATGGCAGTTCTCAAATTAAGAAAGAAGATTTTTAATTTGAATACATGAGTAGTTGTGTAAATGATGTAAGACTATAATGAGTATAAGAAATTTAAGAAAGATAATAAGTAGCTTATCCCCCTATTTGGGCCTCTACTGTCTCCACACAACAATAAAAAAAATCCAACGCATCGTTTTGAAAAAAAAGGAAAATATGCCAAATATTATTAATAATTTATTTATAGATACTACGTATTATTATCTCGTGTATACTTAAATTATAAATCTTTAAAGTAGACGTTAACATTCGCGTTTAATCTCAGCTTAATTTCAACATGTCATCAGCTGTTGAATACAACAGCAGACTGCATTGCTATCACTCCGAATATAAGCATGAATAAACAATAAATTAGCATTGGTCGTGTAAAAGGGACTACAATATCAACTTTGTAGTCCACAAATATAAAAGACAATTAAAACCCTAACAAGAGATTTCATTAAATATCCATTACACGCCTGGTTACTTTGCGCACCCACTAATTCCCACTAATTAGGAGAAGAGAATAAAACATTTCTCACTGTGAATGTGAAATACAAACCTTTGCTTAAGGTGGAATGTTGCCTATATAATGTATCCGCTAGAGCTAATGTTAGTTTAGGACTCAAAAAGATTAAAAAATTAAAAATGCTTTCTTATTTACGAAAATGAAATTTGTGATAGTCATACACGCTATAATAGTTACAATTTTGAACACAGCAAACTTCTTGAAATCCTTTATTAATCCTTTTAATAATGCGAACATTATGGCACCCCGTAGACGTCAATAAGTTGTGGTAACTACTAAGGTATCATAGATTAGATAGGATAGATAGCTTAGTAAGTAAAGTAACTGAAAAAAATTCCAAGCATTAGAATTATTTATTATTCCTCCATTCCATTTAAGAATTTATTGTGTATATCGTGTAACAAAAACAAACCTATCTAGATCTAGTTGCTATCTCAATTTACCTACTGTGCCTGTAATCAATATTATTTATTTACTTTCTAAGCTAAGTATCTCTTCATTTTTTTTTTAAACTACGCGAGTATATTTAAAGGTTATTTGAATAAACTTTTTAAGAATGGAGTGCTAAAGATAGACTATCGAGTTTGATTTAGATTTCAATTAAAACAAAGACATGCAGATAATTGATGTTTATTCAACTGTTTCTTTTAAAGTAGGTAATTTACAACGTTTAAAGCAGCTTGCACATAAATTTGCTTAAATTATTTAAACCGCTGCTCATTACTAAGTTACACTTAGCTAAGCTATCGGTCTGCAGCTTAAATGAAGTGGCTCGCTTGCCCGCTACGTCCAGTGTTGCAGAATTAAACATGAATACTGTATGTAACACACTGCAGTTTTGTATTATTTATAACTTTACGTTTGAGTAACTGAGGTGTCATCGAGAGATTACTACGGGTTATTTTAGTAAATTCATCTCGAGGAGCTCAATAGTCGAGCGCGACCCACGTATCCGTTGCGAATGCGCGTGTCAAGCGACGGCGAGTCGCGACCACTTTTGGATTGGGCGCCATTTTAATGGAATTTTCTATCTTTAGCTCCTCCGTGCTTCGGAAGGCACGTTAAGCTATTGGTCCCAGTTGTTATCGATAGATAGCAGTCGTGAGGCTGTGTCAGATGGCTTAGGGCAGCTGAAAAATTCTGACAGTGTTGGCCACTAACACAACTCTGGTCATGTTCCTGTTGGTCTGGTTTTCCTGTAAAAAGGATTAAGGAGGTCAGACGGCAGTCGCTCCATTGTAATAATCAGTTCCGCAAAATCTAGGACCATGACTTACAGCGTACCCTAGGCTCCGAAGCGTAAGCTGACGACGCAACTAGGAATACACGCTAGAATGATCATGATGACAAAGGTTAAGTAGTCGAAAACCATACAGCGCAGCAGGAAAATGCCAAGAACAAAATATAGAATATTTACTCCAAACTGTATCTCATAAATACTAAAACAAGGTCCACTCTGTTGTAACATCAAATTCTGATATATGGCGCGTATAATCCGCTTATTAATTAATTGCTGAAGGGCTACCTACTAAATCCTAGTAGTCAACGTTCATGTCCTTGCTGACTTGCGGCGATAAGGCCCCATTATGAAAATAAGATTCTCTACTGATAGGATTACACAAGTAATGGTCCTATGGTAGCGAACTTAAGAAAATTACCAAGGCTTCTCTTTCCATCCAAAAAAAAAGAAAAAACTTATACAACCGTCTATGTTTATATCTAATTTAAAAATGTTTTCATGTCGAAAATATCATACCTAGTTTAATTTACGCGTCAGTGAGTGTCATAATTTGTTGCGCTAGAGTAGCAAAAAAGGGTTCTTAAATATTGTCGCAAAGTGCTCTAACTTGATTCGAATCGGCCGCCGAATTTATAAGCCAAGTTAATCGTGCGTGCACGCTCTAAGTATTTTGCGGCAAATGGAGCGCTAGTGTGAAATTGAAATGCGTTACGATATGAATTTTGAGATAGAACGTATGTGTGGGACTACAAAAGCTAAGTTAGTCAATTGCTCCTAAATACTATTACTTACTATTACTATTGCAATCGCTCCATTGTAATAACCAGTCCCCCCAAATCTAGGACCATGACTTTCAGCGTACCCTAGGCTCCGAAGCGTAAGCTGACTACGCAACTAGGAATACACGCTAGGATGATGATGATACGATTAATGCCACGCTCCACGATTGAAATTGATTGAAGAAGATTGTTATCGTATATATCGAGGGGTATTTTTTATAAATTTAATCAAGATTTCATTTATTTTACTAGCAGCCCGTCTCGACTTCATCATAGCCTATATAGCCTTCCGCGATAAATAGGCTATCCGACACTGAAATAATATTTCAAATTCTTCTACTGGTTCCCTGAAATTGCCGCGTTCAAACAAACAAACTCTTCAGCTTTTTCATTAATAAAAGTATAAGTACACAAGTATAGATTACAAAATTTCACCATATATTTTACCAACAGTCGTTCTTGATTAGAGATGGGCGTCTTCCCGGAAAATTTCCCATTTACACCAGGAATTTTTAAAAATTCCCAGGAATAAATCGGAATTAATTATTTTTTCACTTTTCTTCCCCTTGCATTTTATTTTTTCCCTCTTGAATTTCCTTCCGCTGCCCATCTCTATTCTTGATATATTTTCTGATTTAAATTTGCCGACGAGACGACTACGGCATGCAAAATTGAGCAGTCTTGAAATATCTGACCGGGTCATGTCTTTTCTAGTCTTAAATTCTTAAGTCTAATTATAACACATTTTAAGAAATTGTGTGCTAATTAGGTATATTTGCAATGAAATAATAAAATTCGGGATAATCAAAACTAATGAATCTTCAAATAAATTAAAGTTACTATTTAGCATAATGCGCACTTCCTCAGTTTGAAAATATAAAAAATCATTATCGTCATTTTACTGAAAATTTAATTTCGAACATCGATTTTACCGAACCAAAACAGTAACCAGTAATCTAAGTTAAATAATTGAACATTTAAGACTTGGCCTCTGAAAGACATCTTAAATACTGACACCAGCAAAGCCAACATAATAATGTATTGCTCTGCCCAGTAATATATTTCACAGTAGTGTTGTTACGATAGTTTATCGACAGTGTTGCGAGTGATAATACCGTGGTCTTCAAAATCAGTCGAACTATTGACAATCGATGATCCTAAATAGGTCGATAGTGTTAATAAACTATCGATAAATGACGATATTTTCAATAATACGATTGCTAAAAGACTAAGTAATAGTGTTAATAAGGAGCGATAGTACGCCTTTCTGCCTCACTGTATTTGTTAATGTTGTTGTCTAGTAACCACGTCAAACGTCACGTTAAGAATTTTGAATAGGTAGTTGAATATAGCTTTTATTTATTGTTTTTGTACATGTAAGTAAGATCCGATAATCTGTACTCCTATTACAGCCACAGACTTTCCTCTGTCATAGTATAGTCCTTTTCATTTTTTTTCTGTTAATGTTGTATTAACTGTTTTCTTTTATGTACAATAAATAATTTTACATGCATACATACATACACGTCAGAGGCTAAAAGGCGGTTCCGAAAAACTCTGGCACCAGGGTGTACTTGCCGATTGTCCATGTAACCCACTTGATATGATGATGATGAACAGTAAAACTATCGCTATCGCACCAACACTATTTCACAGCGACAAATAGCAGTCAGACAAGCCAGACTAGATTTTAAGCCAGACATTTCAGCCTCTCGGCAACATTCACTGGACGTGACTTAGACTGGCTTTTCACTATAAGCTGTATTAAGAAAACGTCAACTGTGAATTTGCTAAGTAAGGGTTATAAGACGTCCTATTATCTATTTAAGGCTAATTTGACATTTTAGAAATAACTTTCAATAGAGAATAATTCAATAGAAATAGAATGCAATGGTTTAAACATTTGGTTTTATAAAAAGGGCGTCTGAAATAATGGGACAAATTTTCTACTTTGTATGTGTTTCGGGAAGTAAATAAAAGACATGTAGCACAAGAATGCCAGAATTTAAAATTTAAAGAGTCGAAAGGTTTTGTATGGCGTGTAATGTCATTCGAACGACGTCGAGCGGAGTTGCCCGCCGTTTCGTTTTGATATTTCCTTTGTGTTAAAAATCTTAACAGTGTCAAAATAATTCTAATTATCAGCTCATGACTTTCCTGTTATAGGATTCAGAATTTGTGTTGTAAATTATATAGAGCCAAAAATCGATTACACTGATGGAAATCTTTGTTTATTGTGCTATGATTATGCTAAAATAATTATGAACTCGTATCGCCTAAAAAATACTAAAATAACTTTGTATCTAGGCGTCGCTTTGATTTCAAAACCAATGTTGCAATATCTGTAAATATCACCTGATTGCTAACTAGTCTATTTGTTTACTGTTGAAACACTCCCACATTTGTACAATGTTTACTCTGGTTTGATTTGAAGTCATGAATATTAAATATCAATTGACTATATTTATTTTGGAGATTGCTCATTGCATTCTGTGATTAAGTAATAATTAATTAAAAAACATTTTAACATAAACACCGGTAACCATATCGCAGCTTGAAGGTAAAATTATGGTAGCACCCACCCACACAGAATGCAATCAGAAAATGCAAAAATCTGAAACTGCGAGACTATTCTTACTGTTGATCCTCTATTTTATTGAATTTATAATAAAATACCAAAGAACATTGCAGTAGTAGAGAGTGATAACACTTTTAAGCATATGTTGGAACATCATTTAGTAAAAGTGTTATTACTCTGTAACTGAATTATTTACCTACCTTAGAATTTTTTTTGATGATGGAAGTTATTGTTTTTGGTGATGGATTTAATTATTTATTTTAAAAATAACATACTTATGTAATGTAATTTATGGACGTATATGTAAATTTACTAATGTTTTAATCAATGTGTTTGTTGTAACAAAAAATTGTAAATTCGCAACACCCTGACAGGGTACATATACAGTACCTATATAATACAATCTGACATTGTAAATGTAAGCGAAAAATAAATGAAACTAAACACCTATAATTGAATAACTAATAATGAATAAAATTGATAAGACCAATTTGAAACTTAACTGCAGAAACTAAATTCGTTTTTAACCATTTACATTCCACTGCTGGGCAAAGGTCTCCTCTATCTCCCTCAACGTAAAAACTAAATTACAACAGTAAAATAGTACGGCCGTCCCTTTGTTTTATTTTCACTTCCTGGTATTATTCTGGCTAAATAAATATTGACCATGTGCTTACATTTCACGACTTAGCAATCGGTATTTATACTAAAGAGTATAAGAAAACTCTTAGTCTGCTGTCTACAATAACTAGTAGGTACTTTACCCCCACTTTAGTATCATTTGTCATTCACACTATGCCTTCTATTCGTGTCACGTTCAGCCTAAATGATTGACAGGACGAAACTGAATAAAAATAGGTACCATTTCTCAAAAAATAACATTTCATAAATATGCCAACATTTTCGAAGTAAATAAATAATATATTTGTATAATGGTGAAATATCTCATTACTGAGAATATGTGAGAGACGTACGTCAATCTGCCTATTTCACACATTCGCTTCTCGAGAATCAATCCAATTAGTCGTTTCCTATGCTCGTGAATTGTCAAATAAATGTGACAATATTATAAGATTGAAATATTATTGTTTCTAGGAACGGGCATTTTTGAGGCAATTTTAAAAAAATATGAAACTTATTAATTTACACTTTACATTTAATTTGTTTTAAATTTAACTATAAACGCAAAAAAAATAAAATGGTTTAATTCACAATGGAGAAGAAACAGCAGTAAGATGAAATTTAGACACAGAAGTAAATCTAGCTGTTTTTTTCTAAGTCCGGTGAAATTATAAAAAACGACTGTGACAGACAGACAGACAGACGACATTATTGATCCTAAAAGGGTTCCGTTTTTAGCTTTTGAATTTAACGCATATACAAAAACACTTGTGGATTAGTTATATAAAAATAATTTATTTTCTCTCAATTAAAGCATTAAATAATCTTGAGATCTAAAAATTTGTACAAATATAAATTATTTCATATGCTATAAGATTTGTATACAATTATTTACTATGAATAAATTTACTTTCTGCTAATTAAGTACTTTAAGTGACGATTTATATGAAGAAATGTTGAGCAAATTAAGTAGGCGACAATGTCAAACATTTTCAAGTTTAAAATAAACTACAGGTCTAAAATCATAAAAATAAAATATTGATCAATTAATCAATATTTTAAACATTTTGTCATAGCGCAATCATTGAATTTTTGGTTATTATCTATGTACCAGTTGTTTCCATCAAAATCCCTAAATGTTTTGATAGAGTTACTGATAGTATCGCATTTATTAGTCAAGCCCTTAAAATATTTCATTAATATTAAACTTCGTAAAAGGCGGTTTTATATAATTAAAATCAATTTGTTTTGTTCGCGCGATGTTACTGTAATTGATGGCTGATAACTTCTTTCTACGGGTCTTCTGAGGGCTAAAGAAGTCGACTTCATACAGGCCGAATTTTACACTGAAAATAAAAAAAATAACGAATTTTCATTATACTTTAGACAGGATAACGGTAATAAAACTAAAGATCCCGACTGCGTTAATATTATAAATGCGAAAGTCTGTCTGTTTGTCTTTTTGTCTGTTACGCTTTCACGGCCAAACCGCTGAACGGATTTTTATGAAATTTGGTACGAATTTAGTTGAAGACTCGGGGTCAAACATAGGCTACTTTTTGATGCAGGTAGAGCTGCGGGAAAAAACTAGTAGTAAGTAGTGTGAGCAATATTGTTGAATTAACATCAAGGGCAACAAGTAGTTGTCGTGAGATAATAATGTCATTATTAATTCATAGTTAAATTACATTGTACATGATTCAATTCTATTCTAAACTACTTAAAAACACGATGTAAAAACTCATCATAATTGATATCGAATACCCGATATATATTTATTATTTTAGTTCAAATATTATATTTCCGATATATAGCTGTAAAAACAATACCTCTCTCATTTCAATCATATTAATAATAAAGACAAAATTTATAAAATCAATAATTGACATATGAAGCTAACTTTTAGTATACAAGTCGTGTTAAGTTATTTAGGAGACGTCAACCGACAACAGCCTTTTTAGAAATTCCTATGAGAGTCCAAAATTTTGTTTACGAAAATGAATTCATCACGTTAAACGATGAAATCTAGATATTTATATAAATATTTTTTTATTTAAAAGTTCTGTATTAAAACTTATTAACCCGATTTGAAGAAAGTTATGGAAAACAGTAGGCACAGTCACGAGCATTAACACATATACAAATGTATTTAATTTTAGACCTTGTTTTAATGACTTGAGACCCAATGGACGTACATGTTATGCTCGTGACTGTACTGTACACACATACAAACCACAGGTGAAACCGCGAAACACTTAAAAAAATATCACTTACGTATAACCATCTTTCCATTCGAAGTCATCCATCAGAGTCCAAGCGAAATATCCTTCAACATTACATCTATCTTCGTAAATCGCCAGCCACATTTGATATAAATACTGATTATAATACTCCACTCTCTCATAATCCTCTCGTCCACCGAAATCACACATCCCATTTTCCGTGACTATTATTGGTATTTCATCGCCATATTGTTTTTTAATCCAATTTAAAAGTTTCCGGAAACCTGGCGGGTAGACCTTAAAAAATAGAAATTTTTACTGCTCCGTTGTTACAGTTATTTCAATAGAATAAATTGTACGCTGTTACCATAAGTAAATTGAATGTATATTATTTTTGAATCGTAATTTTAGAATTTCGTAAATGAAAATAACAAAACCGCTTAGAGCTTTAGGACTAATAAAATAATACATAGTCGACACTAAAAACCAAGAACATTATAATTAAAAAAATTAAACGTACGGTAAACCAATCGGCTCCTGGTTTAGGCCAATAGGGATTTTGTTCTAACTTTACTCCTATATCGTGATCCACAGACGGAACCCTCCACGTTTTCTCCATACTCGAACTAGACATCAAAAATGTAGTGTAATGATTTATGCCGAAGAAATCGGAGCTACCTCTAAGCTTAAGAATCTGTAAAAATGAAATTTATATTGCAATATTATTTTTACAAAACAATGACAAGAAAAGTAAGCATTGTTTGTAGTCTAATCAAATTATACGATGTAGTTTTATTACTTGATTAGACTACATAGTCAATAGTCATTCAACTAATGAAACTTATCTAGAGATAAAAAGAAATTGATATAATTATTAGGAACTCTACATTCCGCCGCAAAAATAATGGCGAATCGTTTTTTTATATCTTCTATGCCATGAAAGAAAATACAATGATAATCAGAGTTCCGAAGTAAAAAATATTTAGATGCGACCAAAAAAGCAGGGATAATAATAATAATTGTGAAATATTACCTCCTCTTTAGTAAATTTGGGTAATCGGGAACGTGTGAAATTCTGATATGCGCTGATACCATCGATTCTTTGACGTACTATCTGTGGATAATCCCCTCCCTTCGAATATATAGGGTGAGCATATAATCCAAACTGAAAAATAAAAAAGCTGTTAGGTATTATTTTATTTTTTTCACATTTTGGTTTTCTTCTCTTTGACAGAAAAGATACCATATTATTTGTAATTAGTGCTTTGTATATTTGTTTTTGTGAAAAAAAAATTGTAAATTCCTCATAATAATCATTTTTGACCTTTCGACTCGTAAAAAAGAAGAAGTTTGTTATTTTATTCATTCATTTTTTATTGCATTTAAAGAGAACCAAAAGTTTCCAAAGTAAGACAAATGTTACAGAGACATTGAAAAATACATACATGCATCTGCATATTCCTCTCTGCAGCTTCAACGTCCTCGGGATTTGAAAAGTTCTTTGGTTCTCCCCAAAAAGCGTCGAGTGTTATACCAACTCTACCTGTATTAGTATAAAACAAAAAGAAATAAATCCAGGAACTATTAAAAACTATTTATTATAAGTTTGGATAGTTAACATCAATAGTAATTAATTAATTCATCATCTTCATCATTGCAGTCAGTCCGCTGCTAGACATGGGCCTTTCCTAATGATTTCCAAAATGACCGGTGGGAAGCGGCCTGCGTCCAGCGTTTGGCTGCGACCTTTTTAGGTCATCTGACCATCTGCTGCGCCAACCGGTTCCTGGTCGTCATTCGAGAACCTCTCTGCCCCATCGGCCATTGGTTCTGCACACTATGTGCCCGCCCACTGTCACTTCAAAGAACTAATTTTATTCCCAGATACTCCTACGGGGCCCCAAAAATCTACACACAAATTTAAATAATTTTAGTGCTTGGTGGGTATTATTTCTAACCGGTTTTTATTTATTACTAATGGAACTTCAATTATGAGCAGTACTTGTGAATGTATTTGATTTTTTGTTTGATTATTAAATCTTTTTTCGTGTCTAAAAATAACAATCTATTTTTGTCCGATAATGTCGTCAAAAAGGTATGTATTTATTATAATTATCAAGTATAAAAATAACTATTTGACATAAATATTGTAAGTTAATAGTGATTATCAATGATTTGATGCAATATACGTAACTTATTAAGTACAATTATAGGTTCTTTTTTATCCAAATATTTCATGGGTGTTATAACGCCCGGTAGGAGAATGCACGTCTACATATAATATCATTATATTATGTTCAAGTAAATCATCGGCAAGTGGTGGTTTACAAGTTGCATCTACTGTGTCGAAACCCCAGAATTATAGGTGGCGTAATCGTCATATTTCTAATAGTAAATCCAGAGTGGTAAGATATTCAGGTGTCAAGTAGTATGCAGCCATGGATATATATTTTAATTCTATGATTTACAACAAATTACTAATATATCTGTACAATGAACATAACTGGAGCCTACATAAATATTACTAAGGCTTTAATCAAATTAGTCCTATATTTGTAATAATTTTGTACAAATATGTACATATATAAAATAATTTGTAACTAGCAATAGTTAAACTAACAAAATTCATATATCAAGATATCATTTATGATAAAATATAAGTGTAATAATAAATGTAACTATTCTTTTAATGGTACCCCAAGACCATTTAAGCGATAGCAGCGCATCCCCTACCAGGCGTTATAATACCCATAGTTTTCCGACTTTCCCAGAAAATCTGGATTTATTACGTAAATTTTGAAAACAATGTGTATATTTTTATATCAACGGTCGAAATATTTGGGCTTAATAGGGGCAACATGCTAGTTATACACGTATTATTTGTGCATACAAACTAAAGGGCAAGACATGCTAGGGCAAGGCCAATTACTATGGTTACCTTAACTAAGATTTTCGTAATACCACCATGATTTGAATATGTAACACGTGTTTGACACCTGTTTTAGGTGATAAGTTCTAATATAAAATCATTTAATGTACAGCATTCATCATCATCATCATTTCAGCCGCAGTTAGTTCACTGCTATACGTAAGCCTCTCCTAATGATTTCCAAAATGACCGAAAGCGACCTACTTCCAGCGACTGCATTATACGCAACAAAATGATTTGTATTTAAACCATATTTTAGTTTTTGTACTGTTAGTAAACAGTTTCAGTAAAAATTAAATATAAAAACAAAAATCAAATAAATCGTGCCCGTGTGGTACGTTAGCAAGAACGCTGACTGCATTGATTCTGCAAACGATTTTGAATGTGTTTTTTTTTTCAAGATGATATTAAAAAAATAGTATAGAAATCCACTCGTTCCTGAACGAATTGATTATTTTCACTCGCTTTCCATTTCATCTCAAATTAAAAATAAACTTTTTCTACCTTCTCGTTTAGCATAGAAATAATTATTTATATGCAACATCCCTTACCTTTTTGATGCGGTTTATATTCTCTCTCGTATAGACGGTATGCCTCAGCGTGTGCCAGTAACATGTAATGAGAACAAAGATATTCCCCAACACCGTGAGATTTCAATGCTGGCACAAAATAGTCATTGCCATAGCCCTAAAAAAATCAATGTCTCTTTTATCACTATCGAAGAGAAATCGGAATCAACTTTTACTCTGGTCAGGTCTAAACCGCGTAAGGCAAATCTTCAATTTATTTAGCGTTAGGGCTAGTAGAGCCATCATAGCCACTGAATTAATAATCATATTAACATATAGCTTAGGATGTGATTAGAAAAGCGTAGAGATTAAGAATATTGAATATACTTAGTGAGTTTGCTAAATACATTTCAGAGGTATACTTTTACTAAGGAAAAATACATGTCGTAAATGTATGTACGTAGTAAATAAATGTATGTACGTATTAATGTATGTACGTACTAATTAAATGAATGTTACAACCAAACATGTCAAATAGGTTTGGCTAGAGAAAACTTTCCCTAAGAATGTAACCGGAAAAGTGCTTGTAAAAAGATGAAGGCTAAATAACCTTTAATTGGAGTGCTATTTTTTAAACTTGTGTCTAAAAAATGAAAATCGTTCGACTCGCTGTTTCGAGATTAGTACTTCGAATGAAAATTGTACGATATCGAGCAAAACTCATTCGACTTCGATTTTGTATGAGTCATGTGTTTCAAAAAATAAACTTAGCCTTGTTTGTGTTTATACTTAGATATATGTAGGTGTATACTGATTCTTTTCTCTAATCTCTATATGATTTACATAGCAAATGTATTTGTACAAAATAACTAAACAAGGTCTATAATAAAGGTGTACTACTTAAATAATTAATTCCCATTTATTTAAATAACTTCATTATTCTTAGTTAATGTTGTCTAATGGTATGTTTGAACAAAGATTATGATTATACTGCCTGTTCCACAATGTATTATAAAAGCATTTCATATCAAATTAAATTGCAATATTTAATTAGAACATTTGATGATATGTAATATTCTAAATAAGTATTTTGTTTCATTCGGCATACTCATCTAATTATTTACTGTTCTAGCTTGTTTTTAATTATAACGCTTTCCGATTACATTCTTGATTTTAGTTTGTTAGTATAATTTCACTAGCTTTTCTTAAGTACTTTTTTTTAAGTAGATAACTTTTAAATACAGTGCTTTTATTCGAAAAAAATATATAGAAACATGGGGTTTTTGAGGTATCCTCAGTACTCGTAAATCGTCTTTATGAAATTCCAGGTAGATTGGTTTAGTAAATGAAGCGTGAAGAGAAAACAAAGAAATAAATATAAAGTCACTTTTACCTTTAATGTTAGATAAGATATGACAATTATGATTAGAAAATGTGACAGTCTTTAGTACCTACCTACTTATAGTTAAAAAAATTCTAGCTTGCTACTAATTCCTAAAGAAAAATTATAACTACAAAAGATTTATTTATTTATTGTACCAAAATGAAAAATACTTTGACAAGAATCTCATATTTTGCGAATAAGGGAATTTGGTGGACTTAATGCTTTTAAAGCATTCTCTCCCAGTAAACTATTAGGAAAAAAAGAGAATTATTTGTGCGACGCGATCTTTAAAAACTTAATGAGAAAAATCAATAATGCTAAATAAACATACTTAGATACAAAGATCGCTAAAAAGTAGTAAGTAGTACGCAATAAAGTGTTCATTCATTCATTCATTCATCGCTGTTTTTGGCAAAATTCAACTTACATTACAACAATGTTGATGCGGCTCGTTCATAGTGGTCCAAATATTAACAATGTCACCATAGAGATCGAACGCCACCCTCGCGTAATCCACAAAAAAGTCCACCAATTTACGGTTACTCCACCCACCCAGGTCCATCAAGGGGGTTGGTAGGTCCCAGTGGAATAGAGTAACTACTGGGGTTATATTGGCCATCCTCAGTTCTTCTATCAATGTCCGATAGTACGCCGCTCCAGCTTTATTTATGTAGTTATCGGTCCCGTGAGGAAGAATTCTGTATAAATTACAAGTTTAATGTTTACAGTTTGTTTGGAAATTGTACGGGTTAATTATCTTGGTTTATAGGATTTGCACTTATGGTGTGCTATCTTCGAAAAGTGTGACTCACGCAATATACCGCAGTGTGACTTATTAGTATACATAGTCATACATTTAAAAAATAATTTTAATTGTAGTTGGAAATATATTTATAAATACTATTTACCAAACAAATATATAACACGTTATTTACATTCCATATTGAAAACAGTCTTGGAATATTTTTATTTGCTTTTAAATGGGTTTTCAATCGAGCGTTGTATTGTTGGTACGTTTACCTGCATTATGAATGAATAAATGTTTTCTGAATGATGTTGGTAATGACAATATATATATATATATATTTTTATTTACTAAAGATTATATTCAGCGAATAACAACAACAAAGACTAATACTTACAAATAAATATCTACTTAAAAATAAAATAAATTGTTTTATTATAAGTAAGTAAGCTATTTATTTCCAGATTACAAGATTATTGAGCTAGAACTGTCTTTCTAAACTTTTTCATAAAAATAAAGGAACGTTCAATAAGACCAAGTTTACTAATTTATTTTTCGTCTCACTCTTTCACGTTATAAACAGATAAGACAAAAAGGGAGTAATCATACTTTAGTTAATGTAGGTTTAACGAACGTTCGTATTTTTTTTGTGACTACGGGGGAACAACTTTAATTTCCATAATGAATGAGATAATTTTCCGAACCTTTGTCATAACGCACTATAAAAAGTAAAATAGTATTAAAACTACCGTTCATTATCGAATGATATAATTTCCGCGTGGTAGATCGTAACAGTTTAAATCTGTACTCGTACTTTAAACCGCAAATTTATTTTCCCATCCAATCATACCTTTACAAATTTTCCAATAAACGGGTTCGGTTTTCCTGCAATATTTATGTTTATTATATGGAAAACCATCATAAAATCATCAAGAAACGTCACTTATTGAACAAACAAGACTATTAATTATATTATTGATTTTTGATGACATGAACCTATCGTGTGATTACATCACACTACCTGATTTAAGTAGGTTAGGTAGGTACCTATGTAACTATATTATTTAGAAAACATTTTTTTTTTAATTAATCAAAAGCAATAAAAAATGTAATAAAACTATCTAACCCCCTATCGTTGTCTACCATTATAAATTGTAGGCCGATATAGGATAAAGTATGCACTTTATCGTATAATTTAATATTATATGTAATATCTTAATATTTCCGACGTTTCAACCGTGTTATAACGGCCGTGATTGCGGCCGTTCCGTGACTAGCAGTGCGTTAGTTTAAAAGTAAATGTAGTAGGTTAGTATGCTTATAAATTACTGTGTATACTAGTGCAATAGTAGTTACCTAGGCCATGATAAAGAAAATCTATAATACTTGACGTTAAGTTCTTTGATCATTTTGATATCCTCCTTATATTTGTGATATGAATCGGCTGCTATATCGCCATTGGACCAGTCAGAGGTAAATTCTGGATGTTTGTGAAGATACGTGTCCCACATACTTTCACCCTTACCTGTGACAAAAATAAATGATAAATTTTAAACGTTGCGGAAAAAGTTGCAGAACGCTTTGGAGCATCGGCCTGAACGATTTCCAAAGTCGGTGGTTGGAGTTGGCTTTGGATACAGACACGTGGAGAGAGATGGGAGATAACTTTGCCCAGCAGTGGGACTTAAATGATATAAAAAGACCACGTCGGCAAATGAAACGTCGCGAGGAAATTGAGGAGCCTGTTGCTTCCGACCGATCAATGCAGCTGGTATAATTATGATAGATTCATTTTTCTAAAAATATTGCAAGTTTTCCGAGGGGAGGTCAGAGACTAGAGAGAGTTGCGTTTTTTATTTTTTTTCGTGTCATAGATTAAGAAGAAAATCAACACTGTTTTGTTTTGTGACCAATAGGAAACAGCTATTTTGGAAAATAGATTATAAGAACCTAGACCTCAAGCCAATAAAGGTTTCACGTTAACATGTACTTTATACAAATTTATGTAGCTGTTTTTATATAGGTATAAAACATACTTCTTCTTCTTTCTTCTTCTTTGCGAGTCGACTCTGGCTGTTATCAAACTTCGGAGGACCAAAACTCCGCCACCGACAAGGCATTGTTGGTGGCTTCGTAGAGGTCCCTGAGCGTGCAGGTGGCCGGGCACGCAGGACAGGACAGGAGATGCGTCATGGTTTGGGGAGAGACACCGCACCGGCAGGCCACTTCCGAGCAGTAGCCCCACCTGAACATGTTTTCCTTGCTTCGGCCTACGAGAGTCCGGAGTCTGTTTAAAGACTTCCATATAAGCCATGGCAGGTCATGTCCAGGAAGGAGGCACTCCGATAACGGCAGAGATGAGGCCGAAGGGTATCTCTCCGTCCAAATATCCACTCTAGACTGAGAGGCTTTGCCAGTTAGTGGTTTTGTAAAAATAAATAAAATATACTATAATAAAACATACTATTAAATTGTGAATAAATAAACATTTTGAAACCAGTTTTAGAATACTTGAAATGCAATTTTTTTTATAATTATGTCAGATTAGAAATTTGGCTCCTTTAAACCCGTTTGATAACGGTTTTTTGATTCTAAATTCAGTTTACGACTAAGATAAATTCCGTTAAATATCCATACTTCTATACTAATATTTTATCAGTGCGAACTGTCTGTCTATCTGTCTGTTATGCTTTCACAAAGCCAAACCGCTGATCGGTTTTTGATGAAATTTGGTAATCATATAGTTGAAGACTAGGGGTCAAATGAAGAGCTCTTTTTGTAGGTAGGGCTGCGAGGTATACCTGATATTTTATATGCTAATTTCATGATTTACAAAAATGGTCCTAAGCAATGAATCTGTAGGGCATTTTTTTCTAAAATGTTTGTAAGATACATTGACATAAACATTGAAATCATTTGTAAGGTACAACGCCTTATAGTGAATACATGACAAAACTGACATCATTGATGATATAAAATAAATAATTTTGACTGATAAGTGCTAGAATTTGGTTTACAATTTTCAGTCCCATTATTAGCAAAAATTTCTTTTTACTTTAGAAATACGGCTAATACATAAAAGCGGGTTTCCTGCTAAAATATCACACATTGACCTATATTTTGGAATAAAATTATTATTATTTTACCCAAGTATGTTAATGACATTAGCCATTTAATATTCGTCGTATTTCCGATAATTTTAAGTTCAAGGTTAAGGGTTAAGGTCATGTTTATCAAAATATTAAGTCGTTATCCTTATGAGGACAACTAATTAAACTTTATTTAAGTTAAATTGACATTTAAACTAAGTTTAAGCACAGGCTACATACAAGTTATGAAAGCAAGTTCATTTTAAACCACGAACCGTTATAATAGGTAATGTATGAATATTTGTGCCCACAAAGTATATAAATACCTATTCTTAAATTATAGAACAGTGATAGTTTATTATTAATTCGAGTGAAATCTACAAAAATTGTAGAAATGTTAAACTTAATGCCAAGTTAACTATTGGTCTAAGGGGTCTTAGAGAAAATTTCAGCAAAATCAGTTTAAAATCATAAACATATGACAAACTTTCGAATTATTTTTGTAAGGTTTATTATTTGAAGTCTTGTGTCGGAGACCAAGATCCGTTTCGGGTCGCTGAGCCAAAGCAGTAAGTATAATATTTGTATTAATTATCTACATAAATAAGCAGTAGTGTGTTTAGAGTATTGTCACATAAAGAAAAGCGAGATAATGAACTACCCTCTACCTATGTCGATAACATATTGTATTTGTACCCACCTCTATCATACCATAGAATCATGTCCAGGTTTTTCTAATTTTAGAGGTTTTTAATCAAGTGGTAAAAATGACATCCTAAATCCTATCAATATGCTTTCGCTCGTGGTCTATTATGTATCTTGTTGGCAACATTTATCTCTGTTTTTTGTGTATAATTAAGTAATGTACTTAATTATCATGTAATGTTACTTCTTAATCAGAATGTAATTTTCATTTCAAAATTTTTCCCTTAGATGGGGGAAACTCTTGTCTCAGCAGTGGGACGAAATAGGAAATAGAAAAAAATATTCTTAAAAGCTGCTAATTATACCGATTTTATTTGGTTTCGTTTATATTCACACAGTTGCCCATATATTGTTATTTTATCATCTGAAGACATTATTCTTGACATTGAATAAATTATTATTTATATTGACCTTGATAAGTGCACAATAAATCTGATTTTACTACTAGTTTCTTACTTTAGTAGTCTTTTTTAGTTTTGATGTTGCGTTGAACAGGGAACAGTGCAGATTTTTTGTGTCTGAGGCAAAGATCCTCATTGAGTGGCGGAGCCATCGCGACCCATGTATCTTGGGGAAAGTTGTTCAGTTGCATGAATGGAGTCATTGGACGATGGGTCCAAAACGACAAAAATTTCACGTTGTATATTTATTTTTAAAATAATAGATTCATAAATATACATGGTATATAAACAAATGATTACCTTATCTCGTAAATCTGATAACGTAAATACATAAGAAATTAATGAACTAAATATACAAACATAAGAACATACCATCAGCGTTCCAACCACCCTCAATTTGAAATGCGGCCGTCGAGACGCCGAACATGAAGTCATCAGAAAAGGCATACTTCCCTCCATTTTCAGAACCTCCTAGCGTCACTCCATGCACATGGCAAAAGAGGCTGCAACGAAATAGTTAGTTATTGCGAAAGTAAAATACTACAGCATAGATAGATGCCAAGTATTCTTCACAGCTCTCTTTTTCTGTATTCTCTATTTTTATACAAAAAACGTTATTACTTTATAGAAATATATGTTATTCAATTATTAATCCCTTAGTTAACGTTAAAGAAGGAAAATAAAACATTTAAGTTAAAACTAAAGTATATCTATACAATCGTAGGAAGATAGTTTTAGACTGTAGACTTTTTTTTAAATTATACATACATTTAGGTATTTTTTTAAAATCCGAAGCAACTTATAACGTTTATGATATGCATCAGTCAATACCATTGACAAATGAACGTTTTTTTTTTTGTATACGGTCTCGAAATGGCCTCTAAAGATATTTTAGCAATGCAGGAAATCATAAATGTTGTTAAAAATTAAAAAGTATTTTTTGTATGATAAACTATCGTAAAGTTTATCAACTGTAAAGATTATAGACATAGCCAAGTGGAAAATAAATTTAAGTGCAGTATTTGATAAAGTAATTACTTGTGCTAAGAACTTGTAGGAAGGGATATAAATCAGACAAATCGTGGTGCAATTTATTTGTCAGATTACAGATAAAGTGCTTATACATACACTTACATTACTGCCGAGATATACAGGATGATCTTGAAACTACTGGCAAAATTCTTACAGCGTGTTTAGACCACATAAATAGATCTAGTTCTGTAAAATTAATCCACTTCATACAGAAAAAATTGTGAAAACTGACAAAACATTTTCGACCTCCTATAAAAATTTTGGAAAGAAGGTTAAAAAATTTTTGTCAAATTTCACTGATTTTTCTATTGAAAGTGGATTTTTGTTTTGATGGGCTAAACAAACTGTAAGAATTTTGCAAAAAGTTTCCAAATCACCCTGTATTTGTGCCTTTGTTCTCTATTATCGTTATCTTAAACTCGTAATCCTATCCTATCTAATTTATATTCGTGAAAAGTAGTTTGTATTTTGTTTGGTCCGACTTCTTTACTATACTGATCTTTCTGAATTTTAGCATACTCTTCTTGAAAAGGTAAATTAACTACTGAAGTTAAGGTTTAATGATGCGTTTACGGAATGTAGAGCGCATACTTTAAAAATTATCAGATGAGTTAATACGGGCTTCGCTAGTATTGTCAGTCAAGGGCATGCGTAACGCATGTATGATTGATTATTTTTGTTATTTTTTTATTTTGTGGTTTGATAATAATTTCTGAAAAATTTTGAGCATATTACGGACAAAAAAGTAAAGTTTGTCCCGGCTGTAATCGCTGTATGACAGCGGTGTCAGATGCCTTTAGCCTGAAGATCTGTCAGTTTTGACACATCTCAAATCGTGTTCTTTTTGGTCTGGTTGTCATGTAATAACCAGCACCGCTGAATATAGAGCCATGGTCAGCGTACCCTAGGGTCTAAAGCATAAGCAAAGGATGCAACTAGGAAACACGCTCGGACGAAGCAGACACCTCAAGTTCTGATGTAGATTTCATTAAAAACAATAAGATACGTTTGTACTTCGGTGGGTAATTAATTTGAATTTATCATAAATTTAAGTTTAAGAGCGGGGCTGTTGTCGGTGGAGTTCCTTCCATTCTTGTCTTTTATTTGCCAGTTCTTTTAGTTTTTGACGACACGACTTAATAATGATAATAATATAAAAAATAAAGGTTGAAATCTTTGCAATGTGTTTAAAATATTGCATCAGACGGAACTTTAAATATGTTACCTATGTGTATTCATTCATTCGATTAAACTTAATGCATTCTTTATACCTAGGTATTAGTAGATTATATCGCCAATTAAAATCAGTACTAGAATTTTAATAAATAGCTGTGTAAAGTTAAAAAAAGTTAAGTAAAACCTTTTGTATTATTTCTACATAAAATCAAATAAACAGATCCCAATTTACTTGCAGACTTTAACCAAAAATGTAACTTATTCATATATACTAATAATAATTATTAGAGAGTAGTAATAAAGTAGAGAGTAATAATAAAATCACTTCTTGTTGCTAGAAATAAGGAAATATTAAATTTTTTTACTGTAATTTGAATAAATATAATAACAGAAAAGAAAATTCAACAGGAAAATGGATCTAAAATGCAATGGGAAATATAAAAAGCTTCAAATATTTGGTTTGACGTTCAAATTTTATCACAACTTGTCGTTATCACTTCTTTTAATAAAAATAATTCAAAAATCAATAATCAGTTTTTATATTCATATTTTTTAAATTTTTAGTTTAGTTTAATGTTTTATTTATTTTATTTATTAAAACTTTATTGTTTCACAAAGTACACATATACTTATAACAATTGGCGGACTTAACGCTAAGAGCATTCTCTAGCAGTCAACCATTGGGAGAAACGGAAAGATAGTTTGGCGCAAAAAAGTTAAGGGGGAAAAATGTATTACTTATAGAGCATATTTTATCAAAAGCTTAAGTTTATACACTACGTAAACATACATAAAACATACACAAATACTATTCCATTTTAAATATATACCTATATATATACATATAATAATTATAATATACATATAATGTTCTAAATATTTTAAAAAAATACTTCGATTTTGGAATACCTCACTATCACACAAAGTTTAAAATCAATTCACTTACGAAACAAAACTTACACTGGCCATACACAAAAAATATTATTAGACACTGGCAACCATTCTTCGTTTCAAAAATTCATTTTTTTTTCTCACCTTGCTAGGACTGTCCTTACCAGAGCGACTCTGCTCGAGCTCCGCATTGTACAAACTAAAATCAACTCAGGTGACCAATTGTTTTAACAACGGAATGTTGCCTCGCGGAATAGCCTTCTTGGGTTTCCCTCAGATTTAATGCGTTTTGCGATTTTGTTATCAGTCGATTAATACCAAAACTGACTTGGGAAGTAAATTCGTATCGATGCAGTAATTAAGATTTTTTTTAACTAATTCATTTGAATTAACCCTACCACCAATAATAATAACCACAATACAAGATTTTAAATATGCTAAAATTAAATACATTATTTTATTTTTGCATTTTTTTTCCTTTAATTAGATACAGAGATTAAAAATAAATGCAATTTCAATAAATTATAGTGTAATAATATAGAACAAAGATAACATGAACGGGAATTAACTTATTACTGTACATGGTAAAGATTAATTAAATACTGGTAAAAAAGCGGGAAGTTGACAATATTAATACAGTAAACTATTAAATAAAATCTTATATTTCATCAAGATAACTATTTCATCATTATATTCGTTGGATAGCGCAGCGACCCAAAATGAGTCTTTAGTCCCTGATAAGATCTTCACATGTTATGCTATCATCAACAGAGGCTTTCTTTGTCGTCCATTGGCATCCAGCACTTTCCTGCAGAATTAGCCGTAAATTAGATTTTTTTACATAAATATCCGTTCCCGATCTTTAAAATTCCTAAAATTGTAACCTAAGCAATTACTAAAACTCGCTATCTGTGATAATAAATTTGTTTATTAATGATGTCGTTATCCTTATACAAGGCTTTACTTTCAAGTACATTAATAATGGCTTTAAAGGCCATACACAAACATTTTTTGATTAAAACTTGTCGATAAAAATTTCATTGGATCTTGTGCATTTGTAATATGAGCGAGTTTACAATGTATAATTTACAACGTACAATGTATAGACTTTGTCTACTTTAAGATCACTTTGACTGACTAACACTTTCTTGCTGATCTACTAAAATATTTAAGCCATTCGGAAAAAAAATATCAAAATGACCTGAATGGCTGTAAAAAGGAGCAAGTGTGGCTGTACTCTTTTTCCGACGAGAATACTAGCGTACTCTCCGATTCTCTAATTCTGTTTTATCATTTTCAAAATCCGCGATGAAAGAAGACTTAAAAGCTATAAACGGGTTTCAAAGAAAGGCAGTTTAGGATACAACCCAAAATAAATTATTTATTTATTTTGTCTCTAAAACTTTCAAATCAAATCATTTATTTCGGACGTCAAAGAGCCATAAAAAACAATTCAATATTAGAATTTAAACAAATAGACATAAAATTATAATGATAACATAAAATTAAATAACACCTAATACATATTTAATAACAAATATAAACATCAATTTTGCTACGATAATCTCAGCGGCATAGGCACTGGGGTATGTCTGTCACAGTCACAGCATTTATGCATATAAGTTGTTCGTCCTTCGCTTACCTGGCAAATACATACATACGCATATCACCCTGGTGTCAAGTGGAATAAACCATCATCATCATCATCTAAGCGCTTACCCAGTTGTGTCCTTAGCTGTTCGGAGCCAGGGTCCGCTTTTCTACTTTTACGTCTCCACTTCGCCCGGTCTTCTTGGTCTAAGTGGAATAAACTGAATACTAGAATGTGATAAATGATTTTGCGAGACCTTGAGGGCATGACGCGCGCTTTGCCAAATATGGCTAAATAATGGTTTTAATCTTGAGTTACACTTTCTCCGTCCAAGCATGTTTCCCACTTGCGTCCTGAGCTTACGCTTCAGAGCGTAGGGATTCATGATCCTAGATCAGGGGAAAATCATGATCCTAGATTTGGCGGTACCGGTAATTAAAGTGGAGCCACTCACTGCCATCTTAACTTCGTAACTCTTTCTACATGGAAACCAGACCATCAGAAACATGACCAGTTGTGCATTTACTGGCCAACGCTTTCAGATTGGACGGACAATTGCATTATATATACTAAAATTTCAATGCGAAATTCTGTCGGTCTGTCTGTCTTTTACTCTTTCACGCCCAGACCGCTGAACGAATTTTGATGAAATTTGGTATGAATATAGTTGAAGACCCGGGGTCAAACATGGGCTACTTTTTTGACGCAAGCGGAGCTATGGGAAACAGCTAGTTTTGCTTTAAATTAATAATATTCAGTTCTAGTTCTGAGATAAAGCTTCTATTATCCAGGTTATTGTACTGTTATGTATTCTCAATTCTTTAATTATTTAATTTTTTTTAGAAATGCTTAATCAATAAAAAGTAGGTTAATATAACATTATAGTTTATAAGAAACAAGAGTGTAGGTCATCAAGGTCGCTTTCATTTGTTTCCCAAGAACATTTTTAGACAGGTAAGACCATGTTCTTTATTTCCTTTATGTTTAGTATAGTCAGTATGTGTAGTATATAAAAACTGTGGATCAAAAAAGATGACATACACAAAGTAAAAAAAACTCTGCATACTTTTACTATACAATCGCGTAATAACATTTTTGTGACTTAAAAAAAAATCTTTTATTTTCACGAAATTACTCGTCTTTTCTTTTTATTTGTTCAGAATTCAAGCAAATTTAGTCATTAAAATAAATAGATTGTCTGCTTGCGTTTTTATAAATAATAAATACTCGTAAATAAAATAGTAACAGGAACGCACACAAAAAACAAACAAACACTACTTACCAACAGCTAGGTTCCCACCCCCCGGGCCACCGGTTATATGAAAATCAAATAATGTTTTACTCGTATTTTCCAAGTTATTCATTGCATACGGAACTGATCCAGTTAGTATTGATATAATGCCTTTTTAGGTAACCGGAAATATTGTTTACTAGGAAATGTATGAACATAATTTGTATTACTCTCATACGGCTCTCAAGTATATAAAATGTATACAAGTTTCTTGATTTTCATTTCGTATTAATTACCAGTCAAATGTTTACAGTCCGTCCACTGCTGGACATAGGACTCTTCTAATGATTTTCAATACGACCGGTTGAAAGCGGGCTATATCCGGCGTTTGCCTACTACTTTTTTTTGGTCATCGCTGTGCATGCAGGTTCGTGGTCGCAGTTGTGGGCCAACAGCATCTAGGCACTCGAGACTTGAGATATGCAATGGACCAAGATGATGATTTTATTTATTCATTAACTAAATTAAGACTTTTTTAGAAACAACAATTAGACAATTAATAGAACTAAGATTACGGCAAACTGGTAAAGACTACAAAAAATAAATTAGGTATCACATATCTATGTCTATCATTTTTTCATCATCATCAATATTTCAGCAGCAGACAGTCCACTGCTGGACATAGGCCTCTCCTAATGATTTCCAAAATTACTTATAAGATGATCTATTAAAAATTATATTTTACTTGCCATGAATCAAAGATGAATTGTCTTAGTATCGAGAGTTTGTTTTGAAGGTGCAACACTTTGCGCTCGATATGAAAGAGTGAATGAAAGAATTCTATGAAAACTTCGACGAAAGATTTATCACTATTCGCTTAGAATGCCACAAGACGGCAATACCATGTGTAAGATGATGAGAGAATAGAAGTGCCACTCCAATAGCAGTTAGGGTGTTTACGTTTAATCCGCAGTTGTTATGTTGACGTAGGTATTCAGGACATAAATTGCAATTATCAAAAAAAAAATTCCTTCGTTCTCAATAACCCGCTCTAACTGGGATGACAACTGGAAATGTTTTTCCCAATTTGTAACAATCCATAACTATGTGTTTTATATATAAAAAAAATAATATTTACTCTATATAATGGCAGATTTATTCCGTTACACGGATCTCTTGCAAACAAATTAATTTTTATTTAGACTAAGTCAAACACTCCTGATGTTGCAGGCGTCCATAAGGTATGGTAACCACTTCTTATAAGGTGACTGTACCGTACGACTGTAAAGATTAAAAAAAAGAAATTTATTTGACAGAATTTTCACTCCCCTAATAATAGTCATACATCGATCGACATATTATTTCTTTGCGGATTTAATAAGACGAAGGCAGTCCCCAAGTCAACCTTCTATAACCTCATTAAATCATCTCAAGACACCGAAAACTCACCATAAATAGCATTGGATTGCTTCCAAGTTAAACGTAATAGTTGACAGTGGCTTTTCGAACCATTCAACTTATAAAAGCATTTTTGTGGAGCTCTATTGAATCTGAGTCTTGGTTCGCGTCTGGTATTGTGTAACTTTTATCGATTGATAAATCGAATAAACTACTTCATATTAACCTTCTTTTATGGTCTGTCTCGTCTATCCTTGACAGACATTTTTCTGAAACATATTTATTCTTATGGACTATTTACACATCTTCGTGTAAACTATATGAAAAAGAGTAAGTGGTACTAAACTTCTCGTACAGTCGTTCTTGGGTCGTAACGCCTTGCTACAGCGGAGAATGTTATAATTTCTATTTTGTGTTTTCCTAGATGTGGGCAATAAAGTTATATTGTATTGTATTGTAATGTGCGTGCAATGTGCACTTTTCCTTCAGGAGCCCTATTATCGAAATGTATGACACGTACGTACATATATCAAATAAAAATCGTGAGATAGGGAACAAAAATCATTAGATAACGTACAAAAGTTATTCGACTCGCCGATTTTGCGTGTGTCACACTTTTCAAAAATAACAATCTAGGTACTATTTGGGTCGGACTTACTGACTATTAATTTAAGACACATGCTTGGAGGAGCTCGTTAGTCGAGCGCGACGCGCGTATCCGTAGCGAATGCGTGTGTCAAGCGAAGCGTGACGCGAATACTATGGGATTAGTCGCCATTTAGAGGCATTGTCTATATTGAGCTCCTCCGTGCTTTGGAAGGCACGTTAAGCCGTTGGCCCTGGTTGTTATCGATAGATAGCAGTCGTGAGGCTGTGTCAGATGCCTTAGGGCAACCTGAAAAATTTTGACAGTGTTGGCCACTAACACACACCTCAGGTCATGTTCCTGTTGGTCTGGTTTCTCTGTAAAAAGAGTTACGGGGGTCAGACGGCAGTCTCGCTCCATTGTAATAACCAGTTCCGCCAAATCTAGGACCATGACTTATAGCATACCCTAGGCTCCGAAGCGTAAGCTGACGACGCAACTAGGAATACACAGTAGGATGATGATGATGAATTTAAGACACATGCTGATAATTATTACAATTTGATTTTTTGAGATGGTCAATTGGAACGAAGTTACTTATCGCGCGTTGCGGAAGGGGGCTAGACGGAAAAAATTAAGACCAAAAGTTGTAACGACACTTTTTGCTATAGTTGTAAGCCGTGCGGCGTGCGCGTGTTTCTCTGTCTGTCTCTCTCTCTCTCTCTCTCTCTCTCATAGAAAGCAAGCCAGTTATTTTCGTTTCGTCTTTCTATTTCGCATTGAACAGTGTGATGTTCAACAAAACTTCGTTCCATCCGGGTGTCCCTTGACACCTCACCCCTTTTTTTTCTTGAAAATCAATTTTATGTCATCATTAAATGAAAATATTTGTATCTTTAAATATGACCTTAGCAAAGTCTTCAAGTTCAAACGCTTTCAAACTAGCAAAATTTTGGAAACATCAAGAAAAATAACACATTTATATTTATTTCGAAAAGTAATGTCACTTTTACTTCATTTGTGAAAATTTAAGAAACCTGTATCTCATCACAGCCAGCGAAACGAAAATTCTAAATTGATTTTCGCGCAGTTCGGCAGCGTCGAAAAACATGCTCTATTTAATGATTCTGAGCCTAAACTCTATGTGAATAGGGAAATGATTATTTTTCGACGTACCAGTAAAGTTGAATATATCATTACATCAACGCTTCCCTGATTTATTCGCACGCCACGTGAGGGTGTGTCAGACACATCCCGCGGCATGTCGTATTGTTATTTATGGCTTCATATGTGCTTAGGAAAAAATTTGCTCCCGAATTCTAAAGCTATTCATTGAATATCTAGATATTTATATGCAGTTGCACTTGTTTTACCGTTTTAAAACGATAGTACGCTGTTAAGGTTATTCATTATTGAATATGTGCTTTTTGGCTTTAGAATAAAAAGTGTAACCTAAAATTTTATTTATTTATTTCATTACAATCATGCCACTTTACAGATTTCTCCAAGTAAGCATGAAGACTTAAATCTACGTTAATTTTATAATTTTTACATTTCATAATCTTAATCTTATTCTATTAACTGTCTCAAATGCTCTACTTCAAAAACTTAGTGTTGCTTGTTCGAATTCCGCTAATAAACAAGTAAATATATCGATGCCTCGCGGCACTTAGTTAATAATATTTATCGCATTCAATTACGATTTAGTTGCAATTAAATTGAGATTCAAAATTGTGTTAGCAGAATATTAATATTGAACATATCAAAAACGCATCGTAATTGAATATCAGTTGCATGGCCTTTTAAAGTTTACTAGCGGCTCTGTACGTGCTTCGCTACGTATAAAGTTATAAATGAAGAACCGCTCGACCGATTTTGTGCAAACTTCATATAAACCATCTACTAAATAGTCTGAACAAAGCCTAAACATTGGTTTGGATAGGTGAGCCCGTTCTTGAGTTATAAAATTACAACGAAAAGTGGCATTGATTTATATATATATATAGATTAGCGGATTGACACCCTGGACGTTTGCTTTCGTCCGTCTGTTTGATTGTACTAAGCAGACTTTATCTCGTAAACAATGATACCCCTTTTCCATTGTCACTTTATCAATTAATAGATATTAAAACTAAGTATAACCCCAGTCTCAGTGTAATTTTTAATAATGTGTTTTTTTTTGCATTGGATAAATCTTAGTTACCGAACCTGAACAGATCTATTTCAAATTAATTGACCGAGCCAGCGAAGCATCTCCATTTCTACAATTTTGCTTTTGGTCCGGAAAATGTAAACGGATTTTTAAGTAACTTGACTCATGTATTCCTTGACTAATTAATTTTTTTTTGTCTAGAGCTTTTTGTGATTGGAGGAAAAAGAGGGGAAACGGGGGAAATATTGGTATAAAGTAATATCTGAATGGATCTTTACGAAACTTGGCACAATTATGTTCCGTGATTTTTTTCAAATTTTTGGTCAAAAGTTTTTTTTTTTATGTAGGGTAAAATGAAGGCAAAAAAGGGAAAACTTTGCAATAGGGTAGTTCAAGTCTATAACATTAACGAATTCGTCGCCTCCAGATGTAATGTGTTAGCACAGTGATTAAACGCTCGGTCTCCTAATCAGAAGGCCCCGTGTTCGATGCCCGGTTAGTGTTGCATGGCCTTTTAAAGTTTACTAGCGGCTCTGTACGTGCTTCGCTACGTATAAAGTTATAAATGAAGAACCGCTCGACCGATTTTGTGCAAACTTCATATAAACCATCTACTAAATAGTCTGAACAAAGCCTAAACATTGGTTTGGATAGGTGAGCCCGTTCTTGAGTTATAAAATTACAACGAAAAGTGGCATTGATTTATATATATATATAGATTAGCGGATTGACACCCTGGACGTTTGCTTTCGTCCGTCTGTTTGATTGTACTAAGCAGACTTTATCTCGTAAACAATGATACCCCTTTTCCATTGTCACTTTATCAATTAATAGATATTAAAACTAAGTATAACCCCAGTCTCAGTGTAATTTTTAATAATGTGTTTTTTTTTGCATTGGATAAATCTTAGTTACCGAACCTGAACAGATCTATTTCAAATTAATTGACCGAGCCAGCGAAGCATCTCCATTTCTACAATTTTGCTTTTGGTCCGGAAAATGTAAACGGATTTTTAAGTAACTTGACTCATGTATTCCTTGACTAATTAATTTTTTTTTGTCTAGAGCTTTTTGTGATTGGAGGAAAAAGAGGGGAAACGGGGGAAATATTGGTATAAAGTAATATCTGAATGGATCTTTACGAAACTTGGCACAATTATGTTCCGTGATTTTTTTCAAATTTTTGGTCAAAAGTTTTTTTTTTTATGTAGGGTAAAATGAAGGCAAAAAAGGGAAAACTTTGCAATAGGGTAGTTCAAGTCTATAACATTAACGAATTCGTCGCCTCCAGATGTAATGTGTTAGCACAGTGATTAAACGCTCGGTCTCCTAATCAGAAGGCCCCGTGTTCGATGCCCGGTTAGTGTTGCATGGCCTTTTAAAGTTTACTAGCGGCTCTGTACGTGCTTCGCTACGTATAAAGTTATAAATGAAGAACCGCTCGACCGATTTTGTGCAAACTTCATATAAACCATCTACTAAATAGTCTGAACAAAGCCTAAACATTGGTTTGGATAGGTGAGCCCGTTCTTGAGTTATAAAATTACAACGAAAAGTGGCATTGATTTATATATATATATAGATTAGCGGATTGACACCCTGGACGTTTGCTTTCGTCCGTCTGTTTGATTGTACTAAGCAGACTTTATCTCGTAAACAATGATACCCCTTTTCCATTGTCACTTTATCAATTAATAGATATTAAAACTAAGTATAACCCCAGTCTCAGTGTAATTTTTAATAATGTGTTTTTTTTTGCATTGGATAAATCTTAGTTACCGAACCTGAACAGATCTATTTCAAATTAATTGACCGAGCCAGCGAAGCATCTCCATTTCTACAATTTTGCTTTTGGTCCGGAAAATGTAAACGGATTTTTAAGTAACTTGACTCATGTATTCCTTGACTAATTAATTTTTTTTTGTCTAGAGCTTTTTGTGATTGGAGGAAAAAGAGGGGAAACGGGGGAAATATTGGTATAAAGTAATATCTGAATCGATCTTTACGAAACTTGGCACAATTATGTTCCGTGATTTTTTTCAAATTTTTGGTCAAAAGTTTTTTTTTTTATGTAGGGTAAAATGAAGGCAAAAAAGGGAAAACTTTGCAATAGGGTAGTTCAAGTCTATAACATTAACGAATTCGTCGCCTCCAGATGTAATGTGTTAGCACAGTGATTAAACGCTCGGTCTCCTAATCAGAAGGCCCCGTGTTCGATGCCCGGTTAGTGAGTTTTTATTTTTGTATTTTTTCTTTTTTATTTGCTAATAACAAGTTTTTTGGAAGTAATTGACTAAAAATCAAACGGAAATTGATACACTGGAATTAAAGTACATCGGTCAAACATACGTGATTTATTTTGCAATGTCCTTATCAAACTGGAAACAACTAGAAAGTATGTTTTCCGTGGAAATCGAACCCAGCATTCCAGTATAAGGCATACGCACGCCTACTGGATAGACAGTTGTTTGATGAGATGAACATATTTTTTTTGGAATACCGAATAAGCACCTAAGAAATAAAAAAAAGATAAATAACAAGAAAACAATAGAGTGCTAGTGCACTCTATTGTTTTCTTGTTATTTATCTATAACGTATCACAAATATGCTATAGATAATTTTCCAAATAGCAACATTCATAGTTTTACGTCAGAAGGCTCTGCGCGTTAAGGAAGGCATAGAGGTCGCTAACGTTCTAAAAACTCCCAATCTTACCCGTATCACAGAATAGTAAAGTACCCCGTACCGTAAGATTCTTGGGTACTATATATTCACGTTAAATTAAACTATTTTAATACCTATAGTTTTTATCGCGTTTTTTACTTTGTCTCCCGAATTTTAATATTTTAATTTAATGGATATTAATATTGATTATTGGAAGTTCTTAATTACTTTACCATACGCAAGGGGCTTTAAAAAAGAAACGCAAAAGCTTTACAGTTTTTTAGTTTCCGTACTCAAAGGGTAAAACGGGACCCTATTACTGTATATACGTACGCGAGTCCGACTCACACATAACCGATTTACTTTATATACAAATTTGTTGACGCTTTTTACAATGTCATTGTAGTGGCACTGTTCGCGAGGTCTACTGTTCACAAATCTACTAGTGTTATTCTACGTTCATTTGGCATTCAAAGATTACTTTTTCCATACTATCCATCCATACATAAATACTTAAATTAATATTATAAATGCGAAAGTCTTTCTGTCTGTCTGTTACGCTTTTACGGCCAAACCGCTAACCGGATTTTGATGAAATTTAGTATGAATATAGTTGAAGACCCGGGGTCAAACATGGACTACATTTTGACGCAGACAGAGCTGCAGGAAAACGGTAGTTATTTATTATATATATTTTTAAGGGCTAATCAAACATTACATTTTTGATAAGAATGCGTTCTATAAAGTGTAATTGACCCAGATGCACTCAATAGGAGGGATAACATTTAACACACACATATATATATATATATATATATATGTATATGTGTGTTTAAATATATTTTATTATAATTTAAAAAGAAAAGCAACGCATTGCATGAAATCCCTTAAAATACTCATAAATTGCGAAACAAATTAAAATTTCCATTGAAATAACAAAACCGAAGTGAATATTTATGCAAGCACGAATGAAACTTATGGAAGAAAAAGGATAATTTTTTCACAAACGTTTCTGAATGAGGATATTTTAAATTCCAATTTTGCACTTTAGTCCGATAGCAGACATGCAGATGGGCCAAAAATTTTGCATAGATTATTGGTCTTTTCCGTACAGCCCCTTATATATATGTTACTCTATTAACGTAGACATTATTCCTTACATACATATTTGAGCATGGCCAATGACCCGAGGGCACAAAAGAAAATTCATCGTTTGTCGGATCATCGAGAAACATATAATAAAATAATAATTTATAATCGAGAAGAATGGAATAAGCTCCATCGACAAGAGCCCAGCTCTTAAATTTATGATGATGATGTCAGGTCATCGGCGATTGAAGTGTAAAGGTTTCATTTAAAGTGGCTCCAACGCGGAGGCCAGACTTCGGAGTTCCGACCATCCTATGAAGAACGCTCTGAACCAGAGAAACTGACAGGAAGAGAAATATTTTTCTTTATCCGAACTAATTTCTTAGGTACCTACCTCCTCAGCTATAAATCAAATCACCAGGCAATATATTTTATAGGTGTGGATTATAAAAAGGCTATCGGGTAAGTGAGTAAAATTGAAATTCCAAAATTTGCCACCACGGTGCCAGCGGGACTAGATCCAGATTTGCATCAGTTGCAAAACTAAGTTATGATAATCTGGCTATAAGTTACAGGCTTGAGCTGGTAAGCTTTTCAATTTTATTAGGAGATGGGATACTTTGGCGTTAACTTCTGAAGAAATTGAATTTCCACCATTTTAATACAGCTGTTGGATCAGTTCAGATGTGGCTAATGATGCTGTTCGAGTTTCTACGGCCAAGAATAATTTGCGTATTTAAAATCTCCGTGGAAAGTTTAAAGCTATTTTTTTATTTCAACTTGTTGGGTGAAGTATTATATGCATATTTTAGTTTGAAATCAAACTGGCTTGAAGAAGTTTTAAATTTTAAATAGAACTAGATAATTCCTTCTTTTCTGAGTACAGACTTATTATGTCTAAATAAAAAAAAATCTTAAAGTTTTTAAAAGTAAGTTTAAATTATTTATTTTTTTGGATACTTAACTTATAACTTTTTCAAATATACGCAACGTAGAAATATTTTAACGTTTCAAATAATAAAATTTTAATCTTTTCTCACATGACATTTCTACAAATATTCCTATTAAGAATTGTAAAATTATTTTGTAATCAGGTCTATCAGTCTTAGATAACTCGAATGTACATAAGACATATAATGGGTTGGGGAAAAAGTTATTTCACCTTTATTTTTTAAATTCAAACATTTTTTAATATAGTTTATTTACATTTAACTAAAACATTTAGGTGCCATTTTGTCCGATTACTTTTTTCCCATTTTGAAGGTAGGAGGGGCATGATCCCATTGCTATAGAAATTTTGAGACTTCTGATCAAAATACCGCGACAAGTGGTTTTGGCAGTCCTCTCGTGATGTTAACCTGACACTGCCTAAAGAATTCTGAATAGACCGAAATAGGTGGACTATACGGCGGATGCATTAACACCTCCCAGCCAAACTCTCTTAATTTTTGCTGAGTGGCTAAAGATGTGTGAGGTCTAGCGATATCATGATGAAAAACCACACCCTTTCTGTTGATTAATTCCGGCCGCTTTCTTTCAACTTATTTCTTCAATCTCATCAGTTGTTCGCAGTACAGTTCAGAATCTATGGTCCTGCCTGGTGGTAACAGCTCATAATGAATAATGCCCTTCCGATCCCACTACACACACAGCATCACCTTGTTGAGAGTTAACCCGGGTTTCACAGTCTATGAAGCCTGGTCGGCCTTCGACCACGACCTGTTTCACACGTTCTTGTCGTACGTGATCCACTTTTCATCACCAGTTATTAGCTTCTTTTAAAATGGTTCGGTTTCATTACGTCGTAATAAAGAATCACAAATGAGTACACGCTTCATTAGGTTTCTTTCAGTGAGCTCGTGAGATACCCAATATCGAGCTTTTTTGTGTACCCAGTTTTTTTCAAATGCGCCAAAACTGTGTTGTGATCGATTCCCAGTTCTTTAGCTACGCCGTAACTACTGATATGCCGTCTTCCTCCACTTTTTCAAAAATGGCATCCATTTTATCCGTAATAGAGCGACCAGAGCGACGTGCATCTTTGACATTAAAATTTCCGGATTGAAAACGCTGAAACCAAATTTGTGCTACTCTCACAGGCAATTACACTAGGTCCATAAACATCGCAAATTTTTTTTGCGGCTTGCTTTGCATTTTTACCTTTTTTGTAGTAAAATTTTAAAATGTATCGAACTTATACATTAGATTTACTCATTTTGACAGTAAGAAAAACAAATCACAAATTTTCCTAATTTGAATTTGGAATTATCTTCTTTAAAATTTAAACTTTTAATGATACCAAAACCAGCCAGATATAAATAGTATAGCCAAAGAGATTTTATTACAAGTTCAAACATACAATATGCGAAAACACTTTTCCCCAACCTAATACTTAAAAAGCGTAATATTACAACATTTTCAATAAACTACGATTTTTACTGAGAAAACAAAAGGTTGTAAGAAAATCACTCGCGAACATAAAAAGCGTTTCTACTTCATTTTATCAACTCCTTTTCCTATAAATAAGATGAGCTATTTTCGATGAACCTTATTTTCAAACATGGACTTTTAGTCACGATGTAAGCTACTTTTAATGAGACTCGTGTTATAGACAATTATCTTTTAAAGTATCTTAAAATAAATTTGATGAGCTCGTTAGTCGAGCGCGACTCGCGTATCCGTAGCGGATGCGCGTGTCAAGCGACGATGTGACGCGACTACTATTGGATTGGTCGCCACTAAATGGCATTTTCTATCTCGAGCTCCTCCGTACTTCGGAAAGCACGTTAAGCCATTGGCTGTGTCAGATGCCTTAGGGCAGCCTGAAAAATTCTGTCAGTGTTGGCGACTAACACACCTCGGGTCATGTTCCTGTTGGTCTGGTTTCCCTCTAAAAAGGGTTGCCGAGGGCAGACTGGACTGCAGTCGCTGCATTGTAATTACCAGTTCCGCCAAATCTAGGACCATGGCTTACAGCGTACCCTAGGCTTCGAAGCGTAAGGTGATGAACTAGCAACTAGGAAAACACGTTATGATGATGATGATTTTAAAATAAATTGAGATAAAAACCATAATGGTTCCTATTGTAATACTTAGGCATTGAGAAAGGAAATGCGGTTTTGATGACCTTTGCATTTAGGCCTACGTAAGTACTTCGTATTTAAATAAAGCTTAATATTTAAAAATCGTAGCTTAAAAACACGCCAATAATGTTTGTATACGGCTAAGAGCGTCATTTCCGTATTCGGAAAACAAAGTCCGATAAAATGGGTAGCTAAAACTCACATTTGCTGATTCCTATCGGTTCAGTACATCAATCTTCCTGCGGAAATAAACTTGCCACGACAACACAGATCTATGCTTGCTAAAACGCAGAGAAGATTTATGCGAGGCTACTACAGATATTTTAAAGTCTTGATAAATGGGCTACGGTATCGGATATTTAAGTTAAAAATATTTTGGATAATTTTGTTCTAATTTGTTTTATGACGTGTTTGTTTCGGCGATGCTCTTAGTTCTGCAGAAAATAGATCCGAACGACAGAATTTTCTTTTAGGAATAGTAACTCGAATTTCCATAAAATTGTAAGCGTCGTTGGGTTGTTTTTTCACTTTCGCAATATGTTGAATTCTTATAATGTTTTACACGTTCCTTAATAATTTTAATTATTATTTTGTGTTTGATTTGGCGAAAATGAAGGGAAAAGTTTGCTGTAGCGGTATTTATGAATGAATTTTCCCACAGATGCTGTAAAAACCTAAAAAAGAGGAGAAATTCGTAGCAGCGTTTTATGAATACATTTCATATTTGGGTGATGTTCGCGTAGTCTACTGTTCACATAACAGTAGTTCTTAATAAAATACCTACTTAGAGATCACTAGGTACTATCAGTAGTGAGGACTGAGGATTATGATATGGTACAAGAAGAATAATTATTATGTAAAGGAACAATTTTTATATCGAAATGTATGTAAAAATCATCTCAACACTCCGTACTTTCACAACATAAAAAGGAGGAGTTTCGTAATACTTCTGCAAATACATTCACTAATTGACTTTACTTAAATTTTTAAAGATCACAATAAATATTGACAAATAATTACAAAAATATATTTAAGTAGCGGTCTACTGCTACATAAAAAGGCAAAATACTAACCCGCTCGATCGATTCTCTCCTTTCAGATTTGAAATACAACTAACAAGATGCAATAAATATAAGGTTGTAAATATGTAGGTAATGAAACGTGATTAAATATAAATAAACTCTACTTGGAAGAAACTAAATGCTCAATATATAATAGTCACGGCCTTAGGGTATAGCTGAGGCTATGAAGAAAATGAAGATTCATTACACATTTTATTTTTGATTGTTTTGATAAAATATTTAAAAAATATGAAAATGGCACAAACATCAACAACGCAAACCGTAGATTTGCAAATACCAAAAATATGTGTAAATAAATTACCGAAAACCGGAGGGCGTGTCCTGCCCTGCCCTGCCAAAAACACAGGGAAGTATTTAACGTTTTCATCAATTTTTCATAATTTTTTACTTATTTTTTTTATATAGCTTTTATTTTCGTATTTAGCCAGTAACAACTAAAAATAAAATTTATTGGACAAAGTTGTTTAGTCAAGCAAATAGTAAAGTCAAGCAAGCCGACACTCACGCTTGTTTTCAAATACTTTGCGAACACACACACCGCACCGAATACAGCACCGAAACTGCTCTTCTCAGCTTCCCGCCAAAAGTCTTTTACATATTATTTTACACTAGCTGTTTCCCGCAGCTTCGCCTGCGTCAAAAAGTAGCCAATGTTTGACCCCGGGTATTCAACTATATTCATACCAAATTTCATCAAAATCCGTTCAGCGGTTTGGCCGTGAAAGCGTAACAGACAGACAGACAGACTTTTGCATTTATAATATTAGTATGGAAGTATGGATTATCGTGTTGTACTTGTAACTTGGCCTGTGCGCTATTTTAAACTTCAAACATTTACTCGTCTAGATATTTATGGTGATTCTCTCAACTCTCCCTATTAATCGATACGATTGAAGAGCAATTTAGGCCAAACATTTATGAACTAGAAGAAATTCTATAGACAAGAGAGCTTTGGGTGGGTTATTGAGGACTATAACATTTTATTATAGGATTTTTAGTAGTGTGAGGTGAAATAAAAATTGTATAGGTATATTTCAAGTTAACGACAACAAAGACTGTTTTTGTTCTTTTTACAAGATGCAAGGGTATAATTTATTAATTATCCATCCAATTATTTACAGAAGTAGCAAGAAAAGTGATCAAATTAACAGTATTACCATTAGGTTTAATCACTTTTCTTGCTTCAGTTGGGGAGTACTTTGATATTGGGTATTTATTATTACTATTTCAGTATTAATTTTTTTGATATACAATTATGTTATTACACACAAACCAACATCGGTGGTAGCTCAAGATGGGGGCGCCCTTCCCGAAAATTTCCCATTTATTCACGAAATTTTCAGAAACTGCCGGGTAGCAATGGGAATGAATACAAATGAATGGCAATGATTATTTTTTCCTTTTCTTCCCTTTGCATTCCATTTCTCCCCTCTTGAATTTCTTTACGCTGCCCATTTCGTATTGGTAGTAATAGGGGCAGAAACTATGATTGACTACACATACTTGTACACTCTACAGATCAACAAGGACAGGGTCGAAATTTCCACAATGCCAAATGCTATAGTGTTAAGTTATTTTTATGTTACTTTCTTACTTACTGCATTGGTTCAGCGACCCGAAAGGACTTCAACGCACGAGTTCTTCACTCCTCCCTACTTTGCACCATTGCTTAGTAGTCTGCCTTTTATAGGCAAGGTCCTTGCATACATCATTTAGCGATATTTTACTATTAAAGTATAAGTATCAACTAATAAACTAAGTATAGTATTAATCAGACCATAGGTAGAATAATTAATAGTGGGTATTGACATTCATAATTACATTGTAATGCTATTTTATTACGCAACTTTCTCGATCATCATCATCATTTCGTGTAGGTTACAATGTCAATCGACCATGTACACCCTGGTGTCAGAGTTGTGCGGAACCGCCTCTCGGCCTTTGACGTGGTTCCTTTAACGACCACCAGATGGCGGCTGGGGCCCACGGCTTAACGTGCCTTCCGAAGCACGGAATCATCTTTATTATCAGACAATCAAGTGATTCAAGCCTGCAATGTCCTAACCAAACTGGAAACAACTAAACAAAGTATGCTTCCCGTGGGAATCGAACCCACGACCCCAGGGCCAAAGGCGAACGCCTTAACCACTGGACCACGGAGGCAGTTAGCTATTAACTTTCTCGATAGAGTTCGTGATAAGTCGCATTTTACGACAAATATGAATCTAGTTTACGTTTGAAATTTTGTTGCAAACATTGTGTGAAATTTACGGCTTATTTATAGATACGTAAATACATTTTTGGTATGATGCAACAACAAAGTGGCAGGTAGAAAAATGTGAGTGGTATACGTAAAACACAATGTACTCGTACATACTTACTACATATTATAAATATTTCCAAATGCTTCTCTACCAAGTTCCAGTTCTGTCTATAGTTTTTGAACGAAAACTTAAACACGTTGAACCTAGATTCTCTTTACTAATTTCAACTCCATTTTCATAAAACAAATCCATCAAACATTCATAGTCAAACCATAACGAGGTAACACATTACCTTTCTCGAAAATTGTCAAAGTGTCCCAAATTCGAAATTATTTCATCAGATTTATTACTTATAATAACAATATAGACATTGAATATTGTAACAGAACAATAGAGGTAGCTAAATGAACAAACTTTGCCTGTACTCAAATTAATTTAATAAAACATTCAATATTCGTAACGGCCAACCGTCAGTGTTCTGTGAGGGAAATTGTTCGAGTTTGCATCTTCTATAGTCGTTTAGCAGTTGGGTTTCATTATCAAACACTCTAGAGCTCTCATCAGGGTTGAAGGAATATACTCCGTTTCGCATGCGTGGGCTTTCTGTTAACCCGACACTGCCAGTGCGAAATGGAAAACCGGTGTGGGTAGACGTCCCGATAACTCCATAGGAGTATTTCGCGATCCATGTAACTCGATTTTTGCCAGTGTCAAAGTGAATGTGATTAAGTGATTAAAGTTTTAAGATTTTACGAGTGTTCGCTTTTTAAAAAGTGCGTTTGGGGTATTTTGTAAGTTAGTTAATAGGAATTAAAAAGTTTGAACGACATTTGGTATCGTTTAAGAAAATTTATTGATTATCAAAATCATTTTTTTTTTCCTCGCAAATTTTGTAAAGGAAGCTATTTTCTCGGTCTATTCTAAATTTTATGAATTTGGAAATGCTAATAATGGATTACGAAGTACAAATTAAGTATGTACAAATCTGTATAAGTATGACCATCAAAAATAATTACCACTTTTCTCTTTCGATGAAATATTATTAGGTGTCTTGTTTAGAAGTAAAAGTTTGTACCAAAATCTTAAATAGATAGAAATATAAATATGAAGCCAAAAAAGGGTTGATATTTGTCTAAAGTGATTTTTATTTATCAAACAAATACCACACATGGACAAAATTATGAAAATTTTAGTGTGCAAATTCTATTGAATTCGAACACTTCCTATTGGAAGTATGATAAATTTATTTATTTTTATCTGTTACGTTCATTTTCTTATTAAATGCAAAATAGTTAAAGTGTCAAAATCTATGAAAATATAGCCATTTTTGTATTTTTAAGAAATATTAGTTGTAAATTTAAAAAATATTTTTTAAACTTACGTAACATTTTACGAATGATTGAAATCAGTTACTCTATTTTCGACCTACTAAATCGTTAGGTAACTCCAATATTTTCGCTTTTATTTCTCTAGTCATTTTGAGCCCTCGGGGCGCGTCAGCAAAACTTCCAACTTGTCAGATTTTTCATCCCATAATACCCATAAGAACGAAACTTGAGGGTGACACTTGCTCAGAGTTTTACTTTGTGTCAAGTGGTTAAAATGTTTGTCGGTAGATACAGAGGGCATGGGTTTGATTCCCATGAAAAACATATTTTAGTTTCTAGTTTATATTTGATAGTTTGATTTGATGATTTGGATAAACATTTGTAAGTAACATTAGCGTTTGAAGAAATCAAGTAAGATATATTAATTTTTTACTAACATTTGTCACCCTGTACAGAGTCAATCGACCATGTAATCCACTCGGTGTAAAAGATTGAGAAACTTATATGACGAGACTTGGTCTAGACTTATGTAATATGTAGACTCTTTGAATGCATATTTGTTTTACATATCGTATGTATGTATAATCTTTATTGTACACAAAATATAATTATAAAATACAAGGTTCAACAAAAGGTCGACTTGTTTCAAATATAATTGTGTATTTAATATGTAAGATAAATAAGTAACGTTTAAAATATTACCGCAATTGCTAACGTCTGCGTCAGTAAAATCTCATTAGAAACACTGGTCATAACGGCTCTGTTTTGCCCACTGCTGAGCTTGCAGGCCTTTATGTTTCATATTGGTAGGTACGGTTTAAGTAGGTAACACTGTCAGATTTTATCTAATCGGACACAATCCAAAAAAAACCAATAATGAAATATAGCTACTACGGAACCAATTACTAGTAAAAAGTTAAGCAATTTTCTCGTCAAATATAACGTCACTTAATAATAAGCAACAAGCGGCAACAGCCGGCAACGGCAATTTTGATAAATTTACTATGAATTAATTGCGAGATATTGTTCCGTCTATACTAAATTGCTTCATCTGGCGCAATTCGACATCGCTGGTTAATAACTGCCCATGTAAAAGCTCCCTAATTGTACAAAGCTTCCCATAAAAATATTCTAATCAAGTGGGTTACATGATCAATCGACCCTGTATGCCCCGGTGTCAGAGCTTCCGGAACCGTCTATCAGCCTTTAATAACGTCGTTTACATATACCACCTAAAGATAGCAGGGACCGACAGCTTAATGTGCCTTCCGAAGCACGGAATTATCATTATTATCAAACAATCAGGCGATTTAAGCCTGCAATGTCCCGTCTTAAGCACACTGAAAACAACTAAACAAAGTGTGCTACCCATGGGAATCGAAAACACAATCTCCGGGTCTAAGGCATAGCATTCTTGCATTTTATACCTGCTTCAATGCACCTAGTATGAAATTATAATAATTATATTTTTGGATAAAATATTCTTCTGTATTTTATTTGAATTCGTAATAACAAAGCAAAGCTTTTTCATAATATAGTTTTACGGAATAGGAATATAGTAATATTTAAATTTAAATACTTATCAATAAATTTAAACGTGTCTTCAACGACTCAAAAGAAAATACGGTTGAAAATACAGGAAAATTTTAAATACAATACTTATTATTACTCATGCCTCGTATTTTTCCACCCGTAGTATTTTTGCATTCCGCTCCCAAGGGAAATATTTAGCATAGCGTACCTGCCACCTGATATTAGGTGTTTATTATGCATGCCTTTCTTTGTAAGTTTGCATATTCTGTGTCTTTACGATCCCGACTTTACGATCTCTTTTATATTTTTTGGCATTTCATTCTTCTACGTAATAGATTTACACTGGCATTTTAATTCATCTGATATTTGAAAATTTATAAAAATAATGTGCTTCATAATTTAGACTGGAATTTATGTTTTTAATTAGCATCTGGATATTATTATTTTATTATATTAACCTTAAAATGTAATTACTTTTTGCATAATAATAAGTTTTTATTGTATGATAGACCCATTTTTTTTCAGAGTCTTAAACTTTAAACGTTCTTTCCATGAATCTGTTTATTGATTGTCCATAAAAAAAAACTTTTGTAATAAGCAGGAGTTCCGTAAAATATGACTTCCTCATAAACTAACATATTTAACGTTCCCTCATAATATTTTCATGCATCACTTCATACCCGAAATTATTAAGTTCCTTACAACTTAGGGAAACTTTCTGAAACAGTCAAGTCACGTATGTAAGTAGTCGGAACTTCTCTCAAATTCACACCTTAGCGTAGATAACAAAAACCAAACTTTCTTCATTTATCTTTAACGTCTTTCAAAGATTGTTTTGGTACAGTAGGCATAGTTAATTACAACAGTTTGCTCGAAACTTCACCAAAAAGAAAGTAAAAATAATCTTCTTTTATTTTTTTCTGTTTAGTTTTTTTTTTCTTTTGCTTGCACTGGCTGAGTATAGACCGATTCTCTAGCAACATATGTAAGATGAGTGGGATTTAAAAATACTTTATCTGAAGGAGTTCTTTTTCGTTTGAAGTATTTATCTTAATTATCATAATATATTTATCTTTTAATATGCACTTATCGGCTGTAAAACTACAGCCGCACTCAGAGAAGCAAATTATACACTTATTGCAGACATCTCACAAAGGTACGATAAAAAAACACCAAAAATGACGTGATCTATCAAACGTTATGTGAAATGTTTTCCGCTTTGTCTCCAATCCCCCCAGGTGGTTCAAGAAATTGACACCATTTCGTATATTGACGCACCTCGTAAAAACAATTTAGATGGTGTAGCTAAATGTTCTATTTCGATTGTTCATAATACTGGTCGTGATAATCTTTGTAATGAGTCGTCGTTTCGTCGTCGTTTCAGCCGCAGTCAGTCCACTGCTGGACTTGGGCCTCCCCATTAATTGAGGGTTGTTGCCATACTCGCCACGCTTGGCAGGCGGGTTGGCGAGCACAGTTTCAGCGGCTTATCGTACTTCGGACGCTGCTGCTCATCGGAAGTATTCTAAAGCTAAGGAAGGGTGGGAAGGGTTTGTGTTTGGGGAAAGGATGAGGTACTAGGATGCTACTGACTCTGATGGACATGGGTTGACTCAGTAGCAGCTCGGGTAAGTCGGGCTCGCGTACCCGTGTGCTATGTATCCAAGCCATCGGACAGATGCTTGGAAATAACACCCCTGACTTTTTTGTGATGAGTAGTAGTTGTTAAATCAAAATATATTTTTAACTGTTTCCCGCAGCTCCGCATTCGTTTAAAAGTAGCTTATGTTTGATCCCGGGTCTTCAACTATCATCAACATCATCATTTCAGCCGCAGTCACTCCACGGCTGGACATAGCCTCGCCCAATGATTTCCAAAATGATCGGTTGGCAGCAGTCTGTACCCAGCGTTTGCATGCGACCTTTTTCAGGTCATCTGACCATCTGGTCGGTGGATGTCCAACGCTGCGTTTACCGGTACGCAGTCCCCATTCGAGAACCTTTCTGCCCCATCGGCCATCGGTCCTCCGCGCTCCGTCTTTAACTATATTCATACCAAATTTCATAAAAAATCCGTTAGCGGTTTGGCCGTGAAAGCGTAATAGTAACAGACAGATTTTCGCACTCATAATATAAGTATGGAAAAATGGCGCTTTTAAATCGTAATTTTTTTATAAAGTCGTCGTCAAATTTTTGTCTGAGTAAACCACTGTTGAAATAAAAGAATACGCTGAAAGAATATCAGTTCAGTATTGATTCCTACTGTGCCTGGCTTTAGTTTTAACAGTGTAGAGTACAACGCCTACAACATTACGTTGCTTAGCAATTAACAATCGTTTAATTGATAAAATGTTACATAATAGATTTTTATTTTTAGTAAAGAAAAAAAACTCACTAAACTATTTTGAAATGTTTTTTGCGTTCATTACTTATTTATTTACATCTAACGTCCCGTACCGACCGTAAACACTTTACAGCGTTTACGGTCGCAGGTAAACTAAGTTTATCTGTAATGTGATGTCATAAGAATACAAAACTGTCGTATATGATTTTATTAAAAACAAATCCGATTCACGCGGGAATAACTCGCATTATTTACTTACAAAAAAAAAGTTTAGTCGAATAACTACAAATATATTGAAAATACATAATGCTCTAGTCAAACCTTTTAACTACCATCAAATCCTGATCATTCTGCGATGCGAATTTGTTCTCTTTATTAATTAAAAAGGTAACGAATAAAATATTCTAAATGTATGGAATTAAATTTAAATTGTCGTTTTACGGAGCCTAAAGTACAAAGGATTTCCAAATGTCTATCCTTCTGTCAGTCAAGCTCCTTTGATCCATGCGTGTGTTTCGCCCAAGGCGTCGGCTTAAATTTAATAACTTAAATTAATACGGAACTAGATGTAAGTAAATTATATATTGTGTTGGCGCTTAATTAGATTTGTTACTTGATTGTGGAATACTGATTTGTTGTTTGTGGAAAATTTTTGGAAATAGATTTTATACGTTTCATGTGATATTTAAGGAATAAGTTAAATAAGTAATTATCCGCTAGTCAGGTAGAGAAAGTTACACAAACACAGGCAGTATATTAATGGTGTAATTTTTATTTAATTGATATATTACATTATCATTTTACCACAATTTTGCGTTTAATTATCAAACGGTAAGGTAAAAATAAATAAATTATAGGTTTGAATGAAAAACTTATTGTTTATCAATATTTGTATCCCAAGTTAAAATCTGCTTCATTCATTTCAATTAAAAACTATTCGCGACTTATTTCATACTGTAAGAGTAAATTATTTTATACTAGTTTCCCACAGCTCCACCTGCGTCGAAAGGTAGCCTATTTTGACCCCGGGTCTTCAACTATATTCATACCCAAATTTATAAAAATCCCTTCAGCGGTTCAGCGTAACAAACAGACAGGCATACAGATAGACAGACAGACTTTTGCACTTATAATATTACTAAGTAAGTATGGATGGTATGTAGTATGGAAGTATGGATTTTAGTAGCACAAATTGTCCGTTGCCAAATTTAGCTTATTTAGCTACACATTAGCTACACTGAAAATAGACAATAATTTATAGAAATGCTGAAAATTTGTATCACTTTGTCCAGCTGTCGCGTCTAGTGCAAGCAACTGTTGAATTGTTTTGCAACAGTAATTGATTTAGAAATAACTAATATGGGACAAATTCATATTTTTATATTGTTGATACATTTTTATTTCCGCCATCGCTAAAATTTTTACATATTTATTTTTATTTCTATAAAAAGTTCATTTTTGATACATTTTTATAAGTTCTTTTTGAAACCTTTGATTTCTCTCTCTGATCTCTGTTGAAGGCCCACAAGGCGACCGCGGATTTTATTCCTACGGGAAGTATACTTTATTTAGTCGTTTACAGTTTGATTCTATTCACCAACCAAATCAAATCAAAGTTATCAGGAAATGCACTGGGCTTTGAAGTACGTCAGAGAAAAACCGTTTAATCTAAGAAAGCAAAAAAAAAAAGTAAGATAAAAGAATAATAATTCCTATGAGATAACCCCGTGAGGTTACCCAAGCCTTTTTTCTTCTGCCCAAAGTTTTTATCGAATAGCGCTTTAAATTTAATTTGTTTTTCTATGAGTATAACTATTTGTAAAAAAAAATGTACAGTCAATATTTATCAGCGACAATATAAATCAATGTCTGGGTAAATATAAAACCAATTTGAAATTATAAAAAAACAAATACGAAATATTTATTTTCGCAAAAAAATATACTAACCCATTTAACATTGGCGATACGAAACAGGAAGGACTCGATGAAATGATAAATGGGGGTAATAAATTGCAGCCTTCTGATATAAATGGCAGCCCTTAGGACGAATACTCATGAAAAATATCAATTCGTCACTAGCGATGGGCGATTTCCCTAAGAGCGGGAATTAATGCTTGAATGTCGAACGCACGGAGACATTATTTGAGTTACCATATTTCCAAATTCCCTCGGGCTTATCGATACTGAATATTCAGAGTAATTCGAATCGTTACGAATTTAAATACCTTCTTAGAAGAATGTTGGTACTGAATCGAATATAATTAGGTACATTATTATCCCAACATTTCTTACAAAACTAGGTCTAATTAATGAATTTTATTGACATCAAAACAACATTTTAACATAACATAAGTTTTTTTAAATATTTAATGTTCTGTTACGTATAAACGTAAAAGAACATTAAATATATGAAAAATCTTCCAACGAACCCCATCGAGCTTAATATTTAATTGTACCGTTTAATAATTTAGGTTAAAAAGCTTTCCGTCGTTCGTAGAAAAGATGGAAATTTTTATCGATATATATTTTTACTAGCTGTTTCCCGCAGCTCCGCCAGCGTCAAAAAGTAGCCTATGTTTGACCCCGGGTCCTATATTCACACCAAATTTCATAAAGATCAGTTTAGCGGTTTGGCCGCGAAAGCGTAACAGAAAGACAGACTCTCGCACTTATTAGTATGGATAGTATGGATGGATGGAAGTATGGATATGGAATATTGAATGCGTAATTTTAAAACTTATTTGTTTAATTATTTGCTAAGAACGTTCTTTATAAAACCAAATTAGATTAATTCACCTTTTAACTCATAAAATTATTTACAGAATATGAATAATTTATAAAATAGACAATAATAAAATAGCATAGGTATCAATGTATTATTGTGACTATTCAAGTAAAAACGGGTAGATATGAGCATATAAGTACTCTCAAAAGTACTATGAACAAAATCAAATGCGAATATTTATTAACCAGTGACAGCTAAACACAATCGAATATGTCAATTGTAAGTGAAAAGTGAAGTGATGATTGTAGCGGAAGCAGTATGACCACATGGATGGCGCTGTTCGGTCTAGTGTGGCTGTTGCGCGTGCGCGGCTCATTGTGCGGTTGCGCGGCGTGCAAACGCGCACGTCACGAACTGCACGACGCGCAAACAGAACTGCGCGACGTGCAAGTCCGCACGCGCACGCCTAGCCCCGAGGAGCGCGCGCCATTCGACGTCATCGCGCTACAGAATTACACGCGTGACGTCACCGTGCAAACTGATTTCGATGATGATGAAGTTGAAGATCTGGATAAGATTGAATTGCAGATTTCAGAGGAATGTAAGTATTTTTAGTATTAGCTTTAAGAAATTAGAATAGTATTTATTACTAGGTTCTTTAATCATAATGATAAGCATAACATTAGGTAGGTAAATATCAAAACAAACGAATAGAATAAAACAATTTTGTCGAGTATTATTTTAATGCACTTCAAACTAACTGGAAGTGATGAGACATTTCAGATTTCTATCAAGTGCTTCATTTAATTTTTTAAATATGTGTCTGGCGAACTTGGTCGCAAAATTTGAATTACTTATTTAATTGCAAAATTTCTAAAATTCTTGGATGCACAAGTTTTGATGATTGCCTACTCCAAAGGAAATCCATATGATTGAATAATTTGTCTTTAACTATTATATAATCTTTAACATTAGGAAGTTCTTTAGCTTGCAGGCTGTTATCTTCTAACACTGATAATCTATCGTTTTCAGCTGCAAATATATAAATTTTCATAGTAACTTTCTTTATGTCGAAATCGGGTGGACCTACAGATTTATATTTTTCTAAATTTTTTACTGGGCCATAGTCAAATTTTCCAAATTTTTTGGATGAAATCGCCTGTATACTGTGCTCGATATTCATTCTCGATGTTCCTGATGGAAAGTTATTAAATATGATAGGAACATATTTTGGTTCTAGTCCTTGCGGGTTGACGCCAGAGGCTATGAGTACCAATCGCCGACACATCTCTATTCCAACTTTGCTATGAGTACAAAATCTCCTCATTATTTTCCCACTTACGCTATCATACCCCAATAGCTCATTTATATCGTAAATTTTTAAAAAACTAAGCAAAAATTCTCCCAATTGTAAAATCTTTGGCAATCGTGCTGTAATATAATGAATGTGGCAGGCTGGGGCTAAAGCGATCATAACTTTGAATTTCTCATTATATTCCGGCCTTTCAGAACCAAGTACGTATGCTATTAGTACACCTTCTGAATGTCCTATATATGATAACATGCTTTCTCCAGTTGTATTCAAGACAAAGTCTATTGATGTGGTCAAGTCATAATATGCATGTTCATAAGGTCCAAACTTCCAGAAAGACTGGTCAGTATCTGGATTAAGGGTACGATGCCGCCTAGAGTGTCTATTTCCTCTGTAATTACCAAACCAGACATCGTAGCCTGCATTTTTTAAGGTGACAGCCAAAGAGTCATTTCCCCGTATAATGAAATCGTTTGAAGAACATAAAAGACCATGCATAAGTAGTACTGGTCTCGTTTGGTCCCCAGGGATGCGGAATAACTTGAGAATGTAACCGTCTTCTGTCGTAGCATCATATTCCTCAATCGGTCCTGCGTATTTTAGGCCAAATCCAGTAAAATTTAACTTCTGATCTTCCCGTATATCATCAAAATATGCAGAGCATCTATTTGATATTCTGAGAAATATTAATAAGATAATCGAAGTGAACATGGCGCTACAACTTACTACATCCAATTAATCATGTTTTCAGTATGGCAGGGCAGATCCTGAAAAAAATATGTTTTCTTGTTAAATTAAACCAATCAAATAATAAAGTATAGTCAGATTCAATTTTCATAGGTAGGCAGTATTTTGTAGTTCAAGAACGTATTTAAATGAAGTGGTAACAAACTGATTTGAACAAGATGTTAGGATTATTCGCCACCGGATTGCGAAATCAAATAAAAATATGTACAAACTTTAAATAACTACATAATTTAAAGCAAACCTTGGATTCCGAAGCAAACATCGAAGGATGCAACCGGGATAACGCTAGGCTGATATATATACATACTTTAAATAACTATATAACAAAAGGTAGTTTTGTACTTACTGGAAATTCCTTTTGTAACTTTAATAACTGTATTTTCAATCGTTCACATCAGTAATTAATTCAGGTACTTAGCTTGAATTTTAATACAACATAAGGCACTAGATATTTACTTAGACGAAGATGCGTTACCCGAAATATAATATCGTATAGTAACTAGTAATAGGTATCTGATCTTGACTTATATTAACAATAATTTATGAACGATTCAACTGTCATTTATGTATTTTACGTCCGCAAGAAACGATTTTTTTTTATGCAAATAATATATTGTACGAAAAGTCCACGCGCCGTGTCCTTCGTCTTCTTTCGTACCAATGGCTAAACTATATAGGTACTTGCTCAGTAAAAAATTTAGCTGAGTAAAACGTATCCATATACATAAAAAAAGTAGCTGGCCAAAAATCATACACTATTTAGGTACAATACAAATACTCTTTATTGCACCAAAATAAAAAAAATATAAAACAATACCTACATAAAAATTGAGGTACAAAGGCGGTACTTTTTAGGCTTCCGTACCCAAAGTGTAAAACGGGACCCTATTACTGAGACTCCGCTGTCCGTCTGTCCATTTGTCCGTCTGTCATCAGACTGTATCTCTTGAACCGTGAATCACAGTTAAAATTTTCACGGATGACAAATTTCGGTTGCGGTTATAACAAAAAATACTAAAAACAGAGTAAATACAACAATCGTAATTTTTTTGCTGTTTTCATAGATAATGGTACCTTCGGAACCCTTCGAGCGCGAGTCCGACTCGCACTTGGCCGGTTTTTTAATATCTTATTTCTTTATTTTTTGGTGTAGGGCTTTTATTTTTAAAATGCCAGCTTTATCGTACCCTATGCTGGCTGACACACGGACACCGGTTACTCTTGCGCAGCCGCAAATTCAACAAATGAGAATGCAGCCGGAAAGATGAGTGAGCTTAGTAAAGATATTTTGTATTGTTGTTTATTTTCTCGACCTTCGTGTGATCGGCTATGAGCTGACATCCCGCCCTGAAACCTTCAGGGAGAGTTATTTTCAGTATTCCCGCTGATACAATACCGTCGCAGACATTTGGCGACTACACCGGTAGCTCCTATTACTATTGGGGCTATGGTTGTTTTAGTGTTCCATATACTGGGCTATTTCTGTTTTGTGTAGGTGGTATTTAGTAACTTTTTTGTTCTATTGCTTTAGAACTTATATTATAGTCCGACGGTATTGTGATGTCTAATATGGTATGTATTGTATAAATTGAAAACGTCTTACAATCGGAAAGGAAACGAAGCCTTAGGAGGGGGCTAGTATACAGGAAAAACTGGGAACGATAAAGAGAAAAAAAGCGCATGGCCACTGCCGAAGGTCGTAACGCTAAATCGTATAGAATTTCAACATAGGTGTACCCATTTCATTGACTCCTCTTAAATTTTCATGTTTACCACAAAATCGATAGGTTTAAAACCAATAAAACCCTGAGTAAACCGAGTGGCATAACACGAAAACAACCACACTGCTTGCTTGTTAGTAAGTTGGAAAACATTGATGTTTTTCAAAACCATTCTATCACAGTTGATATTTATTTTTTAAGTTTTTCATTGGTCGATGTTGCCGATATGTTTTCGAAACTACGTGATCCGAAGACTTTATTCATATATATGTACACGGGAATTTCGTTTGTATTCAGTCGGTGGAGCTCACGTTTCATTTGTTATATTGACAACGTGAAATATCGTGTAAAAGGCTCGGCAATTTTTTAAATATTCAACATTGTTACGTACAGTGAAAGGATAAAATTCACAGTGAATCAGTTTTGAGACAATATTGCTCTATATATTTACTTAACTTTGATAATTAGGTAAGCATTCACTTTCTCTCGTTTACTATTTCATTTTCTTAAAACATTTTTTGTTTTACGCTATATAAATAGTTGCCTAAACGATTAGATAGATTGAGAGTATGAAAATAAATAATTATTTGATAATGTTAGAGCATTTTACGATTGATTCAGATTGTTTTGGAGAATGGTGATAATTTTACATTCCTTGTCCCTTTTAAATGTCCACAAACTTATGAAATATCTTGTTTATTTGTGTTACCTATGTAGCCTTGTATTGAAGATACGTTTAGAGGTGGATTAGAGTTATTTCATTAGAATAAGAATGGAATTGGCTAGTAAACTTTTTCATGAAAATGTCTAATTCGTAAACCATTTCAAGGAATAGGCTAAGGGAACAGATTACATTAATCAGATCTTTAGATAAGCAAGTATTTTTTAAAAATCGCAGAGAACCCAATGAACTTCTTTTTTTTAGCAAAGTTAACGTGTGACGTAGCCGGACAACTTCCGGATTTCAAATTTAATTTTTTTAGGTTGGCAACACAGGGTAGTGAATAAATATTTTTTGTTTGGTAGCGCAAATTAGGCGCTTCGCGTACTTCTTACCCATGTCAAATGTCATCTCTGTTCGAGTAAACATAACCCATATATAACCTGACTACATTTTCATTACATTTATTCATACATTATTAAGAAGAATCTGTGTCCGATTGATGAAAAATCAGATGTCAATGGATGAAGCGACGGCAGTAAAGTCCCATTCAATAAACAGGCCAATATGCAATAGATATATATATACGAGAAATGGGGTAGGTACCTAGATATTTTGCGATTGTTATCGAACAAGAGACCAACTCGCGGCTCGCTGACACTGACATACATATTTTTTAATGCCTTAGTAATTTTTGCTATTTTGCGGTTCGAGATAATAGGTACGTGATCTCATCACTATAAAATCTTTAAAATTAAAAATAAATATAGTTTTTAGAATTTTATCGTTCAAATTGTATCTCCGAAATAGTCTATCAATAAAATACATAAAATACACAATTATTTTTTTATAAAAAAAACCATCGCTAGCTCTAGACGGATTTGTACTATTATTTATTTTTTCTCTTATTTAACAAATATATGATGATAGATTTTAGAGATAGATAGATTTTTACCACCATTTAAGAAAGTAACGTTTTACTTTTCCGTGTGCGATTTTGATGCTCTTTGTTCACCGCAACTATAAGAATCTTGTGATTTTTTTTTCACTTTACAAACACATCTTTTTTATGCCAGTTCATTATAAGATTTTTTTCTGATGAAAATATAGACCGCCATTAATCAAGTAGGATTATCATTGTGAGGATGCGGACAGGACAACGTATTGCGCAGAATGCTTGACCCAATTTCTTTGATACTCGTGCCCATATTCATGAAATAGTTGTGGTCATTGAAGCATCTATTTATAATAAGTTGCATGAAGTAAAAGAAGACGCGTAATTTTATCTAATTGCTAAGATTGACCCCGGCTTTTGACCAATAAAACTGAATTAAAAAAGGGGACGAACAATTAGTATGGAAAAGAACTATTTTTTCCTGAAATTTCTTTATTTTTAGTATTCCGTATCCAAAGGGTCTGTCCATCTGTCACTAGGCTGTATCTCATGATACAGACAGATAGTTGAAATATTCACCGATGATGTATTTCTGTTGCCACTATAACGAAACTTGATATTCCTGGTGTTACAGGCGTCCATAGGCTACGGTAACCGCTTCCTATGAGGTAGGTTGTACGCCTGTTAAAAAAAATTACTAAAAATCAGAATAAGATAAAATAAAATTTGTAAGGGGGCTCTAATACAACAAACATGATTGTATGCTCGTTTTCGATAAAGGCAACTGCTAGATGCTTGAAATATTCACTTTAAAAATTGCTGGTCATTGTCTTACAAACAGCCTTTGGAAAAGGACAGTTTGTGAGAGTAAAGTAATGATTGATGAATTTATGCGTAAAGAACTCTAAACATACGCTTCCGATCCCAGCAATGCATTAATCATGGATTATGTCGAATGAAAATCATTTGACTCATAGATTTTGTGTGAGTCGCAAAAAATATAACTCATTCCCAGATATGAATTGGCTGATGTCTGACTTACGTTTCTCTTTTTACCAAGACTGATGCGTTACTTAGTGGCCAGTAGGTACTGATAGATTTTTCTAGTTGTCACAACTGCAATCGTATTGCTAGGATAACAACCGAAACCAATAGCTAAATTGATTATCACCTGATGATTGATAATTTGGTCACATAATTATTTTGTAATAATGATGATTCCGTGCTTTGGTTCAGTTGTGATTTGTTGGTCGTTAAAAGAAGCACACCAGAGAAACAAATGCCGTTCCAAAAAACTCTTACACCAGGGTGTACTAGGTAGAATGAACATGTAGTCTGCGAATGAATAGCTAAATCCTTAGATTAATAATTGGTCTCCGCGGCGCTACGACTAGATACCGCGCTGTGAAGAAAAATCAGTTTCCAGAATGCGGCAACTTAATAGGAAAGTGTGTGTAAAACAATGTGTAAAGACGCACACTAGCGTTGATTATGGTATTGCCAGCTACTTGACTGGTGCCCGACCAATGGGAAAATTATTAATTGCTGTGGTCTTGTTATGTATTATAAAAAGTAGCTCAGAAACTCCTTTAAAATGAAATTAAAATAAAACTGGCCAAGTGTGAGTCGGCTCGCGTGGAGAGGGTTTTGTACGATTTTTTATTTTTCTCCATTTGGACCTCCTAAACAAATTTAATATTATCTCATAGGTTTTCCTGTAATTTATGCCTCGAAATTCTGAAATCGATAGTTTCGGAGATAAGGTAGGAAAAATGGTTAATTTTTGTCTACTCTATTTTATAATTCTAATATAGAATCCTAAAATTGCAAAAAAACTTTCATTTGATTTATTATTACACAGTACAGTATGTTAATCGTTACTTTAATTTTCTATTTAGCTTGGAGCTAATTGATTACTGACCTCTTTTTAGTTGTAACCCGGGTTTAAATACAAATAAATAAATAGACCTACACATCCTACTAATATTATAAACGCGAAAGTTTGTATGTATGGATGGACTTACTCTTTCACAACTAAACCGCTGATTTGATTTTCATGAAATTTGGTGCGGGTATAGTTCAAGACCCGAAGTCAAACAGGCTACCTTTTGACGCAGGCGGAGCTGCGGGAAACAGCTAGTACAACCATATTATCATGGCCTTTTTCCATACAGAAGTGTTGCCGGAAGATCGATTACACATCGAATAATATCGATTCTTTGATAGTTGAAAATAAAATCTAAGGTATCGATAGTGATCATATATCGATAGTATCGATATTGATACTATCGATAATATATTTCTGTAACTACAATATTTTTTTCTGTATCAGTTGAATGACGATGTGTGTTATGCCCGCTGTTTATCCCGCCGCCTAGTTCCGGTATATCTGTATAGTACCGGTCCTTGAAATGCTTTGTATTATTGTTAATCCATTGAACGATTATTTTTCATAAATTCTCAAAAATCAATACTACAGATTAGATTATATCGATATTATAGATACATAATCGATTAATAACCATTGATTTAAACGATTGCCTATGTTGATTAAATCGATATAATTTATATCAACCCATTTCAATAATCGACTAATTATTTGGTATTGCAGTTAATAATCGATTATTTTCGATTAATTGTCAAAAATTGATTAAATTTATTATATCAATACTTTATTTAAATAAAACCCAAATTCGATTAATCGCTTATCCGGCAACAATACCCTACAGGGTACCGACTACCCAAAGGCCATATTTAGAATATTGGTGGGCGTAAAGTGGAAATGGAATCAAAATAGTGATAGGTTGCTAGTCGCATCACCTACTGACAGGTATGGTCTTCGCGGGAAGAGAAGCAGCTAGTGCATTCCACGTATTTATTTTTATCCCAGACCCGCATTAAAGAAATAAGATGTTAAAGACAGACAAAATTGTCAAAAAAAGTCAAAATTACAACATCCCTCGGGGTCGGGAGTTAAAAAACAAAATATCTAAATAATAAAAATCGAAACCTCGGGGAATTTGGGTTTTTTTAATACACGGCAACATTGAGCACTGAGCGGTACTTCGCGCCATATTTTAGGGTTATATTCTTTTCGTGAGTAATTTATGTCCATATTCCGAAATTATACAATACTTATTTATGGTATGTCATACCAGTATGTTTCCTATTTCTTTTAGTATTATTCTTACACAGTTTGACTACGCTAACTGCACATTTTGCGTCTGCTTTTACATTAAATTTTAAATTTATCTAGACATCCAACTCACTCATCGGTCGCGGCGTGACTGACGCGAGTATGCCGAATTCGGCATGGTTTTAGTTGCATTTTTCTAATATGCCGACGGTATCTAGTCGAGTGCGCGAGACCAATTTTTAATCTATGAGCTAAATCTATCATCTGAAGCATAGATAAGCTAAATACAGACAGGGACAAAAAATAAAGGTCTGACTGCTTGAAAATTGCTTAAAGGCATCCGCTTTATTTCCCGCAATTATTTTTTTCACTTTAAAGTGCAAAATCTTTGAAAATAGAAATAAATCAGACGGAATATAATTTTCTTCAGTTGTTATACTCCTGACTCAACAAACTCTTTAATTAACTTAAGTAAGATGATGTTAACCTGAAGTTAGATGACCCTTATGCTGATACCCTTAATCTTCTTAAGGGATATTAAAGGTGTGGGACAAGATTAAATTTTTGGACATACTTCATGTTTAATATTATGCGGGACCTTTGAAACTCTCCATCATTTTAAAATTGTTTTTGTAATATTTTACTTCATATTACGATCATGACAAGAATATATCTCTCCCTTATTCGCAATTACGTAGGTTTCGTATAACATCAGTAAGAAAACAAATGAAGCCTACCAATAAAAGTTCTGGTAATTGTAAATTTATTATTGCATGTCTTTGACTAGTGGCCGATTCTACCAAAAAGCAGGATCAGCTTCATGTCTTAATATATTTTAACTGTTCCCGTGGTCAATAGGCGTTTGCCTAAGACCCGGAAGTGGGTTCGATTCCCAAGGAAAGAATACTTTGTTCCGTTATTTCTTGTTTTGGTTAGAATATTGCTGGCTTGAATCACCTGATGGTCTGAAAATAATGATGATTCCGTGCTTAGGAATGCACGTTAAATAATACGGGTAGTTATTATAGGAAGGACGTCAGAGGCCGAAAGGCGATTCCTAAAAACTCTACCACCAGGATGTTCAGATGACCATGTAACCCACTCGATGTGAATGAATAAATATGTTTTTAGATCAAATTCTAGTAACTCTACTAAATCCTACTTTTATAAGCTTTTACCAGCTTTTACCAAAAATATCTGCCTTGTGCGCTAAACTCTCTGTTAGGCTGTTAGTGTACACTAAAGTGCTCCCATAATTTAAAACTTCCAAGCTTTTGGTTGGAAGGTTTACCGGGCGCTTTTTATATTTATCAAGACTAACTGTTGTCCGCGGTTTCGCCGGCAGTCTATCTTTCATGTCGCACTAAAAATTAGCCCAATTTTTGCTCGTATCCTTCCTTTATTATCTGGGTTCTCTGCTCTACAATATCTATGTTCATTGTAATTATTGTAATATGGGCAATAAAGATATATTATATTGTATTGTACAATATGTAATGTATCTACATATTGATGTGTTGGTAAAAAATCAATAATCAAATGTTACGTTTTGTTACGGGATTAAACTAAGTAATTTCTTCTGATTTGTTGAACTAATTTAAAAAGTTGATACTTCTATTGACATAATCCATACTATCCATACTAAGATTATAAATGCGAAAGTCTGTCTATCTGTCTGTTACGCTTTCACGGCCAAACCGCTGAACGGATTTTGATGAAATTTAATAATATGAATACGAGTATAGTTGAAGACCCGGGGTCAAACATAGGCTACTTTTTGACGCAGGCGGAGCTGCGGGAAAAAGCTAGTTTGAAATAAACATAACAAGCTCACATTTTCTACTTGCTCCTCAGCCTTTATGTATGCTTAGTTTCGAAGCTACATCGGGATAACTTTATTATGAAAATCATTATTGTGCATCCATTTCTATAGTTAACAAAAGTACAAACATATAAAACCGAGTAGATAATTTAATTTACAAAATCCTTAACTGAAACACAAAATGGCTGATTCCGAATGATGTATCTTTAATATGCGTATATCATCTATCATATTCCATTTTTAAATAGCAAAACATTTACCTCCAAATGACAATAGAAATATCATTGTTCTTTTTTTCAGCGAACGTTGGCAACTGCGAGGGTGGAAGAGAACAGCCGAGCCCAGGAAACAGCCACCGGGTGTCAGGAAGCTGCCAGGTCCGTTATACAATATTATCACCAGCAAACAACACTTTTACCTTGCTAGCGCTTTCAACGGGTCTATTCTGGCAACTCGCTTCGTGACACATTTCACGTGTTCATTCATTTCGTAGTTTCGTACACTATTTTCCCGGGATGTCTGTATGATTGTAGAATCTCTTTGTACTTGCCTTTATTTGAGTCACACAATCATGTTAGTTTTTTTTTTAGTTTTATAACTGTTGAGAGTAGTTTTTGTGCATGATGTGTACTTAGTTCATAAAACAGAATGATTAAGGTTAATGCTTTAAGCCCAAAATACACTAGGGAACAAATTGTCCCGCAACATGACGCGGAACACTCAATTTACTTTTGAAATACGCCTCTTCGGCGGCGGTTCATTGTAGAGTCTCTTTGTACTTGCTTTTATGAGTCACACAATTATGTTAGTCTTTTTCAGTTTTGTTACTGTTAAGAGTAGTTTTTGTGCATGATGTGTACTCGGTTCATAAAACAGAATTATAAAGGTAAAGATGCGTTATGAGTCTGGGTTGCCGTTACTTTTTTGTTGATCAAAACTAAGGCAACCTATTTATTTACCGAACCAAAGTATGTCTTGCTCTATAAGTTGCATCATACGATTCATACGTTGCAACATCTGTATGCATCTTAATGATTGAGGCATTTAACTAATAAATATGATTTTTTACGAAATCAACAAGAACAGAATGACTTCGAAAATGCTTTAGTTACAATCACTAGAATTATATTAAAATAGTACCAAACTTTGTTCTTCTTCGTATTTCTAAAATTTTTTTTAGAATAGACGCCCATTGAATTCATTGTGGGCGCAACTTGTTTCATGGTAGAGCAACTCACTTCAATGCAAAGTATTTTTGCTTGAATAGAATATCTATCTGGAAATACAATCTGTTTCTGTAAAATTATTAACATGCAAAGTAAACTTACCGTTATGTGCACAGCTGATACAAAACCCTTTACTTATATCTAGACATGAACATGTTTTTTGCAAATATTATACAGTAACTAATCATTCGAATTTATGTCCTACCGTTGTAATCCTTTAAACAAAAACTTTTCTTTTTTATTTATTTTACAAAAATTAAAACTTTTACAAAGTTATATAACGCCTCAATCCATGTAATGGTCTGACTAGACGCTGGACATAAAATGTTTAATATTAAAAGGAAAACTAGACCAACTGATAAGTAGGTAACAAATACTGTCAGGTTTTCAGTCAACATGTCCAATAAATCACAATAATTTAGTTCCTTTTTGTAATTTTACAGTATTTCATACAAATAATGCTTTTTCCTAGTTTACGAAACTGCAATCTGGTAGATACGGCTCATTAAAATCAGGAAACGTTTTAATTTGGTGGAAAGTTATTCGGATTGCTGAGCGAACCTGGGATCCCAGACTCTTGAATATTTTTGCTGATTTCGAACTTTCTAGGTCGTCAGTTAATACAATTATTTGAGAAACGAGGTGATGGAATCGTTGTTAGTTCTCGTAAGAGATAAAATTGTTTATCAAAAATATGTATCTAGTCTGAACTTATTTTTCATAATATCCTGCTATAAGTATTAGGTACAGATTTGGCTGTCTAGGTTAGAAACGGATTAAATCACTAATTCTTGCGAACATTTCTTTAACTTTAGGTAAAGCTGTTTTAAAATGAAATCATCGTCTTTAAATGAAAAAAATTAATTGAAATCGTTGTTATCATATAAAATAACATATAAAATAGCAAAATAAATGATTCTGATTCTGATTCTAACATCTTGAACGTATAAACGACTTTTTAAACCATTTGTATCGGGACCATAACCAAACCCATGGCATTGTAATTCAGGTGTATATTTTATGACCAACATAGTCAATTTTTCTCCTAGTACCCATAACTCCGAATCAATGTCCTATACTGAATAAAGATTTTTAACAAGATTAAGAAAACCGCTATAATCTTCTGCATTCGTATAAAGTGTTATTTGAAAGGAAATAAGGAGCAGTCGTCTTCGCCCAATCGTGTTTCTCAGTTGGGACTTCAGCTTACTCTTCAGAGCCTAAGGTACGCTGTTGATTATGGTCCTAGATTTGGCGGTATACCGAAACGAGAAGTAACCCACGACCGCGAGCCTTCCAGTGGCAAGTCATAAGTTCAGCATCTTACTGTCATGTAGATTGAGCATTGCCTTAACCCATTTAAAGAATTCAACAACTTAATCTATTTTTAACATATACTTATCAGATTGTTTTTCCACAGTACCTATCGGATTCGGACAGCGAGTCTGTATGGGAGACGACGGACGTGACTCTAGAACGGGGCGCGGGGGGATTGGGGCTCAGTATAGCGGGGGGAGAGACGGGTGGTGACGTCAGCATCACCCGACTGGCTGCCGGAGGAGCCGCTAAGAAGGACGGGAGATTGCAAATAGGAGATATTTTATTACAAGTAAGTCTAATAAAAATAATCAGATTCCTGATTCACTATTTTGACTTTTGATAACTTATTCAGACTCTATATTTTTTTTACAAACGACGAATATGTATCTTTCATTTTTTTTTTGTGAGTTACACAAATTAATAAAGTTATCAAACACTGCTATCAGAAGTTTTTGAAATCGTTATAAACCGAAGAAAAATAATTGTTATTTAACATGTATATCACGTCATGCCTTCCGTGCGTGTGGTGAGCTCAATAGATTTTGCACAGTAGGGTTCCTAGCCGTAGTAAAACTATCATATATTTCCAAAATTGCTTTTTTTCTATTGATAAATTTTCACACTATCGTTAGACTCGATTGATCGCCTCGCCTCTAATTAAAACTTAACCAGTGTTGGTGACTTTTCGTGTCAGAAGCCAAGATCCACTTTGGGTTACGACACCATCGTAGTAAGCAGTAACCGTAGAAACACGACCTTGCGGCTGTGAGCGACGGCCTAGGGCGGCAACGACGGTCTAAGCGATCAAGAGTATGAAGTGGTTAGAAGCTGGCCACGAGCGACCTGCTAGAGCGATTTGAGTGACAGCGACAGGTGGAACGGGGAGCGGCAGGAACAAAGGCGATAATTTTGCCGAGAAAGAAATTGGTCGAGATTTTCATGTCGAATACCAGAAAGTGGTCGAGATTTTCATGTCAAACTCCAGAAAGTAGTCAAGCGAGATTTTCATGTCGAAAACCAGAAATGATCGACGTTTTCATTACGAACACCAGAAAGTGGTCGAGATTTTCATGTCGAACACCAGAAAGTGGTCGACATTTTCATTTCAAACACCTGAAATCATCGACATTTTCGACAAAACTAAATACGTCTCCGTGTCGCCCGCAGCCGTTCGTCGCTACAGCGGTTCGTGGCCTGCACATCGCCCCGCTGTCGCCCGCCGCTGCCGCTTAAGGTCGTGAATGCGCGTAAGAGTTTACACGCACATAATCTCGAAAACGAAGAATAATGACGAGAAAACCTTCATAAGCGGATATAAAAAATAAAAATTAAGAATATGTATTGTAATTAATATGTATTGCGCTAAAATAAATCAAATCTGATGAAACGAAGTTCCCTGCTTCAATTTCACTTAAAAATTCGCTGACCGCTTTATTGCAGGTAGAATTGAATTATATAGAAAGTTGTGCTATTTTCTTTTCCACAAAGCTAAATGAAATCTCTTGAGAGGAAATAATCCCCTTAGGCAATGAGATTAGAAACTTGTTGGAGATTTTGAACAACACTTCATATATTCTTAGGAGAATTTTTGAGGGAACGGCGGTTAGATTAATTTTTCTTTATTTTGGACGGTCGAGTAATACTTGAACATTTTTCTGGAATAGGGAATTTTATTTAAGTACCTAATTTTGAAAGTACATACTCAAATACTACATGAACCAGTTTACCGGAAGAGTAGAGAGAGAGATGAAAATATTTGCGAAATATTATGCTGAAGAAATATTTACATACCTTCATTGAAACCCTATGATGCTAGAGTAGTAGGCACAAGACGATCAAAATTTATAAGTTAGTACAAAATAAATATGAATTAAAACCAAACAGCCTTTGGCTTTATCACCATAATAAACTAGATGTAAAACTATTTATATAGACAAAAAATAATGACAGGTAGTCAATTTTTCAGCTAATGCTTTCTGCAAGTTTTTATGGATAATGCTATAAAAATAAGCGCGTGGTTGGCGAAAAAAATCTAGGAAATAACCTTGTCAAACTTTTTTATCACGCTGTTAAAACTCTTCACGGGACTTATTTAAACGACATTCTTCGGAAACTTCGTCTTTTGTTTAATGAAATTTTATGTTGGGTTGCCGGTATAATTTGACAGCCCGATATGTCTTCAAACAGAAAAATCTAAGTATCATCAATCAACATTAGTGTTCTTTGAAAAAAATTTTTTCGGATTCTGTTTTTCATGACATACATCTTATATACGGTTCGTTTTATAAACTTATCCCTTATATTTGTTTGAAAAGTTTTATATGTCGAGATCATTTTCGTCTATTTCGCCATCGTTCTCTGTTTTTAAATTTTACATTTTGTAATAATTCGAAATATTTAATTTCATTTTAACTCTCTCTCCAACCTCTTTAAGTAGGTAAATTTTGTGATTTATTCACAGCTTGCCTTACTTAGTTATCATAGTCAATTCTCTATTGTTTCTTTACGACGTTTTATTTTTGCTTTTATTGAGCTTTTTTATATGTAAATTTAAAACTATGTCCACTAAGTTTATTTCTTAGAGGTGCTGATAAATCATTCAATATTTTTGTTGCATTAAATTTGAAACATGATCTACATGATATTTAAAATTATTTGTATTAGTAATCCAATTAAGCTTTTCAAATAAATATTCAGGTTTTATGTTCCATATTATTCTTTGTACTGTACATGCGTTTAAAAGTTCACGCCTGGCCGCCATATTTAAAATATATTTCTTGTTAAGGTAGGGCGCGATGTGCGCCTTTCTAGGTACATCATAACAAAATCTTATACAGAAATTTTGAACCCTCTGAATTGCATTTTCTAGGTTTTTATTTAGTCTAGGACTGAAAACAGAGCTACAGTATAGTGATAGCACTAGTGAGTCGACCAACAATAAACGAAGCTCTTTTTTCAAATAGGTACGGTATTATTTTGTATAGAATTTTTAGTTTAAAATAGGAGCTTCTAACTTTGCCGTTTACGTGTTTTGTATACTTCTCATCCAATATCAGACCTAGGTTATGCGCAGTTACTTCAGGTTTTAAAATGCAGCCGTTAATTTTGATTTCCATTGAAATATCTCTTCGAATGAATAAAAAATGTTCCTTTTTAACTTTTTTTTCTTCCTTAGATTTCAGATTATTAGAGTACTATCATTCATTCATTGTAAGCTCCAGAGAAAACCTATTAAAGTCCCAACTTCAAGTATTAAGTAGTCGCACTCGCTTTAAATCGCTTTCAAAGTTTGCTCAAATCAATATAGCTTACGATATTGTATTGTGAAATGAAATGTGTTGTGTGGAAATCTTTTAGTAAGCTTTTACTATGGTATTTCAATGACTAAAGATTTCAATGGCGATGACAATCATTTGAATAAGTTTATGTACTATAGTTTTTTTAGATCCATATCAAGAGTCGAGTAGTTTTAATTTCAATTTGTAAGATACGATATTTATTTATTTAGAAGAACGCAGGAGGTTTCAAAATTATGTTCATAACTGTGTATACGAAAATAAGACTGTATTCAAAACTTTACCGGACCTATCGATAAATGAATAAACAAGTTATGGAAATCTTTTAAATGTACCGTAATGACTTTAGAAGCTCTACATTTTAGCATTTACTTTTGTGAGCGAGATTGAGATATTCGTATTCATATTATTTACAAAAAAAAAAAACTACGGCTAGATCTATTGAATAACTAAACGGATTCTATTGTTTTTTTTATCAATAGATAAAATGATTAAAGAAAAAAGATGTGTTTAAATAGAGCTTCTAATTGTTAGAAATCTGGCGATTGCTTTTGAAGATGTCAGTCGGGAGCGTTTTCCTGTGTAAAGCGGAGTCGGAGCCCCATTTTGGAAAAGTATGATCACGCTAAACTCAAAATCGATGAGTCGAACCTAAATCATTCGACTCATTGATTTTGGGCGAGTCTTTTCAAAAATAGGTCGCTAGTACCTTTGTAACAGTGACACTAAATAGCTAATACATAAGTGAGTTATTAATCCAGATCATTAACCGATCATGAATTCAATTTTGTTAACGAAGTTTTTTAACAGTAATTCGTATTTGTTTCAATGATAATAAATTTAGGCTCAACCGTTCACTAGACAAAAAATGTTCATTAAGAAAGGTAGAATTTTAAACAAGCAATTAAAATTTGAACGCGAGTCTCGTTCCGATTAACATGTATTTTAAATGTAACGACTTTTGTTGCGATTTCTTGATTTTTTTTTTATTTTGTACGTTTTTTAATTTACCTCTGCTACAAAGAAATTTAATTGAAATGGATTATGGCTTTGTATTATTTATATATTCCCTTTATCTTTCCTTCGATGATGTTTTTCATGAGGTCATCGTATCGTATAACTCAAGTCTCAAGTATACTCAAGTCCAGGGGTCCAGGTAGACCAAGGCAAGAAGCAAATAAAGGAGAAAATAAACGTCGTCTTGTATCAAGAAGTAAAGGATTTCGCTTATAATCGAGATGAATGGAAGAAGTTCCACCGACAATAGCCCAGCTCTTAATTAAATGTGATGATACATTTATATTTATTTATAAATCTTTATTGTACCACAAGTTTACAATTGGCGGACTTAATGCTAAAAGCATTCTCTCCCAGTCAACCATTAGGAAAAACAGAAAAGTTATGTGCGGCGCGAATTATTTTAAAAATACAATATCTCCAATAAAAAAAATAACTTTTTACTTTTGTCACAAAAACTTATTTTGTTTTCATAACTAGAAATACACGTAACAAATATAGATAGAAACTTTATTGGCAAGCTACCCAAGTCATTTGTATTGTATTACCAATTTTGGAAGTTTGCCACACAATTTATAATATTATAAAAAAAAAGATTAGGTAATTTTCATTTTAAGGAACATTAGATTTATTGTGATATATGAAAAATCTTAACTGAAATTGAGAAGTTGCATTCTGATTTGTAGAGCAGTAAAAAAGCAATGAAGCCCTATTTTGAAAATGAAGGAGTCATAATATCGTGCACAAAAATTACTCGACTCGTCGATTGTGCGTGAGTTATACTTTTCAAAATTAGAGCTCCAGATCCGGAATTTTTATTTCTGTTTTAACCAGGATTATTTTTGAAACCATTGGAATCATGACATTTCATGTAAAATAAAACTAGTCGAAATTCAATGAAAAAATAAGAGAATTTGCCTATTTATTCAGAACTAAAATGCATGGCAGTAACGGATTTTTGCTATTGTATAAATCCACTTGATAAGAGTATACAAAATATGACCGAAATTACTAAGCTGTTTTGTGAAAACTTTACACGTCCGTCATCGTTTGTTCTGGTTTTGACTCCGGCACGTTTTGACGTTCTGACAGTCTATTAATTTTCGGACATTTGACACACCTTACCGTTTTGGACACTTGACGGTAAATTAAGTGTTGGAATATTTAGGGTTAGTCTATAAATAGCGTACAATTTATCTAAATGTTTACTATCTGTTCCGTAATTAATTAACCTAATGGATGATTTATTGGATCGAACTCACGTTATATATTATATATTACAAATTATTTAAATGTTTATTTTGTTGTCGAACTAATCGAATAAATAAATAATTGATGTAACTTATACTTGATTAAAAAACATGTAAATGACGGACTTAAAGCCATGGGCTTTTTCTACCAGACAACCAACGGGTTACAAATTGGTTCATTTGAGTAAGTGCAAACTTACTTTTATTATACTGAACTAGCTAGTATTAAATATTAAACTTTTATATAATTTTTTAAATAAAATAATTTAAAAAAATCCGGTACTCGAAGGTTCATTCTAAAGTGGGTGACAGACGTGCGAGTAAGTACGCGAACTTATGGCTCGACTAGCTTTTTCCCGTGTGTCACCGTAAATACGCGTACTTCAAAACCGTCGCGCAAGTTCGTCGGCGATCCAACCGGTTTGAAATCTTGCTCGTAGCTCGTCTCGGCTCGTACGTGTGGCAGCACTGCGATCCGCGAGCCGCCATTAATGGCTGGTTTACATACGATCCAGTGCGGCGATCCAGTGATTTCACGGACACATTTCTATATAAAAACCCTACCATTGTTTGTCTTTTGATAGCTACAACTCTTATGAATGCATCCAATTCGTTTAACCACTTTATTCTGGAAATATATTGGTTAGCACCAGCCCCTGACCGTGTAGATTTTTTTTTATTTTATCAACTTCCATGTATTATGTTTATCTTTCATTTTGTTTTTGAGGTCCGAATTAGTCAAACCCCCAATATTCATTCCTAGAAAAATATTTATTAACGCTGTAGCCCTAGATTCTCTATTCCGGTAATAAATTGATTTTATATTCGACAAGCATTTTTATTGACGGTCAATACGGTGGGTAATTTAAATAAATGGTAAATAATTCGCGCCGCACATAACTTTTCTGTTTTTCCTAATGGTTGACTGGGAGAGAATGCTTTTAGCATTAAGTCCGCCAATTGTAAACTTGTGGTACAATAAAGATTTATAAATAAATAAATAAATAATTTAGTGTCCATGACGCCACTGGATTGCCGCCACTGGATCGTGTGTTAATCAGCCATTATTCGTAAATAACACAAAGCTTCTTCTGTCGACGACATCGCAAGCAAGCTTCACGTGTGTCACCGACGTCGAGCCGAGTAAGTTCGCAAACTTAAAAACCGCGTACTTTAAGTTCGTGCGTCTATCACCCACTTAAGGACTCATTATGTGTTTATCATATCTATGTGTTTCAGGAAAATAGGTTTAGTATATAAAGCATGAAGATGTAACAAAAACACAAACAAACTCATTTTTGCTGTGTAGGATGTGTTTATCTAATATAGTTTTGTGGATTTATACAAGTGTTTGCTCATCCAGGCTTCGTAAGGATAGTGACATGAATATTCAAATGTACAAAAATTCTACGAGTAGTCAAGGGTAGGTAAAAGGGAAAAGGTATAATAATTTATGACTACAAGGTTTACATCCACGGATAAAGTGATGATCTGATGATATCATGTTAGCCACGACGTGACCTCGAAAGATTATTTCTTATTTTGTTTGCAATCTGTAATTTTTGATTTACTACTTTATTAAAAGTTTTCCAATTAGTTACTCAGATCTTGCCAAACTATTTCATTTTTAATATTATCGGTTTGTTTCAGGTAAATGATCTTTCAGTGGAAGGCGCGCCGCATTCAGTCGCAGTGGATGCACTTCAAAAAGCAGGAAACATTGTTAGATTAGTAAGTGTTATATATTGCTAGAAAAACTCTTGTTCAATAAGCAATAAATATAGTTTAGTGGTAAGGTCATGCAAAAAAAATGTAAAGAATGATCTCTCAAATTAATTTCAAGGAAGTCTCGTGTCTGAGAGTTTATACTAACCTTGTATAAAAACAACAAAACACTTTAATGAAATAAATACGAAGTGTCTTGTAGTTCTAGATTTATACGCATTTTTTTTTAACAATTTTTTTATGTACCTTTTATTTACAAACAAACAAAACATAAACCTATTATTACGAAAACTTAAATATTAAATAAAAAATTATAAAAAAGGCACTAAACCCTTTTTACAATTAAATACAATATTGAGCCCAATTCGTTGTCGCTACATGAGGGCAAGGTACCCAAAGGCTGGAAACGTTCCCTCGTTGGCGCTGGCCAAAATAGGCACCAGCTCTTGGATCTCTAGAGACGTCAACTAGGCGTGCGGATATCTCTTTATATAAAAGGTTTTGCATCTGCACCTCAAGGCCCCAAAGTCTTCACAGCAAAAGGCGTATATAATATACGACTCACCTAGAGCCGCATATTGGCTTCCGCCGCTGTCGCAGCCTCACCCGCCGTACAGGAGGTCGCTTGTATGTGAGATGGTGCTACTTTGTCAACACAGGTAGCATCCCATACGAGCGACCGCCCGTTCCGCCAAGTTATGAGCGTCATACCGTCGGGCCTCTTGCCGTCATCTCGAGAAATGCCAGCAGGCTCGATTACTGCTGGCACACCAGCACTTGCAAGGGATCGGCGAATGACGTCATTGATAGCGGCATGACGCGAAATGCGACCAGCGCTGCGGCGGCAAGCCATGCAAAGGTGACCCAGGGGGTCGTCGGTCTTCCCCACAGCGACAACGATGGGGATCGTTAGTCCTGTATAAGCTTTATTTTAATAATCATACAGATTCATCGCAGATAGTAGTGCAAAATTTAACATTTTCGGAAATAATTTACTTTAATAAATAGATACCATAAATTTAGAGTGAATGATTCTCTATTTTGAATTCATTAATAAAACACGCAACATTGTTTGTCTTCTTTTAATTTAACATAACCCCGTCGGGGCAACATTAATATAACACTCTAATTAATTGGATTTTCAGCTCATAATTTATTATTTGATGAAATTTAAGTTCTCTGTAACTTCGCGTGACAAATTAACATGTTTACACAAATTAGGATTTGTGTCGGGTATCGCTGCGATCTCCATCCGACTTTCCCAAGCGGGATTCCATGTAAATAATGGCCTCGACCGCCAAGCGCAAGGTTGATCATCCAACTGTCGGATAACCTGAAGAAGGTTGCAGGTATGCGCTAGATGTAGGCCACTTCCAACTGGTTATTTTGTAAATCGTTGGGGGGCCTAATGTCCAGCAGTACTGTATCATCTTTGAACCTGATTGTCTAATAATACAATCAGGTGATTCAAGCCTACAATGTCCTAATCAAACTGTAATCAACTAAGCAACTATGCTTCCCATGGGAGTCGAATCCTTGACTTCCGGGTCTGCAGGCAAAGGCCTAAACCATCTTTTTGGATTCCATCATCATCTCTTTCTATGTTTTTCACACATTTGGCTGGTGGTCTGAATAAATATGTACCAACTAAATTTAATATCCTTTGAATATATAAATTTGACGTAAATAACGTATTTCATAATTCATTTTAAATATATATAATAACTTCCAATGCTACAGCAAAATTAAATATTTAAAACCCGTTCGCTTGCAAACAATTTTGTTAACCGGTTAATTAAACTTCAAATATTGCGGTTTAAATATTTCGTGTACTAGATCAATTGGCCATTTCGCAATTTGGCATGCGTAGCTTTTAACAACCAGTGACTTTTATTTTGATTGAAACGACCACCAGGCTGTAACCACAGACTTGCTGGCACTGCGAAACCAATTATTTTAGTAACAATATGTGTACAGTGTATGACACCGCTAGGTAACTTTGTAGATTTGTTTGTATGGAACCAGACGTCAGGATCAATGCGTTATTACAGAATTATTGGTATTTATTTGCACGATTGGTCGAAAAAGTCATATAGTTGTAGATCGTCGGATTAGTTATTAATCTGCACGATTTGTTGGAAAAGTCATACAGTCGTAGCTCGCTGGATTAGTGCTCCTAATTGGACAGTTACTATAAATACAGAGGTCAGCAAAATAACTTCGTATTCTTTTCTTATTGACTGAGTGAGTGAAAGGAACGAGAGAGGTATCGTGAATTGTCTTTACTAAACGTCATTCATATCGAGTGTGTTACATGATTAATCGACCTCGCACAACCTGATGTCAGAGTTTTTTGAAACCGCCTTTCGGCTTTTGATTTCAACAACACCAGATGGTCGCTGGGGCAACAGCTTATCGTATCTTCCGAAGCACGGAGTTAGCGTTATTTTTAGATAATCAGATGATTCAAGCCTGCAATGTCCTAGCTAAACTGGAAAAAATAAATTATGCTTCTCATAAGTAAATCCCACTAATACTCGTATTTAAAATAATGCAAATTTAAATCTCTAAATTAAATATCTCAAAATGTATTCAGAAATAAAATAATAATTCCCCTAAAACAACTTCGTCAAGACTTAGAAGAATACCTTCATTACCAGAGCATTTATTTTTTTCTCACCAAAGGCAAAAAACCTAGAAAATAAAATGAGAATTGTCTTTGCAGCGAGTCCGTCGAGCTCGGCGACCTAGGGTGGTGACACTGTGGAGAGGCGTTCGCGGGCTCGGCCTAGGTATAGCAGGCGGAGCGGACGACGCAGCGGGTGGCGGTGGCGTTTTTGTATCGCACATAGCTGTTGGTGGTGCAGCTCATCACGACGGTAGACTAAGATTAGGAGATAAAATACTGGCTGTCAGAGACCAAGATGTGAGTATAAATATGACGTTTGGTTTATTTAGCAGTTCGACATTTCAGTAATAGCAATATTAGTTAAAAATATAACAGAATGAAGACATAAATTTAGGTGATAGAGCCAAAGACGTGATAAACAATGACGTATTCAATTTACATTTAATGTTGTATTTTTATGTCAGTAAATGGTGTAACAATGAATGTGTCCAAATCCTTTCTTTGCTATTCTATTCCTATTCTTTTGGATTTAATACGGTAACTTTACCTATATGTTCAAAATGTTTTTATCGTTGTTTGTTATTAAATTTTTCTCATAATATCACGTACCGTATGAAGTGATTTAAAGAGTCTTGTGTCGAAAAAAAAAAAAAAAAATATATCTAAGCATTGAATTTATTTTAGGGCATTGAAACTTCACTAGTTGGAGCAACGCATGCACAAGCGGTAGCTGCATTAAGAAATACAGGAGACCACGTCACTTTAGTCGTTTTGCCCGCTGGATCAATTTTACCTGTGGCCAGAACCGCTCCGCTTTATTCCAGTAAGTGCACCTTTACTGACCACTTATTATGCCAAACTTCAAAAGTTTTGCTATAAGTCTTTCTTTTGTTGTTAACTCAAATTCACTGCGGTGAATAAAGTAACCATTGTCTTAAAAGCTTTACTTTGCATTGTTTTAAATTTATTTCTATTTCCGCACTATGTTTTTGGAAGCCGACAGGGTAGCGAATACTATAAAATGTATCTTTGTTCTTTTAATTTTTTTTTTTAAACTTACCTAAAATACCTTAAAAATTATATTTGTGATAGTTCTTTGTGACTGTTGTATATTTAAAAACAACAATCAAAAAAAAAATTGTAAAAAAGTTTTACTTTTTTAGTTGTTATTCAAAGAAGCACTATAGTGTTTATTTTTTTTTATTGAAATTAGACAATGAAAATGGAAGTTACTGAATATATATATTTCCTTCTACTAGTTTAAAATGTTGTTCTTCAAAGATTTTAAACAATAATTACTTTCCATCTTACGCTGTTTTAAATAGTCTTACTTATTATACTTGGCATACATGAGGAGAAATAATAGCATGGCAAATATTTACAAAAGTATTAATCTAAAAGTACACCCCATGTCACCCCTGGCCCAAAGGTTTATACTAGCCGCATTACCGTGTTGTATAGCTATAGAGAGCCTCTGAGCCAGCAACTAATTGAAGGGTGATTCAAGAACTTCGAATTTAGTAAATATCCTTAAATCAGTAAATTTCACTGTGCTCCCCTCCGGGCCTACACATTATACTGAACATGGTCCTACCCTGCTCGACCTGATAATTACATCGGCAGACAAAAACGTTGCTACACATGGTCAAACCTCGGCTCCTGGGTTTTCACATCACGACTTACTCTACCTCTCATACAAAATTAAAGTACCGAAAGTGAAACCCACTGTGTTATACCTCCGCTGTTTCTCTAAAATGGATGGGAATGCCTTACTGAGTGACGCGAGTAAAACTGATTGGTCTCCCGTTTTCACTGCTCATACAGTAGATGATAAAGTATCTCTGTTCAATAACTGTATTTTATCTCTGTATGATGTTCACGCACCGGTAAAAGCCATCAAAATACGCCGTCCACCTGCGCCATGGATTACAAATGGAGTCCGCATTGCCATGAAACGTCGAAATTTTGCTTTTCGCAGATTTAAAAAAGAACGAACCGACTACAATTGGTCATTGTATAAGGCTGCAAGAAATCGGTGCAACCAGCTGTGTAGAAATGCAAAACGCCAATATTTCTCGGATAATATTGAAAATGTTTCACCGGCTAATCTCTGGAAATTTTTGAATTCTCAGGGCATAGGTAAGGTGCAGAACGATAACTCCAAATTTCCATTTTCATTGAGTGATCTCAATAATCATTTCTCTTCAGTTCCTCTTTTGGATAATAATTTAAAAATATCAACTATTTCATCTGTACTTGCCTTGCCTGTCCCTGACGGTAGTGAGTTTGAGTTTGCCGCAGTCGCTGAGGATGAGGTTCTTAAGACGATACAATCTGTTACGTCGAATGCTGTAGGACCGGACCAAATAAGTCGCGTTATGATATCATCTATTCTTCCCCACGTTTTACCTGTCATCACGTACATTATAAACACCAGTCTTGTTGAACATTGTTTCCCTTCATCATGGCGTCTCGCTTATGTCCGCCCTCTTCCTAAGATCGCGGACCCAATCAACCTCAATGATGTCCGTCCCATATCTATACTTTCTTTCTTGTCTAAAATATTAGAAGCTACAGTTTTTGCTCAACTTTTAAAACATTTGCTTGATAACTCTTTTTTGAATACTTTTCAATCGGGCTTCAGACCCGGTCATAGTACTGCCACAGCGATGCTTAGAGTCACAGATGACATCAGAGCTGGTATGGAGAATACAAAAGTTACTATATTAGTTCTCATTGATTTTAGCAACGCATTTAATACGGTTGATATCGACATCTTATTGGCTATACTTTCCTCCTGCTATATCTCGTCCCCAGTGATTGAATGGTTTTCCAGCTATCTTCGTGGCCGCCGGCAACAAGTTCGCAACGGGCATGATACGTCTGACTGGTGTGAGCTGAAGGCTGGTGTTCCGCAGGGCGGAATTCTGTCTCCGATATTATTCTCGATTTTCATAAATCTTCTCTCATCTAATATCACTTGTACATATCATTTCTACGCCGATGATTTGCAGCTTTACACACAAACCAATGTAAGTGACATTGATGCCGCAATTTCTTTAATTAATGGTAACCTTTGCAGAGTACTAGAGTGGTCTGGCAGCTTTGGAATCCACGTAAATGCAAAGAAATGTCAGGCCATTATAGTGGGAAGTAATGTACAAATAAACAACATTGACACTCAGTCGTTACAACCAATCATCTACAACAACATTGAGATACCTCTTAGTCCAGTAGTTAAGGATCTCGGTCTTTTTATTGATAATACATTGAGCTGGCAATCACATGTCAATGAGGTCAGTAGAAAAGTGTTTTCTTCTCTACATTACCTACAACGTCTGAAAAATTTCTTACCAATAAAGACCAAAACGATGTTGGTTCAATCTCTTGTGGTACCGCTGATAGATTACGCTGATGTGTGTAGAACGCCTTCTGAACAATTGTATTAGGTTCATTTTCTGCCTACGTAAGTACGACCACGTCTCAGAATATCGATCCCAGCTTAAATGGCTTCCTATCCGTCAACGCAGGAATCTCCATATCCTTTATCAGTTATATAATGTGCTTAATAATCCATCTTCCCCAAAGTATCTCAAAACAGATTTCAAATTTTTAAGTTCGACTCACGAAAGGGCTCTGCGTTCTTCAAACAATTTGACTCTTGCCACTCCCTCTCACCATACTGGGTTTTACTCCAACTCCTTCGCCGTTACGGCTGTCAGACTCTGGAACGCGCTACCTGAATCAATTAGGAAAGCCTCCAGCCGTGCGGGTTTCAAAGCTCTTGTATACGATCATTTTCTCGCACAGCTGAGTATGTATTTTTTTTTTTTTTTTTTTTTTTTTTTTTTTTTTTTTACGACTACCATCAACTATCTAGTTGTGTTGATGCCTTTTTTTTTTTTTTTTTTTTTTTTTTCGTGTGGAAAAGGCCTTCGCCTACCACCCAGCCAATGAACGGGAAGCTGGGTGGTTATGTGGGACTTGGACCCACTAAAAACCACACGGTGTCAATCGCCTACCGCGTATTGCCGGAACCGTGTGCTTTCTTATGCTCCACAGCACCGGCGCGGCGGCCGCTACCACGGCGGCCTCGGCTCGGCCACTCTTCGGAGTGGCCTGCGGGTGCCCGTCGGGCCTCCTCTTCCCGCGAGGGTAAAGGCGCGCTTGACACGGACGCGCCTTTCAACCCAAGGCTTTTGGTCGGGCAACGGAATCCCATTTGTTCCGGTGCCCGGCCAACCTCACTATGTGGGCTGCAGGTGCAGGCCGTAGGCCCGCCGTCTGCGCCCTGTGCGTCTCCGGCGGATGGGAAGGTCAGAGGATTGCTCCCTTTCCCTCTCCGCCTCCTCTTTGCGGACCATGACGCTTTCGGCAAAGGCCTGCACCGCTGTCCACGACGTCTCACTTTCGACCATACACTGGATGACAGTCGAAAGCGAGAGGTCGTCCCCCAATTGCGATCGTAGCGCACCTCTGTCCACAACCCATGCTGGGCAGTGTTCCAACGTATGTTGGGCATCTTCATCCGGGCAGCCGTCACAGTGGTGGCAAACCGCCGTCGGCTCTCTACCTGCGATGCGACACAGATACCCCCCAAAACAGCCGTGTCCAGAGAGTAGCTGTGTCAGTCGGAATGTCAGCCGACCATGCCTTCTCGTCAACCACTGATCCAGAACCGGACGGACCGCCTCAATAGTTCGATGCCCAGCAGTGGGTTGCTCTAACCTCTGCGCCCATTCGCTTTTGGCAATCTGGCGCAACACCCTTTGTTGTCCCGCTATTTCGCTTGGGGCCGGAGTATGACCCCGGGTTAGAGCCCTCTCGCGCCAAATAAATAATGACGCAATAATTCTGGCCTCTAAGTCCCAGGGCATGGAACCGGCCAATATACTTGCCGCCTCGAAGGAGATCGTGCGGTAACCTCTGATGGCCCTGATGGCCATGACCCTTTGTGGCCCTCGCAGTAGGGCAATAGTCTTCCTATTGAGATCTTCCGCCCATAAGTTGTGTTGATGCCTATTCTAACTTGAGCCTTTTCCATACCAGTTCTATCTTTTATTCCTCTCGTACTTGCATACTTCATCCTTACCTGTCATTCTTCGTCTTTTATACTATCTACGGGTGGGATGCCCGTCTAGTTTATCTATTCTTCTCATATCTTTTATTTGTCTTATGTTTCGTGTGTGGGTAATAATACACTTTCTCTTTTCTTTTATTTTACAGTTCGTTACACTTTTCTTAATAATACTTAATACTACATTTCATGTTGTTTATAAATTTTCCATTCTTCGAATACATTTGTATTTATATATATGTATTGCATATTATTTTCTTATGCTTTTTGGTAATAAAACTTTATTTTACACCCACATAAAGCTCTCTGCTTGACCCAAAGGTTGACTGTTAGATAATGCTTTTAGCATTAAGTCCACCTATTGTGCTTTACAATTGTATTTGTACAATAAAGTTTAAATAAATAAATATATAATACAAATATTTTGTTAATATTTATATTCGTTTTTAATTATAAAATTTCAAACAAGTCAGATTTCAAATAAAATAGCATGGCTATGTTATAAGAGTCCTCTTTTCATTCTACCAGCAATTTACCTGCAACAAATTAAAACCAAGTCAAATCCAAGTACGAAACGTTGCTTTTCACGTCAACTTCATTAAATTAAGCGAAAACATGAACATTTTAATGACGTAGATATTGTTGCAGCGCGAACGCAAGCCACTTCGTGCTCAACACTCCACGAGCTTTTAGAAGATGAACCGAATGAAATACCGAGGTAAGTTCAACAGTTTAGGCACGTTTTATTCCACCCTAAATTACGTTAACGTGTTGGCAGTTGGCACTAATTCAAAAACTATAAAATGGTAACTTTTATCGTACGAGTATTTTTTGGCACGATGGTAAATTTGGACTTCTTTGAATTAAATTTTGCGTTTGGATTGTTTGTTTTGTTCCTTTGTTTGTTCTTTAGTAAATGTTTGGCGCAAGTAATGTTTCGATTGTTGTAACGATTTTATTTTTAAACAACATTAACGAAATATATTTGATAATGTAGAAAAATATATTGTCTAAGTTATTTCTTGTATGGTTGTTCAGATCTGGTTTTCATTTAAAAATCCTTCGGGTAATTTGTTTAAATGGTGGGCCGTACACCTGTTTGCCTACTTAGTTTAGTTGTATAAAAAAAAATGGAAGTCACATTGCCAACATTTCTAGGACTGACTACCAGGACTTTTTTATCTCATCTTAGCGTCTTCCCGGATCCTTGGCTGATTGCCTCGGAGCCCAAGGTCCGCTTAACCGGAGTCGGGCGAGGCTCCTGCGCGCCGTTTTGCGGCGCCCTATATGTAGACGCATTCCTTCTTGTTGTAACTATTCCTATGATTTGGCTAATATTTTACGACCGGCCGCCTGCCTGACATGAAACCTCCTTGGGTATGCTGTTGTTTTCAGAGCCTCGTTAGCCGGGTAAGTCTTATTTGTACCCGTTGCCTGCCCCCCACGTGGGCCAGATGTTGATGCGCGGACGAGAGGTTGTGTTGGAGAGCCTGGACTTTTTATGAGCATATATCTACGAAACTGCTTACTTAATTGTATAAAACACTCTCTAATGAAGCAAATGTATCTCTATTTGCTTTGTGTACATGTCGTACGAATAGTGGACATCGTATCCCTATTCGTCGTATGATGCAGACATATATAATGATAATTTTAATAACATTGATATTTTTGCATGCAGCTCACAAAAATTTTAAAAGATGGTAATTGAGGAGTTTAGTGGTTAATTTGTTTGTCTGTTTAATTTAAACATCTTAGTTTTTTAGTATTATTTAGAAATTAACTTCTTGTTACTGTTTTGTCACATTTTTTGTGTTTTTTCAGTTTTTTTCTTCATTTTCATTTTGTTAGTTTTTATTTATTTAGTTGTAAGTAGGAGGAGTAGTTGGTTGCCACAGTCGGATATGTTAATATGTGAACAACGATGTGGGCTGCATTACTGTTAAAATTTTAAATGTACTAAATTTGAGTATTATATGTAATGTAGCCGTTTGTTGTTTGTAAATAAACAAATAAATATAAAAAATATTTTTTTTTTACTAAAGACTAACAGTTTGACTGTTACTAAAATTTTATGATGTTTTATAAGTAGGTGGCTTTTACTTGTTTAATGCACATTTTTTTCTGTGTCAGGTGCGTTCGCATGGTAAGGCTGGTGCGATCAGGATCTCGACTAGGCATGGACATAGTCGGAGGGTTAGGGGGGGAAGCTGAAGGCACCAGCGATGACGACGCCTGTGGGGTGTTTGTCTCAGGGGTGTCAGAAGGTGGGGCGGCACATGGAATGCTGTACAGAGGCGACAGGATACTAAGCGTCGACGGACGTGACTTAACAAGAGCTACGCATGAACAAGCGGCTGCGGCTTTGAAGGTAAATTTATATTTATACTAGCTGTTATCCGTGGTTTCGCCCGCCTGATCAAAAGGTATTTCCAATGAGATTTGAATCACTTAGATTATTTATGGCAGGTCTCTCAGGATTTTCCTATGTATTTAGAAGATTACGGCCCCATCGGATCTCATTAAGGAGTGATATTATATCACTGTTAATTTTGTAGTCAGTCACCCGATAAACCATACAAATAACACCCATGCCCCCCATTCAGGGGCTGAATTGTACAATATAATACCTACTTCTCCATCCTAGTGTGTATTTCTAGTTGCGTCGTCAACTTACGCTTCGGAGCCTAGGGTATGCTGTAAGTCATGTTCCCAGATTTGCCTGCACTAGTAATTACAATGGAGCGACTGGCGTCTGACCTCCGTAACCCGCTTTACAGAGAATCCAGAACAACAATAACATGACTCGAAGTGTGTTAGTGGCCAACACTGACAGATTTTTTCACGTTGCCTAAAGGCATCTGACACAGCCTCACGACTGCTATCTATCGATAACAACCGGGACCAACTTAACGTGTCTTCCGAAGCACGTAGGAGCTCGAAAAAAAAATTGCCACTAAATGGCGACCAATCCAATAGTGGTTGCGTCTCGCCGTCGCTTGAGACGCGCATTCGCTACGGATACGCGAGTCGCGTTCGACTACCGAGCTCCTTAGTGTACAATACAATACATATACTTTTTATTGCACCAAAACAAAATTGTAAAACCTTAAAACAGGAAACAAATCATTTATGAAAACAAATAATCGTGTAAAGTTTAAACTAAAACGGACTATCCAATCTCCTTTCTCTGTACATACTTTGGACTACAGTTTCCCTTATGAGAGTTGATTTTGAAAATTCTTGCTTAGTGCGCCCCCTGATTAAAAAAGGAGTCCCCCTGCTAAAATAAACACAATCAATGATACACAACCTTTTTCCCCTTTTATGGGTTTCTTCGGCAAATTCTGAAAAAGGTATTGACTCTTTCATCATAAGAAATAAATTTCTGAAGAACCTACATGTCAAAATTGATTGGGATATCAGTGATCGTTAAGTTTGTGAAGGGGGACATTTACCCCTTTAGAGGGTGAATTCTGAAAAATCTTGAAACAGGTAACTAATAATTTATCGAAATTAATAATCTTGTGAAGTTTCAAATGAAACGGACTAACAATCTCCTTCCCCCAAACATATTTTGGGCCCCCGTTTGACCCCTTAGGGGGTGAATTTTGTAAAAGCCTTTCTTATCTGTTAACCATGTAATAACATAAAACTTCGGTCCAAATTTTACGTGTATAGCTTTTAGGTTTAGGCTGGGTGTTGATTAATCAGTCAATATATAGATAATATTTTGCAACCCCAAATGGACGACCGGGGATGCGATTTTTTAAAATGCAGTTTATGAATTATTATTTTTTACTAACCATTAATTCAAAAATGTAGTATCTTGCTTCAAAAATGACAAAGATTTATCTAAATTTGCAACCCCTTTTTCACCCCTATAGGGATATGTAATTTTAAAAATCTAATAAATGCATTAATATTTTCTACTAACTACTAAAATGAATAAAAAATATCTGGTCTCACTTTAAAAATGACGAAGATTTATACAAACTCGCATAATTCACATTTATTTATGTTACTGAAGTAGTCTTTTGTCCCCGTAGACCAACTTCATTACAATCTGCGCTTCGACCTTTCAATATTCATCATCATTTCATCCGCAGTCAGTGCACAGCTGGACAAAGGCCTCTCCTAATGATTTCCAAAATGACCAGTTGGCCCTTGGTTGGCGTTGCTTGCGACCCCTTTCAGGTCATCTGATCATTTGGTCGGTGGATGGATGCCCAATGCTGCGGTTGCCGGTTTGTGGTCGCGATTTGAGTCTTCCAATATTGCTCGTTTGTAAACTGCTTTATTTCCGGTCTCGACAGTAATGTACTATTTCTCCGTCACACAACCAATTGTGTAACCGAAAATGTTATTCAGTAATGAAAAAAAAGTTTTTTTTCCCCTTAGCAGTACTCTGGCAGTGCCGTTATGATAGCTGCGCAGTACCAACCTGAGCAGTACGAGAGACTCCGGGCCAGGATTCGAGCCATAAATGCCGCTGCAGTTATGTCACCTCATCCACGGCATGCGACCATAACTACACATGTACCAGTGCATCCTGACTTACATGCTATGTATCCAAGGTGAGGTGATATTGCAATAATTTTAGCGAAGCAGTAAAATTATTTTGAAAAGTAATTATTTTGTAAATATCTTTGTTTTATGTTTATCTTTTATCTGGTGGGAATAAAATTGAATGATTATTGTTAAAAGAAGATAATCAGAAATAACATTATGCAACTATCAGTTCGGTAAGGTCTCATATCATAAAATAGTAGGTTTTTAAAATATGTATACAAAATATTATTTTTTTGATTTGGATTATTTTTCTTTTTTTTCTTCTCTTTTTATAATTCCATATTTCTCTTTTTTCGCCTTCCATACATTAATGAGCATAATTACATATGTTTTTTTACGATACACAAGTGCACCAATGAATAACTAAGTAGGTATCATTAAGCGCAACGGTAGCCATTTCATCTCATCAATCATTTCACAAATTCATGTGCACCCTGATTTTCACGTCATGCGTCAAAGGTAATTAATTCAAGTGTTAACTTTGCCTTCTTATTAATTTAAAAGTACTTACTTAGGTAAATTGAGATGACAGGTCTTTCATATTTTGAGTATCAATCCAATGTACCAGTAAAAGCCTCCAAGCGACCTTATTCTTAATTCGACCAATTCCGAGTTTTTCCACTACTAGATTGTCTTATATCAAGAAGGGTTTCGACAATAGACTTAAGAGCTAGATCACATTAGAATTCAGTTTAGAAGTACACCTACTATAACAAGCATGAAATTAGCAAGTGCGTCTTAATAATTATTACGAAAAGAAATTGTATTAAGTATTATAATGCGCATTTTGTTTAAGAATAATTTATTTCCTTCGTAGTGTTGAGCGGATGTTACGAAATATATTTATTATAAGGTTATTTTTTTATCAATTTTTAAGCAAAAACTCAGAAATACTCTTCGATAGTTACTAAATTTATTTGAAATATTTACGTGAAACGATTTGCATCAACAATTTAATTATGTAGAGACTTTACGTTGATTGTAATCGTCTTACACGTAACATCAATTTAGATTCCCGCATATCATGAATCCTAGATTACCGAAATAATGGCTGTGTTTGAAATCAATCTAATTGGAATTTGTTAGATGTTAATAAATAATATCCTTTGTTACACAATTTAGATTGTCGCATAACAGTAGTTCGAAATTTGAATTAATTGATTCTGTGTTACAATATTCCTTGATTAAATTTCTAGCAAACTTAAACCATAATCTACACAATACAAAGATATTATTAACTTTAGCGGAACAAAATACAATTTAAGCTTATTAAAATTAAAGCAAATATACATTAATGTAATTATTTTATATATATATATATAACACCTCATTTCTATACCCTAATTTTACAACAAAATTTTAAAATACTTAATACGTGTTTGTCTCTTAATAGGTTCCACAATTATTTAGGTCTTACGTTCCTAATAAATTTTCTATTACAAAATAATGCCTATATCAAAATCGAACTCCTACGTGGTTTAGTTGCTGGAGGCCGTATAAAGTCGCTCATAGTGGAAATAACGACACCGTTAAGGAGAATTTATTACTAACAATATTCAAGCACTTTGTACATGGTGGAATGCACCAGCTAATACTTTTGAAATTTCTCAATGTATATTTATATGGAATATGTGTTACCTTTCGGCGGGCAATCTCGAACTTTTAATTTACACACTTATTCATGATGTACACTTTCCCAATATGTATTCTCGCAAATTGTATGTATTTTTTCTGGATATTCCCATAATTATTCGTACGCCAATCTGCCAATATTGAACATTTCTCCCCCCACGGTTCTACTGGTAGAGATTTTAATTTATTGTGTAACTAGCAGCCCGTCTTGACTTCGTCCTAGCCTTCCTCGATAAATTGGCTATCCAACACTGAAATATTTTTTAAATCGGACCAGTGGATCCTGAAATTAGCACGTTCGAACAACAAACAAACTCTTCAACTTTCTAATACTAATATTACCGATACTAATATGGGAGTATAGCTGTTTCTGTGTTTTATTATTTGTACATGATTAAATAATTAAATAAATAAATACAAATTCAAAATTATGTTATGTTGAAAACCACGTATTGAGAGTTTTGTATTTATTCTTACCTAATGTATGATAACATTGTTCTAAAGTGTTGTTTCACTTTACTATAGTCAATATGATTTTTATAAGTGAATTCCAACATACTCGTCGCAAGCGGTTGCTCATTCAACCGTTACATCTGCGCAATGATGCTGAAAAATCACAAATTTTATACTGAAAATGCGATTTAAAGTGATCTGTTCTTAACGACATTATCAGCATGTGTTACCTTACTATCGACTTTGTTGGTATTGTTTAATTAATTTTATTTTTATTTTTTAATTTACCTTAGTTTTTATGTTACGGCTAATGACCGAAGTGCAATTACACTTATCTACAGTTGTAAATAGTAATATACGGTAAAAAATAATCTTGCACTTAAGATTAGCCAGCACAGATCGGCTACACTTTAGGTTTAGCCGAAGACAAGAGGCTACACTTAAGTTTAGCCGGCGGCAGGGGTCGGCTACCCTTGAGATCAACCCATTATGACCTGAATTATTTTAATGATTTCTTATGTTTTCGCGATTGTTATTCATTAAATTAAACTATTTTAATACGGTTTTATCGAGTTTATTAATTATTTATTTACACCTTACGTTTCAAACACTTTACAGCGTTCATGGTCGCAGGCAGACTAAGTTAACATTTGTCTTTGATGTCATAAGATTACAAACTACCGCCTGAAATTTCATAAATAAATAAGTAATAAACGCGATAAAACCGTATAAAAATAGTTTAATTTACTGAATCATTTTAGATTCTCCGAATTTTAAAATATTTTAGTATGTATTTTATGACTACCTTTATGATTTCTGACCATTTAAAAATAATTTGATTTATTACTTCTGGAAATAACAGGTGATGATATATGATAGGAAATCATTAAAGGGAATGATTTTGAAAGGGGAAAAAATAATATTGATACAATTCTTAAAAAAAAATATTTGAAAAAATCGTATGTTTTGTGAGATTTGGACAGTCCGACTCAAAAAACCTCCTAAATTATAGGAAATATTTACAATACATTTACACAGAGTTGTCTTTTACTACATACACTATGCCTATTATTTGTTCATAAGCAAATGAAAACAGATATCCTTATAATAAGCATAAAAACCGCTAGATGAGTTAGAAAATTTTGATATATCTCAAAACTGTTACATACTACCATGGTGTGCAGTTGTACTTTATATTGACAAATTGGGCGTGGTAAGGTTGATATTTTAACCAGTACCAATTTGTATTTGGCAATGAGTAGTGAACCTGCGAAGAGAATAGAATAGGTATATCTTTATTGAGAAAGCTATCACGTAGGTACAACAAAGGTCTTATAAACTTATGCTACAAGTTTATAATGTACGTGACAGACGTCTTAATAGGTGGCTCAGTGACACGCTAGACATGCAGGCATGACTAGCACTGATTTTCAGCCACCACCTTCTGAGGAGTCAAATGTAATGTTATTGCTATTAGATGTTAAATTTACCAAATATGTGACAAAAAGTTTGGAATACTCAAATAAAACGTGACCAATGTATAGAGAAATACAAAAAAATTGGTAACAGACAGATAAAAATCGAAAAATATACTCGTATTTTAGTCATATAAATAGTAATGACACGATATTGACTTAGCGGTGCCAAATATATAGGAAACACACACATATAGGTGAAAGTAAGAAAAAGAAAAATTTGCCGAAATAATGCCGGCTTATCTTAAGTGTAGACGCACTTCGGTCATCAGCCGTAACACAAACATATATACATATTTCCATCACTCTTGTCATACATGCTTGTCGATTACGGGTACTCCTAACATCTTTCTTTTCATACTTTATATAGTTGTTAAAGTAGCTAATAATAAATATATATTTTTTTTATTAATACCTAATTGAAATAATTTTATTGACATGTTTCATTATGAGTGCTGTGGAAAACATCATGATAGGTCAACTAGGCGTAAGTATTTCGAGTTTGGTAAGGACATTGTAGGCTTGAATCACTTGATTGTCTGATAATATAATTATTATGATGGTTCAGTGTTTCGGAAGGTACGTAAAGTCGTTAGCCCCGGCTGTTATGTGGCGGTCGTAAGAGAATCACGTCAAGTGATGTACCGGGTCGATTGACCATATATTAGACCATTTTATTATTTTTAGGAATCATCATTATCAATAGTTAAATTTTTAAAATAAAATACTTTATTTTTCAGGTAGCAGTGATCTCGCTGTGAAAATGACCATTTTATAATAACTGAAGAGTAGTTAGTGAATCAATTATTACGTAATGACAGAACGGTTTATAAAAATATTTAGTGACTCCCTCTTTTTTTATAAAATAAGTTTTTTTTTTTTTAATATATAATTTGTAAAAAAGTCTCTATGTGAAACAAACAGACGGATAGATAGACGTACAACGGAGGCTCAATAATGAATGGAGACTTATTTATACACATTATATATTAAACTCTAAAATAATTAGGTCGTATTATTATTTGTTGTGTTAAATATTTTTAGATAGGCTTAATCTGTAATAAATTAAATCAAAACTGTAACAAAGTTTTAAATAGTTTCATATTTTATGTAAATATAGAAAATGAAACTGTACAAGTTTTTTTTATACCTTTTTATGTACTCTTCGGACTGTAAACTACGTACTCATAAGATAGAGGCAACAAGCCCTAATTTCAAGGCGTATGTTAATAAAATGTTTTGGAACTGTGATATTAATGTAACAATAGAGTAATTGTATCGTAAAAATGAAAATCAATATACGATATTAACAAATTACTGGTTTTATTTCCCAACAAACCTGCTGAGAAATTTTTGATTTATATTACTTAAAATGTTAAAAAGGATATTTTATTTTGTAGCTATTTTGTGTTCCACTGTTGGGCAAATGAATCAAAATACACTGTAAAAATTTAGCTTTTGTTTGTTTTTTCTATACGTCCGATTTCACCAAAGCCGGATAAGTTTAATTCCAAAGATAATGACGCAATTTACTCCCGTATAATGAAATTTACATTTCACCATACAGTTAACACGAGAATATACTGTCAATCCTAGTATAATTCCGGTATAAGGACTGTGTCTCTCGAATAAAAATGTCTGCCAACCATTTTTAATGCTTAGATAATTTTTGATTTTGCTCTTGGATAGGAACGATGTTGGTGAAATCGGCCCTAAAAAGTATGTATGTAAAAACTTTATTGTACAAAAAGAACATTGTTACAACAAAATAGAACACAACAAGAGGCGGACTTATCCCTGATAGGGATCTCTTCCTGTCAACCCAAAAACCTAAGGAAAAAAGAGTGCATGGGCATCAAAGAGTACACAGTACAATAGATAGTATAAAAATAGTGTTACGCCAGACAAAGTAATACCAATGTACCTATGTAGAAAAGCAATGCACTTTTCAGCGATTACTCTCTAAATCGATATCTTTGCTTCGAATGTCTCGGAGTTAAATTAGCGTCTGGCATAGAGCCAACTTCCTTTCTCTCTGATCAAGTTCTGGCAAATATCTGTTTGCAGGTCAATCATAAAGGGGCAATAGTCGTTAATTTTATTACTGGACCCGTTTTTTTTTCAAACTCATATAAACATAAAATACATATATCATAAAATCTATCATTCAATATATAAAAAAGAGTTATGTGAGTTGTGAGGTTTTCTTAAACTTATGTATTGAATTAAATTATTTTAATACGGTTTTATTGAGTTTATTACTTATTTATTTACACCTGACGTTTCAAACACTATACAGCGTTCATGGTCAAGTAATAAACGCGATGAAACCGTATTAAAATAGTTTAATTTAATGAGTAACAATCGCGAAAACATAAGAAAACATTATGTATTGAATGTCTGCCTGACGACGAATTTCTAGGGCAACCATGCTTAAGGAAAATTACCACCCCTCGGAGAAAGCCAGTTAATATCAACAAAACTTATTCAAGTACTCTCTCTATTCGTATTGTTACGCTTCAAAAATTACAAATATAACTTATTGTCAAAAGCATACAAAATAATCACTATATTACTTACAAGCCTCCGTGGTCCAGTGGTTAAGGCGTTCGCCTTCGACCCGGGGGTCGTGGGTTCGATTCCCTTCGATTCGAATCGTACTTTGTTTAGTTGTTTCTAGTTTGGTTAGGACATTGTAGGCTTGACTCACTTGATCAGATCACCCATCAGACACGATAATAAAGATGATGGTCCTGGCTGCCATCTGGTGGTCGTTAAAAGAACCATGTCAGAAGCCGAGAGGCGGTTCCGAACAATTCTGACACCATGGTAAACATGGTCGATTGACAATGTAATCTACACGAAATTATGATGAGCTAGTAAATGCAAGTTATGGCAATTGCTATAGTAATTCAACCAATCAAGTTTCCTTGAATTACTTTTACAAACCAACGATCATTTTATTTCAATTTATCCCTTTAATAGAAACGAAGCCCAATTATGGCATAGCAGAAATTAACTATCTGCAGTCTGGCGTTATCAACAAGGCAAATATTTTGTATGTGTGCGCTTAGTTCGACTAACTATTATTGACTTTTACGTAATGTTAAATTTCTGATTCAGATAATTTTTTTTTATTATCTACTGCCACCAAAGAATTGGGTGCCTTTTATAATTTTTTATATAATCTATTCTTACTTTTCTATGTTTTTAATACTATCACTATTTTAATGTTTTACCGTTACGTTTCTTATATACTGTATGTTTACATTTATGGTGTTCACTAAATAATTTTACTATATTGTGACATCATAATTTAGTACTATGTCTTTTAATTACAATGGTTACAAGTTTAATACAATAACTTATGAAACTATTTTTTGTTTACTTAACGGTTACGGTAACTTATCTATTGTTATTTTACATCCTATTTCATTTTCCATATCCAGCCTCAAGCGACCAAACACTGGGCACTCCGTTAATATATGCATGACTCTACATCGGGTTCGCAGGTACAAGATGGACTATTGCGTAGCTGAGCGAAGCCCTTATCCTATCAGGACCTGCGCTATTTGACTATTGAATTTATTTTCCGGACTAACCGGTTAATCCGGCTTAGCTGTGAGTTGAAGAATATTTTTGTGGTTCCCGCGGTTTTGCCCAGATTGTATCATTCGTCCGAATCGAATCCTGTCTCAGTATTCGCTTTGCGAGCGACGCGGGACACAGGTCATAGCTCGCCTTTCTCCTGGTATTTACAGTGTCCTGTCCAAGATTATCTGCCCTTTTGTTCCCCTCCAGTACCGCGTGCGCCTTTACCCAATACAATTTTATAATTTTGTCTTACCTAATTTTGTTTTAATGTTTTCTCGCGTTTCTACAGCCAGAGGGTGGAGGGAGTTCCGGCTAGTTATAGTTTGAAGTGCCGACATTGAGTCGCTGTAAATGCCAAAAGTCTTGGCCGCATGTTTATTGATTCTCTTCGTTGCTTCGCATATCGTTATGAGCTCAGCCTGATAGACCGAGCAGTATGACGGCAAGCAGAATTTACATGTTTCGGTTATGATTCAGATCATTGCTAAATCATTTAACGGTATTATTTACATTGGAGTTATAATACTGAATTGGGGAATTATTTAGTTTACATTAAAATGTTGAATGAGATGAGATGATAGTTTATGCAAAATGCAAATATGCTGCAGTAAAATTACGTATTGACGATTCGAAAGTGCTAAAGTTTGGCATATTTGGATATTTTTTTATTTTTATTTTTTATCCATCGACTTTCACCTTGCGCATCTGACCCAGTATTCTAATTCTATTGAATTTGAATTTCTAAAGCTAGTCGAAACTTTAATATTGGCCTATGGAGCTCGGTACTTATTAGTTTATCAATATAAGATTATATCTGCCCTTCAAAACCGAATATGTATACTTAGGTATGAAAAATGCAGATTTGTTTTTACCATTCTTTGATGTTTGGATGAAATCGACTACTTTAACTCCTTCAATCCTGAAAAAACCGTCACCAGAGACTGTTTCGTCGTTCAGATAGGCTCACTGACTTACAAAAAATACATACGTAAGAAGGTATTAATATAAATATTTTCACTGAAAACTAAACCTACCAGCCAGTCTACCAGCTGTTTTAAGCTTTTGACCTTTCATGTCGAAGCCAATAGTAGGAAGCCGACAGTACAAAATGATCGAGACGGATATCTCTGTATTTTTCTCAAAATACCCTCTGTAACTTCAAACTCAGCACAAACAATGCAGTGAAGTCTGGCGTTATCTGTTTCCCGTGTCGTGCGTTTGTATAATGGACGGTGAGGATCGAGAGACATGATAAGACACTTATAAATACAATCACACTAGATTTTCCCACTGTTTTGTTTGCAAATAATGCTCTCTAAATAAATATTTATATATAATGATAATATTTGACTGGTTGGTTAAATAATATTATAAGATTTTTTTATTGTGAATTGAATTAATTTAAATGTTAATGTGTAATTTTTTTTTTTTGCTTACCTAATGAGGTTGATTGTGCGGCCATATTAACACCAGAGTGTACCACTTTCATTGCAAATAAACTATTTCTTGCTTTTAAAAATTACGGATATGCCTTTTCAGGGTTTGAAATAGGACATTTTACTATAGGTAAGTACGAAAACCATAATACCTAGTCCGACTGGTTCCCAAGACGGAAGTCAACCTAGCCTGAAGATATATATATCCTATCATCAACATTCATTAGCAGTCAGTCTACTGTTGGACATAAGTCTCTACAAGGATTTCCAGGATCCAGCGTTCGATGACTTGGATCAATATCATTGCGACGTTTCCTGACCAAAGGGTCATAGAGAACAAGAAAACTCTAACAATTTAGGTACCTATTACTTTTTGTTCGTTGAAAAGCACTTTGGAATTTCGAATAAATTGTTCTTGATCTGAATTCGAATTTTGTTTACAAAATATGTAAAAATGTTTCTCATTCCGAAGTATCAGTTCGTTCGTCTGATATTTAAATTCTCTGATAAGAATTCACGAAGTACGAACTTAGAATTAGCGTTGATCGTTTACCCGAGCCCTTTCAAAACAAAATCTGTTGCTTAATTTAAAAGCAGAAACAAAAGGGACTAATCTAATTTTAATAATTAAGATAAACAGAATGTCCTGAACCTGATTACATATAATGTATAAATGTATATATTCTTCCTAATTTATCCGTAATTCTCTTGTTTTAGGTTGTAATTTAATTACAAACTCTTTTGTTCTAACTCTCAGTAGGATTTCTTGCGCACAAAATGATGGCTAAAACAATTTTCTCGTGTGATTCTGTTAGATACATTTTATTGCTAATATATTATAGATATTCAATAAAAAGTCCAGTTGAACAGATGCTCCAAACATAATCATAAAATAAACTCAGCCTTTCCCTCTTTTACGACACAAGACTCATAGTAATTCATTCCTGTTCTATTTTATCGGATCAGAAAGGAAAGTCGTGAAACTAATACATCCCGATATATTTATCCCACTAGAAACATACCTGTTAAAACGGGGGCCAAGTTCCTATCGGCTAATTGTTCGCCTAAAAAGAGTTGAAATCCAAACCAATGCCGTTTAGATGCACTTTAAAATAGATCATAATCATCTTCATCAACAGCCTGATTCACTGGTAAACATTTGCCATTCCCAAGACTCGCCACCACACCCAGTCCTTATTCACGTCAACAGTCCATCTGGCCGAAATTCACTTTACCATACACCCAACTTAAAATATGGTATAGTTGTGAAAATACGTAGGTGCTTGGTTAAAAATATCTAAAATTATAATACTTTTAAATTTGAACTTGACAGGTTTACGTGCTGTACGTAACACTAGATTAATTGTATAATTAAATTTATTATTTATAAATTTAAATTAACCTATTTATATAATTAAATTAACCTGCCAAGTTCACCGTATCGTGACCGTACAAGACTGGTTTCCACAAAACACTAAACGCAATGTCTTATTATATTTCTTTTCCAGAAACTTAGGACGTTATTTTTCGGTTGTTAAATAAACCACATCAGAGGTTGAAAGGACATCTAGGTATAGAGGACCATTTGACTATTGATCAATGAATTATTGACTTTTCACCCGAGGTGGATTTTGGCTCGGAAATCAAGAGAGCACCAAATTGTTCTATCCAGTGCAGTCACTCGCCAATTCACAAAAATGAAAGGTATATATAGATAGTTCTTATCGAAAACGCCAGCGGGCATAGTCTGATATAAAATAAAAAGGGGATTGTTGGTAGTCTGAGCTTCAAGCCCACAAAGATTAATCCACTTTATTTCACAAGCATAAAGGAAAGCATTTGTTCGAGTGTAAGCGAGATAAGGCGGTGTTCTCTCGTGTTAAAATTGTGAAATTATTCAAAAAGAGCTATGGATCTTACGGATCTTACGAATTTATGTGCTTTACGTGCAGACATTGATATTAACTTACTCGTAATAGTAATAATAATTAAAAAAGACATGGCTGAAACACGTGTGGTACTCCTAAAGACAGTTTCTGTTTTGAGTTAAGTTTGTAATTTTTAAAAAATTTTAAAACCAATGATTAAAGAACATCAAATGAAAGCCTCAAAATATAGACCGAAATTCGGGTTCATATTCAGACCCAAGAAAGCGGTGACTGTTGAGCAAAGGGAGGCTAGTGAACATGTAAAAAGGAGAAAATGGAAGAGGCAAATAAGGAGTTGTAGCGAAAAAAAAACTTAAGTCATAAAATGTTGACTTTACAAAGTATACAAATCTAAATTTACAACATGCTAAAACTGTCCTTATTTAATGCAAAGGAAAATAAAATTTGAACGAAAATGGGGAATATCCGGTTATTTTACTTTTTTAATAAACGTCAAGAAGGATTTTTGGTTGTCATACTTTTATAATGAAAACGAATGTATTAAGGAAACAGTTCTTTTTTTAACTTGTGTAAATTAGGCATAATAAGTCTAGAGCGGCCTGCATTCAGCTTGTTTAGTTCTGCTTATTTAACTAGGTCATTTAATCTTATTTACTCATTTTACTCGAAAAACTAGTCTTAGTTAAATCTCGGGTTTCTCGTTTCATCAAATCGACGTTTAGCCGTGAAATCGTAACAGTCAGAATGACAAACAGACTTTCGCATTTAGAACATTGATAAAATGCATCCCTATGAACAGGCAAAAAACAAAAAACAATCCTTTTTTAAGGATGGGACTGTAATCGATATTAGTTTTCAATAAACCACGTTCCGTTCTGGTTCCAATAAGTCGGGGCGGAGGATATTTATAAATTGTTCGGTTTACGCATTATGTCACATCTGACTTTTTGCGTGACACGGGTCGGGTCAATATGTATAGTGTAAAAACAATATTTCGATTATGAAGAGAAAGTATACAAAATGTAGAGCATCTATCAATGCGGTGGTTTTATTAAAAAAAATACCTTCTAAAATTGTCGATGAGTGTACATTGAATATTGAAAAAAAAAAACAATATGAAGCGTCTTTTTTGTGTGTTAATATATTTTAAACTAATTCTGAAGCAGGACGTAATGAAGCTTGTTTATACTAAATTGTAATTAAAATGCATTCTTCGATTGAACTAAACTATTTTAATGTGGTTTTTATAGAGTTTATTACATATCAGCGTTCATGATCGCAGAAAGGTCTGCTAGGTATATATAATACTTTAAATACTAATAATATTATAAAGAGGAAAGATTTGTATTTTTGTGTGTATGTTTGTATTGAATAAACTCAAAAACTACTGTGCCGATTTCAAAAATTCTTTCACCATTGGAAATCTACATTCACCCTGAGTAACATAGGCTATATACAGCAGGTGGAGCTGCGAGAAACAGCTAGTTTAATCCATACTAATATTATAAATGCGGAAGTCTGTCTGTCTGTCTGTCTGTTACGCTTTCACGGCCAAACCGCTGAACGGATTTTGATAAAATTTGGTATGAATATAGTTGAAGACCCGGGATCAAACATAGGCTACTTTTTGACGCAGGCGGAGCTGCGGAAAACAGCTAGTATAAACGCGATATTAAACCGTATTCAAATGGTTTAATTTGAAGTGTAACAATCGCGAAAATATAAAATAAGATAGTAGCGTGTGTAGATACTTTGAAAAACATTTTAGAGGAACTTCAAATAAACTTTCAAATCGCATCACTGGTGTCAGATTCCCAAGTAGTACCTATAATATTTTTGTTCGATTCGTCTTGTCTGTGTCCCAGTTACTAACTAGCTAGCTTACACCTATATGACTACCTAAATCACAAGTATAATACATGTGAATTCGCTACCGATAATATCCCAGGCACAATAAATCTCTATATAACTATTTGACTAAGGGTTTAAAATATCATTCATGTTGGAACCGACACAAAAGTAAAAAGTATGGTTACAATAAAGTGCAGCTCTGCAGAATATGCACTTTACAAGTTTTACGTCGAAGGCTGAAACATGCGCCACATCTGTCGGAGGATGGTTCTATTGTATATCAATATCGGATAGTCAAGAATAAACCAACATTGTTTCAAAGTTATATTTATGTACTGTAGTTATGTACGTTCTTTTATAGTCGTATTGAGTTTCATAGTTTCGAATTTTTCGATTCATTTTACGCAAATTGCTATGTTTATTATTTCATAGTTTTATTTATACACCGTAATATACATTGGAACTTTACTACTTCAGTGCCAGCAATATTCTCTTAATATTTATGGTAATCAAATATTTTCAGACGTACCTGAAAAAGTCAACTTCGTTGAAATCAGTGACTTTTGCGTACTGCGTTTAGAATACATATTCAAAATAGATGGATAAGCAGGAAAAATATTATTCTAGTACCATATGCAAATTTCAAACGTCAGGAGTGCAATTTTTGACATCTATAAACCAATAAAAATCAGTGAGTGGAATGATTTTCGTTCGACTTTGTTACACCGTTTTTAAGTCTTGATTTTGAGTTTTGAGTCGAAATGAGCACTCCAGGATTGATGTGCTCTGTGCATGATTGTAGTAAGTAGTAAGTTCACGCTTATTAAAAAACATCCTTATTCGATTTTAAAACTTGTAAAGCAACAAAATTAGTTGACTTATCCTATACTTTTCTTTGCTAAAGCGTAAAAATGTCTTTATAGGTAACCTGTTAAAATATGAATAAAAAAAAAGGAGAATTGCAAGGATATTCGTATTATAAATTTTTCTCACAGTTACTTGGTTAGGCGTAACTCAGCTGGCTTTGTGAAGCCGACAGCTCATATTCAGAATACTGCTGCATTTCTTAGCCAGTGTAAATAAATAATACTTCCACAAAAGCGTCGTGTGCAGTATTAAATTTGAACATAATTAATAGCTTCAATAAATAATTTATCTGCGGTACAGATAGTCAGATTCTTAGTAGGTACTACAACGTTTATATTACTTAAAAACCTTTTAAAGTTGCCATGAAAGGGAAGCATAAAAAAAGGAGAAGATAAATTGAGTAAAACTGTTTTGTATTTATATTGGGTATTTATTTTTTTACTTATAAACTATTATTTCAAGATTTTTATTTTACCTTTGTAATCATGATCATCGTCATTTATTACTAGGTTACATTGTCAATCGACCATGAGAGCTGATGATGTCAGAGTTGTTCAGTCCCGCCTCTCTTACCTTCGTCATATAAAAGTATGATTCCCCTATTTATGACAAAATGTAGCTCTCTAGCTATAGCTAAATCACGGACAAACAGTCGACCATAGCGAAACTGTTAGGTTTTTTTCTTAGTATACGTAAACAATCGCATCGTAACACTTATACTGTAACATTTACGTAGCTACAAGAATGTAGTCCTTAATTTGAGGTTATCATTTGGCCAAATTGCCAGTTCAAAATAAGATAAAGATAATTCTATCAGTGGAGACTTTTAAATGACTTTTTTGAACTATATTGTAGCAACCATATATATAGTCGATAGTCTTCCAAAAGTAAAAATGAAAATAAAAAAAGCATTATAGTTTGTTTTAGGGTTCAGAAGTCTGATCGCGAATAAATACATTTCTGCTTTTAAAAGACTTGTGAAGGATCATTACCTATCTCTATCATTTTAATTTATTTATATTTATTATATGTAGTACATAATTGATATGTGTATATATTTATCTAAGTATTTAAGTAAATAATTGTATGTATTTTATTGTTACATTTTGATTATTCGTACGCTAATCTGCCTATATTGATTACGTCTCCTCTCGCAGGTCTACTGGTAGAGATTTCTTTTGAAATAAGTAGCATCCTTGTACTTAATTTATTGTATAATGTTTCTGTGTTATTTTATGTATACATGAATAAATAAATACATATTGGAAAAACACTCAACTTTAAATCAACCGAAATTATCTTCAGAACATACGATTATAGGAAAATTCAGGCTACAAAATGGTAAATCTCAACTCATAATCGTTTTAAGTTCACAACCTATAAACGACAATCGGCACAAAGGGTGAACTAGATAAGAGGCACTTTGCTCGGATTTCAGCGTTATCGGTACACTTTTAAAGCCCATAAATAGTTAAATAACTTCTGCCAGCTATCCGGTTACGTGAAAAGATTTTTCCTCAAAATAGTGTTAGAATCACGGCTCGAAATTGCGTATGGTATCATTGTTATTTGCCATTGTAGCTCCGATTTCAACAATTTATTTATTTTAGGCATACGAAATACAAACTTAATCTGGGATAATATTTAATTTGGGATATAACTAATATAAAATAAAATGTATTAAAATTTTCTCAACCGCGTAGATATAAAAAACTGAAAACTAATTGAAATCTAATATTTATTCTTGTTTTAATTCGAAACATATACAGATGAACATAAAAAAAAAGAAAAGGGAAAGATTTAAGTAATACTGAAAGCCTCGACTCGAAGGACCGACCCATGTATCCCAAGCGGAGAAACATAATAATAATAAATCATTTATTTTTTTTACAACCATATTATTTGTTTTATCTGTCATAATCTATCATAATTCCTATTTTTTACCTACGACTCACGGCTTATAAATATGTGATACTAGCTGTTTCCCGCAGCTCCGCCTGTGTCAAAAAGTAGCCTATGTTTGACCCCGGGTCTTCAACTATAATCATATCAAATTTCATCAAAATCTGTTCAGCGGTTTGGCCGTGAAAGACAGACAGACAGACAGACTTTCGCATTTATAATATTAGTATAGATTAGTATGGCTATGGATTTTGTCCTTCTTAAATATTGTGCTTATCAGTAAGGCCTAAAGCTCCACCGTTTTCGCAAATAGAAATATAGGTAAATTTCATAATAGGTAAGTTCAAAAAATTAAACATCCAATAATAAGTATGACAAGTTTCCTGAATAAACGTAAATAACGAGGGATACATTCTGTTGGTCTATTTTAAAAATCCGTGTCTCACTTTAAATAAGCGAGTCAAGTGCTTTTCATTCGTTAACAAACCAGGGCCCGTAGACAAAGTCACAATTTGAAAATGATAACGACATTCAATAACAAAAATGTATGGAATTGACATTAGCCGCTTTTAATTTCGTGGTCGATTTTCATACTAATTCCGAAAGATAATTAATTTTCAAATTATGACTTTGTCGATGTGCCCTGGAAGGTTTGAAATTCTTCATGTACCTTCGTCGCGCCAGATTTGAGTGTCGTAGATTCCAAAAATAACATTCGTAATTCAAATGATTTTCAATCAAATATGATCAAACTGATTCGATGCATTAAGTATTTTATTTTAAAAATAGACCTCTAGAAATAAAACGTTGCTTGCGGAGGGATTATTTAAGCAATTATCGCTCGCTGGATATAAGAAGCTGACTCATTCGGGATTCTCTCCGTATAGATTAAGATCTCGTTATCCGCCTGCCTTTTCTAATCCTAATTAACCAGTGAGTCTCAAGATTAAGTCGGTTTAATCCTTTTGAAGTTTTAGCAGTATATGATTTAAAGTATTTTGGCTTGTAATTATGATGAATATCACTCATGGGTTTATGGAATGTCGCTATATAGAGGGATGAGCTCGATAGCCTAGCGGAGTATGCGTGAATTATTGAAACATTAAATGCACCATTTATATAGATTAAATAGGTAAAAACAGTCTGTAATTTTAAGTAAATGAATGCGGAGACGTACTTTTTATTAATTTGGTTAAGTACATAAGTACTTGTGTCTCTAGCACAATAGAACATTTATATGTTAGACAGGGTAAATAGGTCACGACAGAAGATAAGTCATAGACTGCACCGCACTGCAATAGCTGAAGGTCCTCTAAGTGATTACTCTTCTTCTAGCTCACCTGAAGGGATAACATCCTGATAATCTTCCAATATCGAGAAGTCGGTTAAATGCCTTCCAGATTGCCCAGAAAAGGTTATTAAGGGAAATCTTTCTCTGATATCGGTAGGCACGCTGATGATGGATGATAGCAGCTCTTCTACTTCTTCAGCCTGCCTGCAGCAACATCCCCAGTCCACAAGCTCTGAAACCCTTTTTTTGAAATGTATGACCTTTGTTGTCGAACAAAAATCTTTCGTCATACTTTTCAAAATTAGGCCCCCTGGCAACCAGCAGAGCTTTTGCGGCTCTTCAGACTGAGAGACATAATGGTCGTTGAGAGAATGTTCTACTATCAAAACTGATGCTATCTCGATTCTAATTATCATAATATGAGCATCGTGCAAAATTTTGGGAAAGACATAGCTTTTCTCGAATGAAGCAGCAATAAAATATTAGGCAGTAGCTAAATATACTGGACACTGCAATGCAGCAAACTGCAATAAGTAGGTAATACAATCAAACAGGTTCTAAAGTGAAACATTATTTCTATTCTCATCTGTTTATCTTTACCGAGTGCGCTCCTTGTAGACTTTTGTGATTTTACATTCTGAATTTTTTCCCATTGTTATATAAAGTCTTGTCACACATAATTTACCTGCATTTAAATATTTCATTGTAATTTTATTGATACCTCAATATTTCACTGCCAACTAAACTATTAACTGCCTCCGTGGTCCAATGGTTAAGGCGTTCGCCTTCGACCCGGGGTTGGTGGGTTTGATTCCCACCAGAAGCATACTTTGTTTAGTTGGGTACACTTTGCAGGCTTGAATCACCTGATTGTCTGATAATAAAGATGATTCCGTGCTTTGGAAAGCACGTTAAGCCGTTGGTCCCGGCTGTCATTTGGTAGTCGTTAAAGGAACCAGGTCAGTGGCCGAGAGGCGGTTCCGACACAACAACAACTCTGACACCAGGGTGTACATGGTCGATAGACAATGTAACCTACACGAAATGATCAGCTGGGATTTTATTGCGTACACTCTATTTCTGGTAAAAAGCGATGTAAATCTATACTTACTCTATGGTAGTATGTCTCTTAGACAGTTTTATAACAACATAAACCGATGCATGGTCCATATGGATGCGAAATAGGCCATTTGGCAAAGGAAAGTCGGTGATTATTTTTCAGTCCTTTTTGCAAGGAACAGTGTGACGCGTACGGCTTTGTTTGTAGGGGTCACTGACCGACATGTAGATCATACTATCATTCGTGAGCAGGTAAACTATTTTAGGTGTTTCAAAGACCTTTTGTAGGTTCCAATTCAGAGACTTACTACTGAACATAAAACAATCAGAAATTCGGAATAACCTTCAATATCTTTATTAGCATCTATTTTAAACATCTTAAATGTTAGCCGATTAAATCAACCAAACTGTATTTAAATTGTTGCTTTTTCATTTTAATCGGGATTCAGGTCATAAAAAAAATATTGGTACATTTACCTACCGTCTTCTTGCCAATCGATCGAGTGATATAATCGAGTTTATGAACACACTTCAATATTTTGATTTAAAAATAAATCAAGTAAGTATATCTGCTGTACCTCGTTGAGATATCGGTAAAATATTACTTCCATTAAAATACTAGAAAAATTATGTTTCGACGTTCCACGCTCTGACAGTCTCAAAACGAAAGAGCTAAGCTGCTCAGTACTAAAGAAAAATAAAATAGAATAAATTTGTGAAACCAATTAGAATATACAAAACATAAGCCGAGAATCGAGAAAGATAAAGATCGAGAAAGCATGTTATCGACTCCGCTGGTCTATTTTCTTTTATTCTATAAACATTTAAACTGTTAGCAAAAGCCTATACAGATTCAAAAAGTATTGAATGCAGTCGATTGTAGAAGAATTCTCGCAGTTCGGGCAGAATTGAAAAGTTGTGACCACCTGCCTTTGGACTACAAAGAGCACAGTTTCAAGTGGATACAAATATAGAAATCTTAGAAATAAGACTTTTCAAATTTTGAATTTCCCAGAATGTGCATGAAAAACTTTTTGAGGTGATTGATTCGAACAATATTTTCGTTCCTGGGAGTCTGTACTCTCAAATATATTTTTTTTAATGGCTTTAATTATATAAGGTAAGTAAGCCCTTAGCGTAAATGGCAACAAAATCTGTGATTTTTTATGCAATTACTTAATAATAGATTCACAGATGTAGCTTAGTGACAGCGACCCAATTATTTATCATGTAGGTTAAAGGCTCAATTGAATCTGTCAGAGTTTTGTCTAAATATCTTAATATAGCATCCTATAATATTTCTTTCGGTGAAATTTTAATTACAAAAATAAACCAGGTAAATAAGGTAAAAAATACTAAACAAAATACTTATAAGCAAATATGCGAAACACACTTATTGACAGGGTGTATCAGGCACCCTGCTTATAATATCATGGATATTGGGAAAAGAAGGAAATTTAGACACGGCCATGGCGGCCATCTGTTGGCAATATAATGCAAATAGCACAAAACATGCAACTTGCGGATCTTTTTATACAACCATCGAATGAAATGAATTTAGCAGCAGCTGTTTTTCTTTTCAGCTTTTCGCTTCAGCCATGCTAAGAACTTTATTTATGACTAGCTGTTTCCCACAGACCCGCCTGAGTCAAAAAGTAGCCTATGTTTGACCCCGGGTCTTCAACTATGTTCATATCGAATAACATCAATTCCATAGATTAATAATTGGTCTCGCGCGCTCGACTAGATACCACGCTGTGAAGAAAAATCAGTTTCCAGAATGCGGCCACTTAATAGGAAAGTGTGTTGCCAGCAACTTGACTGGTGCCCGACCAATGGGAAAATTATAAATTGCGGTCTTGTTACGTATTATAAAAAGTAGCTCAGAAAAACCTTTAAAATGAAATTAAAATAAAAGTGGCCAAGTGTGAGTCGGCTCGCGTGTAGAGGGTTCTGTACTATTTTTTATTTTTCTCTATTTGGACCTCCTAAACAAATTTAAAATTATCTCATAGGTTTTCCTGTAATTTATGAATCGAAATTCTGGAATCGATAGTTTCGGAGATAAGGTAGGGGAAATGGTTAGTTTTTGTCTACTTTTTTTTTATAATTCTAATATTGAATCCTAAAATTGCAGAAAAACTTTCTTTCAGATTTATTATTACACAGGTATGTTAAACGTTACTTTAATTTTCTATTTAGCTTGGAGCTAATTGATTACTGACCTCTTTTTAGTTGTAACCCGGGTTTAAATACAGATAAATAAATAGACATACACATCCTGTTAATATTATAAACGCGAAAGTTTGTAAGTATTAATGGATGTTTGTTACTCTTTCACAACTAAACCGCTGAAATGATTTTCACGAAATTTGGTACGGATATAGTTCAAGACCCGGAGTCAAACAGCCTAACCTTTTGACGCAGGCGGAGCTGCGGTAAACATCTTGTACATACGAGTAGATATTATCATGGCCTTTTTCCATACAGTAGTGTTGCCGGAAAATACATTACACATCGAATAATAATCGATTCTTTGATAGTTGAAAATATAATCTAAGGTATCGATAGTGATCATATATCGATAGTATCAGTATGGATACTATTGATAATATATTTCTGTAATTTTTTTCTGTATGAGTTGAATGACGATGATTTGTGTTATGCCCGCTGTACATCCCGCCGCCGAGTTCCGGTATATCTGTATAGTATCGGTGCCTGAAATGCTTGGTATTGTTGTTAATCCATTAATCGATTATTTTTCATAAATTCTCAAAAATCAATACTACAGATTAGATTATATCGATACTACAGATACATAATCGATTAATAACCATTGATATGAACGATTACCTTTGTTAATTAAATCGATATAATTTATATGAACCCATTTCAATAATCGACTAATTGTTTGATATTGCAGTTAATAATCGATTAATTGTCAAAATTCGATTAAATTAATTATATCAATACTTTCGATATCATAGATTATTTAAAAAAAAAAACAAATTCGATTAATCAATTATCCGGCAACAATACCCTACGGGGTACCAACTACCTAAAGGCCATATTTAGAATGTTGGTCGGCGTAAAGTGGAAATGGAATCAAAATAGTGATAGGTTGCTAGTCGCATCGCCTACTGATAGGTATGGTTCTTCGATTTTCGCCCACTTCCTCGGCCGGCTTATATGGTCTGCGCGGGAAGAGAAGCAGTAGTACATTCCACGTATTTACTTTTCTCCCAGATCAGCATTAAAGAAATAAGATGTTTGTGGCGTGCGTCCACGTCTTTTAATTAAAAAGGAAGCTATAGTTTTATTAAGTTGTATAGTATTAGTATTATAAGTTTTTTATTTTGATAATTACTTGTAAATATTTTAAATAAACTGCAATACTAAAATTTGTTAATTTTAGATAATTTAAATTAAAAATTTGTATATTTCTAATGTCAACGAACAAGCGGACAAGTGTTGTTGTTTTATATAGATAGCGAATGCGATGCGCGCGCATGCATGTCAGCCGCTGCGATCGGCTCGGACGATGCGCGCGCAGCCCACGCCACGGCGATCCGTGCGTCTCGCCGGCTCGCCAGTCCGAATACCATCTTGAGACTGAACGCACGTTGCTTGCGCTCGCATTCGCGCGCTTACGTAAACTCATTTCTCGCTTGATCCGTTCCTTCACTTTTCTCACCTGTATTTTGTGCTTATCATAACCTTCTGTTAATCTTTAAGTTGTCGGTGTGCTTGTATTGTATTTGTTCTATTTAATTGTGCTGAACTTTTAATTATAGTGTTAAATTACATATTGACTTTATTTAATTATCCCGCCTCATAGCACAATAGCCTAACTTATCATACACATTACGCACGCACCCCGCTTTATGTTAACGACAGACAGAATTGTCAGAAAAAGTCAAAATTACAACATCTCTCTTTTGGAGTCGGGAGTTAAAAAACAAAATATCTAAATAATAAAAATCGAAAACCTCGGGGAATTTGGGATTTTTTAATACACGGCAACATTGAGCACCGAGCGGTACTTCGCGCCATATTTTAGGGTTATATTATTTTCGTGAGTAATTTATGTGTGTATAATGGTATGTAATACCAGTATCTTCCTTATTTCTTTTAGTATTATTCTTACACAGTTTGACTACGCAAACTGCACATTTTGCGTCTACTTTTACATTAAATTTTATATTTATCTAGACATCCAACTCACTCATCGGTCGCGGCATGACTGACGCGGGTATGCCGCAACCATGCCGGTTTCGGCATGGTTTTAGTTGCGAATTTATGTAGTATGCCGACGGTATCTAGTCGTAGCGCAGCGGAAACCAATTATTAATCTATGATCAATTCGTTCTGCGGTTTGGCCCAGAAAGCGTAGACAGACAGACAAACTGTCGCAATTATAATATTATTTATTAGTATGGAAGTCTGGATATCTGTGACTGTTCATTAGATTTCTATAACTGCTCTTTTTTAGCAATTGAAAAAGAATTTGCCAAACTTTGATTCATGCCAAAACGTATTAAAAATAAATTGATTGGATACGCACTTCTATTCTCGCGATAATTTGTACTTGAAACTGAAGTTTCACTACCAGTAGAGTAGTTGAAAATATTTGACATCATTATTAATATTGAAACTCTACTCTTGATACAAAATAATTGCTTATAAGTAAGGCATTTCAAATAATAAATAGAACTGGTAATGATACTAAAATAATAAATCGATTCAATTTTTTTTCTATCGTGTCAAAAATGATTCAACCAAATTGTGAACCTCTTTTTTCTGTCGGCACTCAGTTCAAAAAACCTTTCATTTCGAATTTGGTTTTAAATTACATCCTTACTCTGAACCATGTATTACCACGATCATTGCCAAATTAAATTTACTGCCTTTGCTTGAATGCTTGTAGTAAAAAGTATAGTCTGAGCGCAATATTGGGTAAGTAAAACAAATTAAATACTCGTTTCGTATTTCAATAATTTTGATCATCGGAATTGAGCATCTGACGAGAAACGTATGTTTTTCAATTGTCAAAGTACATTATCGGCCGAGATGCGGCTCCAATTAACTCTGACATCAGGGTATACATGGTTCGATTGACAATGTAACCTAACGAACGAAATTAATAAATCTGATAAATGATATACTTTAAAATTGCATATTTGGTCTGTCGTGGACTAGGCATTTGTCTCACAATCCGGAACTCATAAGTTCCGATTCCACTTCTAAAATATGTCTGAGTTTTTTTTTTTCATCCAGCTATCGAATATTGTCGGCTTGAATCGCTTGATTGTCTGATGAGAAAGACTATACTGTGTATTAGGGCTTGTTAATAGTGTTCGTTTAATACAGAAACACAAAGGTCATTATGTCATTTCTATAAACATAAGCCAGGATTACCAAGGATGATCGACCTTGTAAATCCCAAAATGAAATTACAAATAGTTTGATCACACTTCAGCAACAATGTTGGCAACGCGCCGTCACAGAATAGATTAGTTCCTACATAGGTAGCGCCGTCTTACATTTTTACGCGTTTGAGTTTATTGTCAATAAATATTTTTTACTGAGCAGCTTTACAAGCCCTTGTATCGCTTTCCGCGGTCTTACGGGAGTTTAACATTTATTGCAAACACAACAGCTCGATTAATTTTGTGTGTTCATAATTTTAGCACGTTTATTGGACTTTTTATGGGGGTAATACGGCTACGGCCTAATTTAGTGTGTTTAAAAGTGGGGTGAGTTTTGTTCGATGCAAACTTTTTGATAAAATGCTTTATGAAGATAATAAAGGTTAATTTCTAAGTAGATCGCAAAGTAAAGTTGCTGTTCAATATTGTATTTTCAAGTATAAACTTCGTATTAGTTTTATTACCGGAGTTCCGATGGAAGTGAAGCCCTGGGCAAAATGCATTAAGGAATAAAATATATGCGAGTGAGCGACACATCTGTCAGCATTTTAAGTTTTTTTTTCACATATAATATACGTAACTGTGAAAATTATCTTTTTAAGTACCTAGGTAATATGCTACATATTACCATTTTAGGTTATATGCAAATAGTTGATATAACAATAGCATTTTCTAAATATGCAAACCATCTTACATAGTGATTTACTTCTAGGGTTAAAACATTTGGACAGGAACATTTAGGTTTCGCTGCTCTTAGGTTAAAAATAATGTCCTGACACAGACAATAACACAAACAATATATGCGAAAGAACAATAATTTCATCTCACATTTACACAGCAAGGAAATCGCCATGAAAATATGGAAGTGAAATAAAATATGTGGTATTCTATTTCGCATGTACTCCGACGCTAGTGAATGATCGGATTCCATGCGGCTTGTTACATTCGATCAATCTGTTTTCCTTGCAATTGGAAATTTCATTATTTCTGCTATATGGTTTATATTTTATACTATTACTTTGACTATCAAGCATACAGACGGCAAAAGAATTCACATATGCGCAAGAATGATATATATCCTCGGTCTCGAGCGATAGCCGACAGTCGTGGATTCTAATTTTCTTTACACTAAAAGAACCTGTTACTTTCTTAAAAGAGATGTACTAATTGCTTTACCTTGTTAAAAAGACACATGTTAAATCACCTGTAAACTTGGCTCTTTAAGTGACGACAACTGTAAAAATACATAAAAGGGTAGCAAAGAATGTTTCCGCCATTCAAATAGTGGACGGCGCAATGATTCGGAGGTAATGGCTCATTCCGCGTTTCTGCTACATAAACCAAGTTTTGTTGCTGAGGCACCACGCTCCGGCGCTTTGTTGCAAATCTTTATTAACCTAGTATGAAAATGTTGTTTTTATCCATAGACCTGTCCTTAGACAAAGTTACGGTATGAAAACGATGAAAATAAATAACAAAAAATATATGGGATAGACATAAGCCGCCGTAGTCCATTTTCATATTAATCGCAACCGATCGCGACCACTAATATCATCGTTTTTCAGATTGTCACTTTGACAAAGTCACACTTGGCCCCAAAGAGCATCGAAACCGTACAAAGTAAAATGTTCATTTCTCAATGCCGGGCCCTGTGTAGGCTATAGGCTATGTTGTATAAAGCCTTGTCGAATAGGGAAATTAGCATCGTGAGTATGTAAAATGGGATAGATAATAGCAGTGACAGCGTGAGAGTCGTGTTTCTATACTCGTGCGAACTTTTCTGCTTATTTCCATGGTATAGATCTGCGTGATATCCGTATATAATCAAGAATTGCGTCTTACGAATACGAAATTAAGCGATCGGGAACATGATAAAAAATTTAAAAGGCATGAAACATTCATATTTGAAACATTGAAATTTTCTTAACTTCCTAACTTTATCCATTACAAACGACATGATATTGTCCTCAAATGTGTAGTTTAAAATCCGCTAGCAGGATACGACATCATTACCAAGTTAACACGTTAATCCAGTAATAACAGAAGTTTACGCAGGTAAGCGATACCCAGGATTTACATCTCATTCCATGGACAAAACATACAAGCAGAACTGTATTATACGTATGAAATGATAGTGTTTTCAGGATTCCGTGTAAAAAATGTAAATATAGACCGTACTAAGCCTTGACTGACCGTACTACGCCCATCTGTCTGTCAGAAGGCTGTAGGGACTTGCCATTCACAGCAAAAATATATAAAAGAAAATTTAAAGTTGTGGAATTCGGTATGATAAACATATTTTTATATGAATATGTCAATTATTTTCAGAAACATCTGAGACAGAAACTTCGTTTTTTTTTATCTTAATACTCTTTTGGGATCTACTGAATAAATCGAAGTTACATCAGAACTTGCATACGGTTTAAATAATTAATGGTGCCATTTTATATGCCGACTGAATAGTAGAGTAAATAAAGTGTTGAGCCTGGAAGAAGCGAGGGAGGTCTGTCAGGATCGTAGCAAGTGGAAATTCCTACCCTTATAGAAAACAGGCGTATGTAAATAAATATCTGTCTAAATCACATTTTTTTTCCACAAAAACATATACTAACAGACACCCGATAAAAAATAACTTTAGCTCATTGCCTACAAAATAAACTGTTTTTCAGGCAAACAAATACTCGTATGGCCAAACACAAAAATTATAATAAAACAGGCTCATGTGAATCGCTGACAGATATTGCGCCACTAAAACAGCATTTCCGCAGAAAGCCTCGCTAAGCAAAGCGAATGTTGATTCGGTATATCCTTGAAGAAATATCTGCAAATCTGTGTAAGTCTTAGCGGCTCACTCCGGGGAAATAAAGGATTCTATATGAATAAGTCTAGTGGAGCGAGCCACAATGATCATTTATGAAAGTAGACAATAGATATTGTAAAATTTTTATTAATTTGCTTTTCTCGCAGTATTATTTATTTAAGTAGAACAGGGATCAATAACCTGATTAAAATAAATTAAAAAGTTACTTTTTCTGCTCATAAATTTTACATTATTACGGTTTAATTCGACCGGTATCTAAAATAAGTCAAAAATGTAAATTATATATGTAAAATGTAAATGTCTTAACCAGCTATTTAGTACCCCAAAAATCCACTTTTGTTTTTATCAGGTCAAAGACCTTTTTTTAGGTCTTAAAGATAGCAGTTTCCATAACTGCAGTCGAATATTAGATATAAACTAGCTAGCGACTTCGCTTCATTCAAACAGGTACTTTCCTTACCGTTGTTACTTCTAGCTGTGTTACTTCTTCTTCGTCCAAGCGTGTTTCCCAGTTTGCTTACTCTTATGCTTCAGAGCTTAAGATACGCGTTTAATCATGACACTAAGCGGGTATAATAAAAATAACAAAAAATCTAAAGTAAGATATCAGCTAATTTTGTATACGTACATATAGTTTGTTCTCGTATTTTATCAAACATAAGTTATCCAAAAGAAATTTTATCAACATTTGGCGATGTTTTTCAAGAAGCACAATAATCTCCATCATTATTCTTTCAGCGAATTTACTTTGTTCCGTCGACTAAGATAATGCATTTAAATAGATTGAATGAGGAAACGAAATGTTCAGCTGATAGCGTCAGTTGTAACTTGTAACTCAAATTTGTTATCTAAACTCTAATGGCGTTAAAATAGAAAGAAATCGATGTTTGATGTCTTAATACGTTTTTTTTTACTGTGTTTTTAAGAGGGCTTTTATCCTTAAGATGTGCTAGCCCAATCAGTGGGGTTTAAATTTGTGTTTGTTTATACATATACAACTAAGTAGTCAAACAGGCGTACGGCCACCTGATGGTAAGTGGTTACCGTAGCCTATGAACGCCTGCAACACCAAAGATGTCACGAGCGCGTTGCCGACCTGTCCGCTGTCTGCACAGCGACCCCTCTGGAGCCTGACGACCCTACTCACCAGCAGGAACATAACACTGCATCACAGTGTTATTTGGCTGCGGTCTTCTGTAGGGTGGAGGTACTTCCCCAGACGGACTACTCCTTACAAAATGTCCTACCCCTCTTAAAAAGTGTGTTAAGTTAAAGTTAGGATAGGATTAGAATGAAAATATTCTTAGAATAAAAGGAGCACCGAAAACCGAACACAAAGTAAAACATTCCTTTTCCAATGAGAAAAATTGCATCAGTGGAATACAAAGTTGTATTTTTATTTTTTCATTGTAATCCTATCCTAATTTGTTCACGCTCATCAGTGTAGCCCAGTTATGTAAGTCTGTATTGAAACTTAGTACTATTTGGAGGCTCGATGGCTACATTGCTCTCGAAACATGTTTCGTGGAGGCCCTTAATTTAAGCTACAAATCCGCTCAACGCATTGAATTTATCAATTAATGGTAATCGTTATTCCTCCTCAAAATAATAAAATTGAAAATGAGTTTATGTACTTGTATATAACCTAATTCACTCTTACTGAAATGACAGCAACAAGCTTCCTTAGTGTCAAAGACATCAAAACAACAACAAAATCTAAAGATTTTTTTTAGTTATATCGTATCTTTATAGCGGCCACACTCACGAGTCCTAATTTTTCCCCCATTCAAAAAAGTTCTTGTCAACAAAATTCGAATAAATCAAGTCATATGTGTCAAGTTTTGTAAGAATCCGTTTTGAAATAAAAATACAGCAAACTTTCCCCCTTTTCCCCATTATATTTCCTCCAATCAAAAATTCGCCAGACAATTTTTTTTTAAATAAATCAAGGAGCACGTGTGTCAAGTTTTGTAAGGATCCATTCAGGTATGCAAATGCAACCTCTAGTCCGGAACATACATTTTTTCACATTAAAGCAAAATTGGCTAATCTCGAAATGGAGATTGAAATAAAGTTTTTTATAAAAATAAAGAAAAAAAAAATAAAGACTAAAATAAAATTTTGTAGTTAGTTACTATTTACCTCGGTTACTTTACTGATTCGACATACAAAATTGATAATGTGCGTAGATCTGCTAATAATAATGACCTAAAGTGTCATGATAGATCTACTTAAAGTAGCCACCCACATTTCACAAAATTGATTGCATATCGAGGTGTATGGATCCACAGCAATGGATAAGCGCCTTATGCTAATGAGTCAGTAATTAGTACACCAACGGCTCAGCGGCGTTTGTTTATTTATGCTGGGCCTAAATGCCCACCACTGCCCACCGCTGCCCACGAATGCCCACGAACGTATTGATGCAACGTGGATGTGAAAACATTACACAGGAGTTAGGTTTTGCTCTTACATACATTTCGCGAATACCAAGTTTTTTTTCGAGAAAATTTAACAATATACCATATATTATGAACCTATATTATAAACCTAGCAATCGACAAAATGGACACTATAAATGTTATTCAAAAGAAATTCTAACATTTTCTACGATTTCTCGAACCCCGGTGTGTCGATGGTTTGCTTTTAGTAATGACGTTAAATTTCACGCGGTTGGCCCGCTAATCATTTTGATTGAAAACAGTTCAATAAACTGTAAGATTACAACTCTCAATCTTTCTTGTACGAAAAAATATTATAATTTAAGAATGGTAATTCAATTTTTTGTGCTCAAACTGGATCAATAAGTGAAAGTGAATCCAATAATAGATTTATCGAATGGGTTAAAATGGAATAAAATGAAAATAATTACAGCGATATGCATTTCATTTTACCAGAATTGTATGAACGCAGATTAATAGTAATTTAATATTAAAGATACTATTATCATAAAGGGAATATTTACTAACACAAAGTAAGATAAGTATAAGTATATGTTACATAGGAATTGAATAAATAATATATCGATGTATGTTTAAAAGTTTAGTCCATAGAAATCAAGACAAAATCCACTAAGGCTAAGTATAGACATTTTAGTGTACATTTGATTGAAAATGTGTGGATGATAAAACATACCTTTTTTCAGGGTGATTATGTAAATTTCTGGATGATTGTACAAAAAAATTTTTAGGGGAAAGCACGTTGATTCGCGTAAATCCGCCCACTCGTTCGGTCTTTCGATGTGGCATTTAAAACGGTGACTACACTGGAGTCCTTTAGCTATTTAATGAAATACTTCAAAGTCAGTCTAAGAATAAATTATACAGAGAGTAAATATACTAATGAAGATAATAAAGTAATTAAGGAATATATTTAGTTTGAAAATAAAGTCGTAAATAATTTTGAAATTACTAGCTTTCGAAAAAGTAACCAATGATTTGTATGAACAAATATAAGATAGGATTAAATTAATGAAGTCGATTCTAAAAAAAAAATACATCAAAGCTATGAAGAAGCGGAAATTAGAAAGTGCATGCGATCCAGACATCCTAGAATGTATGATTCTTTTTTTTTAACTCATAACTCCTTCCATTTCCTGAGGCACATCATCAATAAGCTTTCCATTTGACATTTTAAGGCTTAATCTAATGCATAAATCTATTACAGATGTGCACAACATTCAGTTATAAAAGTTCTAACAATAAATTCATTATGTTACTCTGATTTTATATTAATAAAATGACCTAACCAATTTAGAACGGTCTTATTATACCCTGTTAAAGGGGTCAGTATGTATATTGCATGTCTCCCCATCCTTATCAGGTAACAGCCCAATGTAGTCTTAAATTAAGGAAATCTTATTACGAAATTCCGACGTGTGTCGTCGCCTAAAAGCCGGGACGAGGGATCCATGCAAGGGACTAATGAACGCGCTCAAAATTTATAACACCTTTAACCTTTTAGTAACTTTGTAAGAAATATTTAGCCTCAAATGTGTTAATTTCATTTTAATTGTGACGTTCATATATATGTACTGTTGGCATATGAAGAAAATTTGCCATAACATTTTTATGGTTTGAAAATCACTTATGTACACAGATTTGTGATTTGTTTTTAATGTTAAAAGTTTATTAAAATCCAACACTTAGTGATGTTTAAATGTTGCTAATTCAGATTATGAAACATATTCAAAATTATAACAACAAAATAAAAAAGTAATTGCAAGGAACTTTATTTTGACAACAGAAATAAAACTTACAAATAAATTAGATCTACTTTGGTATAATACATAGGTACCTGCTTAGTTAAATCATTACGAAGACAAGAGAAGTATATTTTCAACTACCCTCTAATTTCTGGATTAAAATATTTCTATTTTTCAGTTTTTCCTGTGAGACAAAGCATTTTTCTTTATTGATTTCAAAATGATCTTCTAATGACATAAATGAATATAACGTACGAAGAATATAAATGTCACTGTAAAAATTATTGTTATTGCTTTAAAGTAAAATAATTATACGTGACATTTGCCGACTTATCGATAATTCTAATAAGTCATATCGGAATACGTAAATCCCTTTATAATCTTTATATAAACGATAACAATTAATTGTAAATACTTACAGGCAGTAAAGGTAAATATAGATAAAATAGTTCTATAAAATAATAATTATTAGGTACAACTTATATCAGAAGACATTAATAACCTTACAATTCTTAAAACGAAAATTATAAATAAATTAGTTATTTGTACTATCAAGATAATAAATACATACCTACGGACAAATAACATAGATTGTGCTAGCCCCAAAGTAAGTTCGAGACTTGTGATGTGGGATACTAACGAAACGACGAAACTATATTTTTTGTAAGATGCATACATAAACACCCAAGACCCAGGTTAATTTGAAAAAGATGATTTCCCAACTTGATCTGACTGGAGATGGAACGCAAAATCTCTAGACCATAGAGGTCTTCTATTGAAATATTCTAATAATATATTAACATTAAACACACTGGCCGGTAATACATGAAGTGCCACATGAGTTTGAATAACTTCAAATTATTCTACTAAAAGTTTCTGAAAAGTAGCAAAGACAATTGTTAATAAGGATAACGTGAAGAATCCAGGTTTGAAGGTAGACGCTGATCCTGTCACGCTTCTTATCCAGTCAGTGTAGTTGGAAACTCGGGTATAGAGCTCAGGATACGAGCTGGCTTGGCAGTCTCCATTCAGGAAGGATATTCCTGTCAGTGTATTGTCACAAACCAATGCGTTTCCTTCGTCACCCTAAAAAACATTAAATAAACGTCAGTATTACTAATCAAGGTATGATGCATGTCTCATTTATCGTATTAGTGAGAGAAAGACATCAGCAAAGCAATTCTGCCGATGTAAAAAATGTGGGTATTCTCTCTCATTAATCTCATGATACCTAAGTTAAGCTGAATGTAACCCAAGATTGAATTTGTTAGTGCGTTCATACGACAGGCTAATATCAATTGAAGAATAAATTATTATTAAGACCAAAAAGAGCAACCTGCGCGGGAGGCAGTTCATAATTTTTTTTATTTTGGTTCTCAATTGTCTACGACATAAAACGAGTAAGTAATTAGCTACAATGCTGTACCCAGGATTGCATAACGAATGAGGATCATAACAAAAATTAAAAATTAATGCGCAAAACATCTTATCATACAGGTCAGTTTAGACCTATCCAGTGCTGGTAATCCAGTAGCGTACATGGACACGAATTTGTTTGAGTATGTGGGTTTCAATCGTGTCCATGAAAGCGGCTACAAAGACAAATTCGCTACAATACCGAATCTAAATCAGCCCTAGTGTAAATTTTCAGACAACTCCTAACATTGTCTAGTCTGAATTTAAATATCGATAAATTTCTGACGTCATGACTTTCCGTGGTTTGTACACAGTTACATTTAAAACGTTTACATAAAAGAAGTCACATTTTTAAATGTTTTAATACAATTGAACTGTAAAACAATGATTAGTATTCATAAGTAATAGTAGTAGTAGTAGCAAAACTTGTTTTGTTTATTTAAGAATATCAAGAAATACACGATGATAATACTCACGTAACAACCAGAGGAAATGATGTTGTAAGACGCAGCACACACCATGCTATTGAATATGTTGGTCACTCCTGCTGCCGAGTTGTATAAAGTTGTGCAAAGGTTTTGATTGTAGATGTACTTAGTCATATACAACTGCTGACTAGATATTTGCTGTAAAAAATTTAACATAAATAATTATTTGATTTGTTTGACTGAGGAGTCGAGCGTATCCATAGCGAATGCGCGTGTCAAGCGACGGCCTGACGCGACCACTATTGGATTGGTCGCCATTTAGTCACATTTTCTATCTTGAGCTCCTCCGTGCTCACATCGGAATGCACGTAAAGCCGTTGGTCCCGGTTGTTATCGATTAGCAGCAGTGAGTGAGTCGATAGCAGTCGTGAAGCTGTGTCAGATGCCTTAGGGTAGCCTGAAAAATTCTGTCAGTGTTGGCCATGTTCCTGTTGGTCTGGTTTCCCTGTAAAAGGGGTTACGGAGGTCAAATGGCAGTGGCTCTATTGTAATAATTAGTTTGCCAAATCTAAGTAAATGTCAAATGTAAGTTTTTGTGATATGGTATATCAATAAGGTAGGTAGTTTTGGTAGTTTTATCGTGTATGGTTATGTCTGGTCTGTTGATAGTTATTTATGTTGATAATAGTCCTGTCCCAATAAATCATCAGATGGCTATTTTCTAATATAGAGTCTGATTGGTATTTATAATACGGTAATTTGCTTGCTATAAAGTTGTGTTTGTGTGCCAGATGCTGATGTATTATAGCAGCCACTTGGTCATGGCCCTGTTTGTAGTCATTTTGTACAAGAGATTTGTATGCAGAAGTTATGTGTTGTATGGTCTCTGAACTGGAATGACAATGTCTACAAATATCGGAGGGAAGATTTGCACGTATCATGTGCTTTTGGTAATTTCGGGTGTCTATTACTTGATCTTGGATCGCGATCATGAAAGCTTCGGTATCTGGGAATAGTTCACCCTGCCACAGCCAGGCGTTCGACGCTTGCGACGACAAACGATTGCTCCAGATCGTGATGATGTCTTCCGTGAAAAGATTTTTGCTTCCACAATTCGATCTTATCCTTAGCACTTACGATTAACTCTTTTCGATGTTGTATACGGTCTTTCAGATTGAGAGGTGAGTTTTTTGTGGAGTTTACAATTATTTCATGAAGTGTGGAGAGTTCTAAGTGCCTATAGAAAAAGTGACTTAATGAAGTAATTTGTTTGTTGTGTAAATTGACAATATTTTTTATGCCTCGACCTATCTTGGTAGTGTGGTTCGTTGGATACATAATCTGGCATGGTGTTTTCTATGTGATGTAAGTAGTGTATTAATGGTATGTTGTGAGCTAACCAGATCTGCTTGGGTTTAATTAATAACCAAAGAAGTTAAGTAGGATGGGAATTGCATAACTCTTTACAGCTTTAGATAAGTTAAGAGAGTTGAGCTGTGAGCGGAACAGAATATTTAATCTGTATCTGAAGATTTTTTTGAGATAATCTTTGTCAGTCTTGTTGTTAAATCTAGCGAGCTTGCTGAAAACCTAAGTCTTTATACGTTTCATCTGGTTCTAAAGGGTCTATTGTGTCTCCCGACTGTAAAGCAATAAGAGTTTACGGTAATTCTATTTTCGACTGTGAAAGTCTTGCACTTATCGATACCGAATCGCATATGAATGTCAGTTGAGAATGTTTCTGTGATATCTGCTAAACGATGGAGGGAATGTGTTTAGCGATGTACAACTTTATGTCATCTATGTATATAAGATGTGTAAGGGATGTGTTTTTCTGGTATGTCGTGATTGTATAACCAAGATTGGATTCATTAAGAAGTTGAGACAAAGGGTTTAATGCGAGACAAAACCACACGGGGCTAAGTGCGTCTCCTTGTAAAATTCCTCGACATATTTGAATATCAGATGTTTCTACTGAGAAGTTACCTACAGTTTTTAGTTTAGTTGACCAATGTTTCATGGATGTTTCAAGAAAGTGTGTTATTTCTGGGTACATTTTATTTTTAAGAACATCATAATAGAGGATCAGCCAGCTATGGGGGACAGAGTCAAACGCTTTCTTGTAATCTATGTACCTACATGGTGCTTAAATCCTTTTTCATAGATATGGCTTATTTCATAGCGATCGAATCTAGCTATTATGAGTTGTTCTTTGCAACGCTGGCTACCTTCACGGCAGCCTTTTTGCTCTTCACTAAGTATGTTATTGTCGGTAAAATGTTGGTGTATAAGCTCTGCAATTCACGCTGTAAGATTTTTTTTAGAATGTTTGCAGACATGTGATACAGCGGTATTTAGCTGGGTTCTGATAATCGTTATCTTTTGGTATCATATATGTCAGACCTTGGGTGAGGTAGAGTGGCATAGTATGCGGGTTCTTAATAAAGTCATAAATGTGACTATGGATTAAGGGATGTAATGAGGAGAATTTCTTATACCAGTAGTTAAGCAGGTGATCGCTTCCAGGTGCTTACCAGTTGTGTGTACGGTTCAATAGCGTTTGAATACGTCTATAGGTATAAATTCATATGTCATTGGTGTAATAGTATCTGTTTCGAAGGGATCTGTATCCAGCCATTCAGCATTTGAATTATGTGAGACTGAAGTGGTCCCTATATCAGACCAGTATCTATATAATTCGTTCGCGGACGGTGGTGATATCTGCTCTGTGGTTCTAATTCTTCAGGTGTCTGATGTGAGTTTATCCTTTATTATTATGTATCTCCGCTTGGGATTCACGGGTTTCCCCGGTCCTTTGAGAGCGCGGTGATAAGGATCCAACTCGTAGAGGCTCTTTGGGGAAGTTGATGTTATGTGGTGCTCCTGCTCAAACCCGTCCTCGGCTATATCAATAGACGACATTTTCATGAACGGGTCTGGGCAGGAGGAGGAACTATTGCTATTGAGTAAAAATAATAAAATGGGTTTTATGAAGTTTGGATGGATTTAAACTGGGCTATTGCAATAGAAATCAGACACCCGCCATAATCATGATTCCTGACTATTATTATTACTGCTCACATGGCAAGCATAGCACGGCAGAAGGTGCTGACCAGTTTGGACGGGATGGCAGACTGGCATTGAACCTCTGTTGGCTCTATAATAATCATTATCATAATATAACACTTACAGATGCGGAATATTGTGGGACTCCCCACCCAGCGACTGTGCATAGTGTATTATCAGATGGTTCAAAGTTTCTAGATGGCAGAGACAGCGGCGAAACAAATGATTCATTGAAGGGGCTCACGAGCTGAAATTTAAAGTATTAATTATAACTTTTTACCATTATAATTAGTATTAGAAATGAACCTAATTAAATTTCTGATGTCTACCTTTCTTCAGTAACTTAAAGGATAAATAACGAAGGTGTCGAAGTTCATTATAATCATCACAAACTAATAAATAATGGTTATTACAGTGATTGAGATCATATGAAACAACAATCACAGTAAGATGCAAAAAGCTATTGCGTTTTCTTATTTTTATTATTTATCGTAAGACAACGATGCTTCCTAGTTTATAAATGTTTGAATGACTTTTTCAAGATACAAATTACTTAATCACCAGCTCGATGCAGTCATTGACCCGAAGATTTATTTTTGGGCTAAAGTTTGTGTTATTTCTTGCACAAGCAAAACTGTCATTACCATTTTTGTTCTCACCACTTCCGTATTAAAAGTTTTGTATCAGTCACTATATCTATGGTTAGTAGATATGAAGATATATTGTGCCATGTAAACCTCAATAGTGACATCATTGTCAAGTACGCTTGACCTTGAAGAAATCATGTTATTTATCAAAATCACTTTTTGGGCAACCTTTATCAGTTCAAGAGGGAAGAGCAATCTTATCATTTAAAACATTCTTCGTATATGAGTAAATACCCTGATAAAATGAAACTAAGTTACTTTTACGAAAAGATTAAAGACAATAAACATAATTTTACCTATTTATATTTATCAAACAATAGTGGAAGTGAAAACCTAATGATAGGTGAAAATTAGAAAAAAATATAAAAGTTGGTGGTTTTGTAGTGACAGTAATTATAGTTTAATATATCTACAAACGCAATTCATGCTGGCCTAACTATAGGTAATAATTGTTTGTTTTTTCTCAACCCCTATAAAACTACTTCCATGTGCATTTTGGATTATATCCATCTTGTACTTACAGTCATAATAGCGATGTCGTTAAGATGAGCAGGAGCAGCCATATGATCAGGATGCATAGTATAGTTGGCTACAGCTCTGACTCGATTCATATTATCATCTGTGAGCCTTGAAGCACCAGTAAATACCCTGTACTGATTGGCTATGATCGGGATTATAACGCTGAAACAAATATTGAAGAATTATCAAAAAGGAATAAGTTAATTTGTTATCAATTTCCTATTGGTTTTATTAATGTAAATTATTTCCATAGGTAAAGCTAAAGATTGGTAAGGAAAAATACATTCGTAATAGGTACCCAATTTTTAAGGTGGGTTTTTAGGTGGTCCTCCCCCATGGATGGGAAGTTTTATTTAATTGATTGATTGATAGGATTAGCCTTGGTGAATTTAGCAGGTGAACGGATATATCAATATCATACATGTCATGTTGCATGCTTTTTCTCATTGTTCTTATTATGTTTTCAAGTTGAATTGAAGTTGTGTAAATGAAATATATCTGAGATAATAAGATCATCTCTGATATCTCATCGATTCATAATCCATAATATGTCACAAGGTCAAATAATCGAATGTATCTATTAAGATAAAGTACCTTTGAAAAGAGATATCGTTTTTTCAGATTTTACAGTGTTGTTATTGTGCACAACTATTTATGTGATATTTTGCCATGTATTTTAAGTCAATACTTAATCGCCAAGTAGGTACACTAACTGAGTACTTCTCGCAGTCAGGTAGGCAATGCAGATTGAGTACTTAAAGCACTGAACATTACCTACTGCGAGCTTACATTTCACGCCATTGTAGAAATTCCAAAGCTCATAGCCAAGGTTTAAAAGCCTTCTTTTTAAAGAGGCGTAAAGCCTTTTTATCGAGAAGTCCTCATCAAGGTTTTTCCAAGACTTATCAGTTCCGACATGGCAAAAAAAATGGTAACAAACAGTTTCTAGTCTTTTCCGTGCGAGTGGCATCTATATTTATTTGTTATATTTATTTCATGTACACGCTGTAAATATACATTGGAAACTTATCATTAGGAAAACTGTGTACGAGGGTTCTACTTATTTCTTCCAGCAGACCCGCGACAGGAACTACGAAAGAAAGAGGCAAAGAGGCGTATAGTATACTATAGTTGATTTTGCTCGCAATTTTATCCTAAATCTGCGCGGTGAGGTGCGGAATCTGTTCCGGGTGAGAGGGTGTGAGTGTCCGTTCTGTACGTTAGTGCGATTTATTATTATGTGTAAACAAGGGTAAAAACTAGTACTCATATATCAAATAATCAGAACAATCCTTTTTTTTAGAATTAGCTTTACTTACTTCCCAACTCCCCATGTGTAAGTACAACTAGCAGCTGTAAGTACATGTTGTAGAGTTATCAGAACGCCTCCGCAGATGTGACCACGGGTCTCCAGTTGCAAGTTGGCAGTTGTAGCCAACTGGATGGAAACCTGTACAAGACAATAACCAATTACTATATATTTCGTATCAAACGTTATGGTTTTATGTGCATACGTGGCTTAATAACATCTGCGTCGCTAACCTTTCAGGAGCCTTATTGTATGGTCGCATTACCAAATGTATATAATGTGAATGATCAAATTTGTATCTTATTCACATAAAATTAAAGTAAATGTCATCTGGCTTTATTTTACATTTTAACACGTGTTTTTTTTTTAATTTGGTATTTAAGATATATTTATTTTTTTATGTTTATGACTCGTTATATGGATTTTTAATCAGAAATAAATGACTATATTTACTTTTTTTATTATTTAGGTATTAATTATTCACTATATTGACAAATTACCAGATTGACAAATTATTTTCGAAATAGAACACTTAAATTAACAAATCTTGGTGGAATTGTCATTTATTATTTAAGGGGGCCTGACTCATGCGCTTTTAGATATTAACAATATTGAGTTAATTTTTTTTTTGTACCTACTGTTACATAGTTCTTAAAGTGATATTAATAAATAATTAGGTACCTAGGTATAAAATTATTTAAAAAAATAGCATTACCGCATAGGGGAAGTCACCGTCTCCTGCAGCAACACCATTAGCAATCCTTCCTGTGGGCTCATCAATGGGGATTGCGTGAATGCCTGCAACTAATAAGTAAACATTTTTTGATCATATTAATGGTAAACTAGAAAGACCATTATAAAATGATTCCGTTAATTTTCTCGGTCCTATTCAACCACTAATGAACAATGTGTAAACCTACGTAAAAACAATTTTCAATTTACATTTTTGTAACCAGTTACATAAAATACTTTTTGTTTGAGATCTAAAAGTTGTCCTATTCATGCCATCTTTATTTATATTTATTTTATTGTCAAAACTAATTTTTTGCTACCTGTACAGGAATGAACAAAATTGCCGAATTTAAGGTACATGAAGCGTATTATTACTACCTGTAATTCAGCACGGAATAACAGCCTGGCCACGAAGTAATTCGCCGCGATGCCACCGGCGACTAAGAGAAATACATACAAATGCATTTGTTTCAGTGCACTAATCGTTACTACTCCTCATTTCGCCTCGCCAGTCACAAGTTCCCGTGGCTTTTTAGTGCATTTGTTATGTATTTATTTTAATCGCCGGTGGCATCGCGGCGAATTTCGCCGTGGCGAATTGTTTTGTGGCCAGGCTGTAATGTCCGTACATGCCCTTTTTTAAACTGACTCATAACGCACAATATACACGTTGCACGTAAATAAAAAAATAAATGACACAAAAAAAATCAACTTTCTGTAAAGAATAAGTAATATGACCATAATATGGCGCAGCGACCCGGTCTTGGCCTCAGACAATATGAAAAAAAGTATGTAAAACTACGTAATATACGGTATGTAAATTCTACGTAACTATTTTAATTTAAACCTTTTGCAATCATCATCCTAGCGTGAATTCCAAGTTGCGTTGTCAGCTTATGCTTCGGAGCCTAGGGTACGCTGTAAGCCATGGTCGAAGATTTGGCGGAATTGGTAATTACAATGGAGCGACTGCCGTCTGACACCTCCGTAACCCATTTTACAGGTAAACCAGACCAACAGGAACATGACCTTTTTTTTTTTTTTATTAACGGAGGGGAAATGCATTTACGCACAAAGTGTGGGACTCCTGGGCCGCTAATCGGCCCAGACTACCCACTAAAACCCCTCCGGCGTTTCCGCTCCAGACGTTGAGGGTGCCATGGGTTCGCTTTCGCATTCTACCACGACGCCCTCAACAGAAACATAACCTGTGGTGTGTTAGCGGCCAACATTGTCAGAATTTTTCAGGCTGGGCAGCCATTTGGCATTTTCACACAGCCTCACGACTGCTATCCGTTGATAACAACCGGGACCAACGGCTTAACGTGGCTTCCGAACCACGGAGGAGCTCAAGTTAGAAAATGCCACTAAAATGGCGCCAATCCAATAGTGGTCGCGTCACGTGGTCGCTTGAGACGCGCACTCGACTAACGAGCTCCTCAATTTAAACCTTTTGCAATAATTTATAATAACTTCGTCGCAATTACGTAGAAAAATAAATACTTACAAGCAAAGGCCAAAACAAAGAAAATGACACTATCCATTTCACCACGAACAGATATACTATGATAAAAAAACTGATTCGTGAATGTATATTAATATATTTATACTGCGATAAAAACGGATATTGATAAGTATTATCTGTACAAATTCTACGAAAAAAGATAGCGGAAATACGTTTTGAAAAATGTAGGTATTTCTTACTCATGTAATTGATATGCTGCTTCATTTTTACTTATAATTGAATGATTTTTACTTAGAATTCAAATCTGAGTTATAAATGGTGATCATTCGAATAATTACATTTGTATTTAATATCAAACTTTGGTGGGGTTGGCATGTCTTCACTTGTCAAAATTATCCTGGAAATTCAATGGTTGGCTGTTAGGTAATGCTTTTAGCATTTAGTCTACCTATTGTGATATTCAATTGTATATTTGTACAATAAAGTTTTTATAAATAAAATTTGCATTTTCCCGCAGCTCCGCCTGCGTCACATAGTAGCCTTTTCAACTATATTCATACCAAATTTCATCTAAATCCATTCAGCGGTTTGGCCGTGAAAGCGTAACAGGCAGACAGATAGACAGACGTTCGCACTTATAATATGGGTGCATTTTAGGGCAGGCTATATAGAAAGAATGTTAAACCATCGGACTTTAAAAAATCATGACTAGATGAAAGCCGCAACAAAAGAGACCGAAAGGCAGGCTAAGAAAACGGTGGATTGACTATGTAGAAGAAGACCTCCGAAAATGAGAAAGTTTAGCAACTGGCTAAGGGAGGCTCATGATCGTGTCAAATGGAGAAAAACTATGGAACAGGTTAGTACTACTGATAATTCTGTGGAAGAGGCCAACACCCACAAGGGTTTGTAGCGCTTTGATAGAAGTAAGTACTTATAATTAAAAAGTAAATTAATGACATAGGCGCTACAATTTGTACTTTTTAGACAAACTTGTTACAACCTATATATTTTTTGACATTTTACGAAAAAAAATGAACCTCATATCTTGAGCTTTCTTACCACCATCGTCTCTTTTCGTTGTTTCTCTACCCTAAGTTAGCCTGAAAAAAATTGCATTTGCGATAATGCCGTTTATTTTACATCTTGTCCCAAAAAATGTCTTTCTTATGTATTTTCTTTGGTGCAATAAAGAGTTTTTACTTACTTACTTCTCATAAGGCCCATAGTCAGGAACCACGTTTCGAAACCCACATGTAATCATTAATGACACATACGTTGGCGAACTTAGTTAAAAGGTAGGTACTGAGGAATTGTATGATGAGAAGACATGGAGGAGCTCCCGAACGCATTCCATATGAGTTGGATTTGACGAAAGACATTCTTAGAAGCTAGAACTGCCATCCCAGGCCAACTGACCTAATAGACTGGTCCAAAACATTCCGTCCGAATAAAAGGTTTTTCAAAAGTTGAGACCAAACTGATGCGCCCTATTTAAACACAAACCACATGGAAAAGGAACTTTAAGTAATGTTTTTATTATTTCAATAAAAGGAAATTTATAGATCACCGTCCCTAGCAACGACTGAAGTTATAACATCTCATTGGACTTTTTGTAAAACACATTCGTATGCTGATATGGGGCCCGTAATAAAAATAAATGGGATCTTGCCTGATCTAAATATTAGGATACAAATTCAAGCTAAGGGAATAGATCTTTTTTCCACATAAACTATGCTAAAAACGTTTTGTTTCGCTTTTTCTCCTGTTTTCTGGTTTAGTATTCTGGACCGTCGAGGAAATATATAAACATTTATTACATATACATTTTTGTGTTACCGACTGAATATTTTATTTTGAAATATTTAATAGAGATAGCTTCAATATTGCATATTAAATTTAGAAAAAAAATACGATGTTTTTTCAGTAAAAATTAAAATGTACAATCATAACTTAGATACAATTAGTTAAATTATTATAATCAGTAGACTGATTATATATAAAGCGTAAGAACCCTGTCGTAAAAAGTGACAGGGATACTTTGCATTGTTTTTTAGCCTATTTACGCTCGTATTATCTCGAAGTTTTGATGATCACAAATTTAATTTCTCTGAATAACAAATCCTGACTCATCCAATGCACAGTATTCAATGCAAACCTTTGAACAATTTTTTGCACATTATCCTTCGGATGTCATGAGGTATTGGCAGTTGTCAAATGTTGATTCACGATTAAGTATAGCTGGGCGTCAGTTTGTTCATGAATAAGCACGTATTAACATAAAAATGTAATACACAAATTCATAGATAAACTTTGAAACGTGGAAACCTTATTGCTCTTTATTTAGCATTGAGTGGTCTAAAATCAGTAAGTCTAAAAACACATACAATCGACGTAAAAATATTCTATTGGGGATGTTAAAAAAAGAGTCATTTAATCCATCGTGGTGTTAGTCGAGTGTCGAATGCTAACCCAAATAAATCAAATAGCTTTCAAAGTTTAAAAATGTGTCAAAAATTGACAATTTCGTTTTTTAACATTTTTGTAAATAGCTAAATCTGGTATGTAGTCATAACTAGTCTAAAAGCTAAGTAAGTATTATAAGGCCCAAGACCAATGTAATTTTCCATGAATTTAAATGAAGTTTAAGCATATTTAAATGCAAAAATGTCCCCGAGGCCGCAACGGATTTCAGAGCACGAGATAGTGAGAAAACACTAGGGAAGTTTTTGTCATTGTTAACTTGCCGGTTGAAATTCTGACTTCTGATGTAAAGGTTTCTAGTTTTTTTTTTCATATATACAATTAGGTAGGCAAACAGGCGTACGGCCCACCTGATGGTAAGTGATTACCGTAGCCTATGAACGCCTGCAACACCGGAGATGTCACGAGCGCGTTGCCAACCCTGAAGGAATTTTTGCACACCCTTTTTGAAGGCTATAGTCACTAGGGAAAACCATGGCAGTCTAGTTCTGAAAATCAACCTATCGATAAACCAAAAGTTGGAGAAATAAGGTATCGAAGCAAGGAGCGCGATGTTTACAAATATCGAACAACAAAAATCCTTTCGCAGTATGAAAACATCGCACGATGAAGGCTTCGCTGGAAGGTTGGCGATGTATCAATTTACGAAGAAAAGTGATTCGCAGACATGTAGCGACTTCTGGTTCCTCGATTGTTCGTAGATTCTTTTATTCGGACATAAAACTGACACACACATCACATTCCAAGGTGCATGTCTCTCGCTTGCTCGCTGTTTTATTTTGATTTGTAGAGTTCATCCATAATGAATAAATATACTTAAATATAAATTGATTTTTAACTGTTTCGCTAAAAATAAATATAACTCATAGTTCACTTCAAAAGAAAATAAATTTTTAAAACACATTCCGTGGCCACACGTACAACTAGCCAACAATGTATCTTTGTGGCGCAAATAAAATGAAAACTGGGCGAAATAGTACAAACTCATATAAACTGCATTAGCTGAGGACAGTACCATTGAGCAAGGGGAGTGAATAGCATTTTTATAAATTTATATCCCAGAATACCCGACTCTCAGCCATTACCATCCATTTGGTGCACTTACGTTGTTGTTGAATACCAACTAAATTCTATTGTACACTATGCTTTACTACTTGCAATTCGCTCTATACAAGTTTCGTAACGATTGTCATCGATTTTGATTTATTTAAATTTATACAAGTTTTATATAAACATAGTTATTAAATAACAAATGGTTAAGTCATGTTACTAAGCCTTGTCATGATAAGCCATGTATATTCATTACAATTTTTTTATATTTGACATTTTAATTATATTTTACGCGACAAAAATAATACTAGGATACCTACAGTAAATATATCAAGTAGGTAGGACTAAAAAGATGTTATTAGCCTTTTGGAATTCACGGGTTATCCTGGTCCTTTGAAAGGCTTGATCCAATATTGATCCAACGCGTAGAGGCCCTTTGGAGAAGTTGATGCCATGTCGTGCTCCTGCCAAAACCCGTTCTCGGCCATATCAATGTCAACACATTTCCATGAAGAAGTCTCGGCAGGAAGAGAAACTATTTCTAATGAGTGAAAAGAATAAATGGGCTATGATGATGAAGTTTGGGTGGTTTAAATCTGGGTTATTATATGGAGTTCGGGCACCTGCCGTAATCATGATTACTGACTATTAGTGGCAGGCGGTGACTTGCCACTCAGTGAATTGGCCCCCCAAATAGTCGCCGCGTTTGGTAACAGAGGGGCAACATTGGAATGAGCGGCTAAGGGTGCCAAAAGGTGCGGCTCCGGTTTCGCCATCGCGATTATCCTCGTGAGAAGGTTTCCCCGTTATTAAGCTATTACGTGCAATACACTTCCACCCTCGAGCATATAGCTCTTGCGACTCCACTCTGGCCGGCCGGCTAAGGCAAGCCAGAGGTAGAGGTCCTGTCCCTTATCGGCGTCCACTCCGACCTTGGTGAAGGAAGGCCGAAGGCGAGGGACGGGGCCCTCCCCTGGGAGCTCTCAGGTCCGCGGTGTCGCCACTCACCAACAGCTCGCCACAAGCTGCCCTACGGGGACTGACTGCACTGGGAAGGGAACCCAGTGGGCGATGGGGTCGTCACGCCTTATTATTAGCCTTATTATTGATTTATTTGTCACATTGATGTTGATTTATTTTTAATCGAATTTATCATGATGGATGAAATACCATCCAGACAATAGATAACAAATAAATAAACGACAGGTACAAAGCTCCTGGATCATTTATACAATTGACACAAACAAATATTAACATGCAAATAACAATTCGAATAAAAAAACAATTAGTGACAAGAAGGTAGGTATTATTCTATGTTCAAGATGTGTGAAGAAGTAGTTTTATTGCACTTTTACACATTAACCTACATAAACGTTCACATTATACCTTATGATGTCCTTGGATGTTGAAAACTGGGCCGTTCTTGCATTCTCTGCATCCTGATACAGTACAATACAAGTCATTCAGTGTGCGAGTATTGGAGCAATACGGTGAATTAGTGGTCTCTTATCTGATAGATAGATAGATATGAAATTTTTTGATACAATAGCACATTTAAAAAACAACATGTATAGTAGGTACATCATTTTTTTTTTTTTTTTTAAAGTAGGTACATCCTAAATCTATGTAATTTATGTGTTACAGCATTGCAAAAGGCTGTAGCTCAGTGTGGGAGATTGCCCGCAGGCAAACACTGATTTTCAGCTACCGCCAGTCTTGGGGGGCGACTTCTCTTCATCGTTATCACCATCAGCTTTCCATTACCCACTGTCGGGCATAAGCCCTCTGTTTACGCCAACCATCTCTTTATAAGCCATCGCAATCCAGTTGTTGCCAGCTACTTTATCTTCTCTTATCCTTGGCCAAAGTTAAGAAAAGCACCGTGTACAATAACCTTAGCAGTGAACTTTAACAGTTAACAAAGCGCAGGACAAATTCTGTAACTGCGAATGTGCAGTCTGGCGTTTATGAGCCGTCGGGGACGTGACTAACACACGCCCCAGGGTCTGCTCACGTATTATTTAAGCTAATACATAGCTGTAATAGCATTTTAGTGTCAGGCGAAATTTCATTAACTTTGGGCGGGTATTTTGCGACCGGCGACATGTTAAGTACGTTTCGTTAGTTTTATTTGAAGATAGTATTTTTTATTACCTTAAAAATGACAATTGTTGTCACTAAATGATAATTTTATTTAAACTTTGTATTTGTATTGGGGGTTTGAGAGGTGTTTGTATAGGTTTGTATACTTATTTCACCATTCCCACATGAATAAATAACTTACGTTAGTACGGCAGTATATCTTAATCCAAAATATTTTTTCTTATTGTATATCTATTTTTATAATGGCTATCATTATTATACTTCCAAATCTTCATAACGCATTAAATACAGCGCATTACCAACATAATTGATTCAAGGAAATAATGGCTACTGCTTCAGGAAATTAATTCTATTCTGGCAACACCATCTGGCATTTATTTTATGTAAGCAACACTCAGGAAGTGAGGAAAATGGCCTGTTGTTCCCGCGCTTTCACTAAAAAGATAGTATGGCCGTAAATTAATAGCTGGATATTTTTCAGTCTTTATCCTCTATGTGGGTTCTTGTTTGATAAATGGCAACATTGGTTTTAGTATCAGTTTCCTAGACAACTTCATTATGAGAAAAGGCTCTTTTTAACTTGATAGCTGCATTTATACCGCAACATTTATTACTGTTATTTATTTTACAATGCAATTTTTGATTTGAACTGGTGTGGTGGAATAAATGGAAATGATACGTGATAACTGGTGGTAAAATCATTTTTTTTTGCGATTTTACAAAATGATAGCAAGAAGAGAGAAAAACAATGGATCAAGAAAATTGTTTTTCTTTACAAATATTGAATTATGTACTTACACAAATTCTGACTGGAAATTGATAAAACACAATTCAGACGTAGGTTTCTTCAAATTTTTAAAACGGAACGTGTCGTCTATCTGTCTATGCCGATTTTCTCCGATATTTCTATTCCTATGGGATTCGGCCGTGAGTATGATTCCCATAGGAAGCATACTTTTTTCAATTGTTTCCAGTTTGGTTTTAGACGTTGCAAGCTTGAATCGCCTGCTGAAGCACGGAATGATTATTATCGTCTGATGAATGATTATTCCGTGCTTCGGAAGGGAAGGTACGATACCTAGACCATAGATCCCGGCTGCCATTGGTATAGTTAGCCATATCAGAGGCTGAAAGGCGGTTCCGAAAACTCTGACACCAAGGTATACAGGGTCGATAGACGATGTACCCCATTGGATATCAATGAATGAATCTTTGAACGGGGAGAGGGACTTTAATTTCAACTCACACTCGGCCGCTTTTTTCATGCTCAAGTTGAAACATCATAATAGCCACAAAAGAAATGACCAGTGACACCCAATATGAAGTTCGTCTCCACTTCCATTGGCGGTAAATTACATTTCTTACATTTCCTATTATTCTCCGGCTCTCACCAATATGTCGACATTCTTTGTCATTTTATTAAGTTCCTATATCCAGAAATATTGCGGCATGACATATGAAATAGATATATCACAGAAAAAAGACGAAGGATGCAACTTAGTACCCCTATATCAATAAAATGAAGGTGCTTTATTAGTATTATACTAAGAGATGAAAATGATGTCAAGATTATGTAAAATGTTTTATGTACCTATTAATTTAATTTGAAAGTAGACATAATTTTTTTATGTCATTGTCAGAACGGATTTTTCATTTAAAAAAAATCATCATACAACTTTTGCGGCCATCGACTTTCGCATTTGTAAATGCTACCTAGAACCACAAAGGGCATGTGCCCTTTGTGGTGCCCAGGCTATGTGTAAACTCATTGACTGCAAATATTCATTATACAGTCATCAGATGTACATTGCAACTGTTCATCAGATATTGATCAAAGTCCTTAATTAAGTGTGATATGGACAGAGCAGACTTAATAGGCATCATGTTTCATATAGAGGTAGAATTGAAACAAACTATCTGCAAAATAAATAGTAAAAAGCATACTGTATGTTTTTGAGACGAACCTGACGGTTATGAAAATTCTGTTGATGTACATCAAAAATTTCCCTTTGCTCTATGTCTTCGATATCGGTCACGTTACACGCAATTTTTCCAGTTTTGGCCGGATTAGTATTATAAAAATAAGTACCTGCTTACTTTAAAATCTTAATTCCCTATTTTAATTAAAGTTAAAAGCGCGAAGTAATTCTTAAAGTGAGCCAGATTTAGCATATTGCTCGTTGTCTATACTTGGCAGAGTTTCAATTAAATTATCTGCTTCGGTTTAATTAATATTTCAAAACTATCATTTCGGGAAATAAAACAAAGAATGTAAACTTTACAAACACGTTTGGTGATTATATTTAAAATTCTAATGAATATTCGATTCAACTTTGTATTTGAAATAGAAACATTTGCTGTGAAACAAAACATTAGCCATACAAAACGCGGCTCGTAGAGGTTCAATACATTCAACATTTTGCTATATCCTCTCTATTTTCGAACACTAAATGTCCCGCAATCGGCTAAAATATTTTGGGTTTGCTTTTAGTTTAAAAAAATATGCAAAGAGTGTATAAACGAAAGCTGAGCAATCTCTGTTCGGTTTTTTAGAGAATAAAATGGTTGAATCCACGGATGGATTTTCAGTAGAAAAAAAAATATTTGTGTTGAAGCTTGTATGGAGAGAAAATTTTGTAGTTTTGCCTAATTTGTTGAAAAACTTGCCTTATATGTCATTCAAAGCAATATTTATTCTATTTGCCAGATATTTGTGATAAAACTAAGCCTAAATAAAAAAAAAACATACCACTTGGTACCTAGTGGTAGTATTCCATGTGCATATGCGATTTTTAATGCAATAATATGGGCAAAAATTAACGTGATGTCAAACTTTTAATTTATTTTTTCTTCTCAGTTTTCTCTTTTTCGTTCGTATGATATGGCAAAACTTACAGTAAACATAAAAATTATGTCCTCGATTAACTTCCAGCAAAGCCTTAATTAGTATAAATAATGAAAAAGTTTCATTTTTGTCATTTTCAGAATCAGAACAGGATAATTACTAGTAGTTCCGCGAAGTATACACTCCCTTTTCGCCCCCACTTTCTCATCAATAAAAAAAATCTCTCGCCAAAAAACATAAATCAAGGAACATGTAATGCTAAGTTTCAACATATTCCTTGACAAACGAATATGCTCACAAAAGCAAAATTGGCCAATCTCGAAATGGTGATTTTTGCTCGCTTTACTTGCTTTGTTAATTTATTATATTATATTTCACCCAAAGAGCATCAATACCGCATTACATTCATTTCTCAATAATTTCACTACGTATTTATGCTTTAATCATAGTGAATATTCACAATCATTTTTAACAATAAGAACAATGGAAAGTAGGTAACCAAATTGTTGATAAAATACAGAAATAACTTTCGGTGAATATGTTTCAGTAATAATTTAATGGAGTTAATTGACACTTCAGATTGAATTGGAGATTGACATATTTTCATGACTGTCTGAAAAAATCACTGAAGTTGATTTAGAAAGGACCTCCTCCTCCCTTATACGTTATCGACGGACAGCACTTTTTTGTTTTTCGTAAATTTTAACACTTTCACGGACAGTCAAGAAAATAACAATGGCACTCAATTGTTATCTACGTCGAGAGACGTTACTGTCCGCGAAAGCGTTAATACCTTCATATTCCTAGTAAATTATTTCAGTCATTGGCTAGTATTGAACATAATAGTATTTATTGGTTGTAGGTTAATTAGTGTTTTGTACTAGTGATTGGCATGAACTGAAACTGCACTTGTACTAACTGTACTTTATTAAACTAGGCACTTCTTATAATATACTGAATGAATGAATGAAACTTTGTTTGCAATAAATATGGAACTAATCAACTGAACTTGAACTAATCATTTGAACTTGGTTGATCTTTTTTATACAAATTCTCAACTTAAACTCTTACATATGTCCTAAACCACCATCTCATATAAACTAGTTATTTGGCCTCATAAATGTTACTAGTATTTAGAAACAAATTAAACTCGTAATTTATACTTGAATAGATATTAACATTATTAACATATTTACAACAAATTATAATTATGATGTATTTTTTACATTGCATAAAAACAAAAGGCCATCAATTTGGAATAAAATTCAAAATCTTGGCGTGAGTTTGAGTGAGATGAGTGATTATTTATGGCCAGTATTAACATTATTAAGTAGATAATATTACAAAATTCTTGCTGTAAAGATTTGATACGAAAGAACATTTGCAATTTTCATTCAATTCTTTACAACTCTTCCAAGAACGACAAACAACAAACAAAATCACTTTTCCAATTTACCTTCAGTAGCTTGGTTTAGGCAATAACGAGTCAATGTTATCAGAATTTGAGTACAGCCTCCGGTATCCCTGCTACGGTTATTCAAAAGACTACAACATTCTTTTGAAAAACCGTAGCAGGGATACCGGGAGTTGTGAAAAGATGTCGGCAACGCGCACGTAACATTCCTAGTGCTTTAGGCATCTAAAGACCAGGGTAAACACGTTTCATCAGGTGGGCCGTACGCCTATTTGCCTATTTAATAGTATAAAAAATAGCCTTCGGCCTAGAATCAGGAAAAAGAAATAGAAGCCTAATTTAAAGCCACAAAATTGCTATTGTCATATTCTTATCAACTCAAAATGGCTATGACTGCACTACAAGAGTTTGCTCGAACCTGGCAAAATAACCTTTGAATACAGCTCCGAGTGTGTACAGCTCGAATGCAAAGACATTTATGATTACTTACTTATGGAAATTCTTCAATTTAATAAACAATTCTCCCTCAGAAATCGAAGTTATAAAGACACTAAGAACTTGCAATGTGTAAATAAATCTTCTATTTTTTAATCGAATTGAAGAAATAGCTTTATCAGTTCTTAAAGACTCTTGAGTGTCTATAGTGTAATAAACTGATATCCAATCTAATCTAACACCTTTTAAAGAAGGAATGTTATTTCATTTATTATAGGGAATACCTTTATTACAATAATCTGTGCTGAAATTTTCATCTCCATTAACGCTTTGTAGCTTGTTATCTACGTATTAAACACATAAAGGGGAAATGTCTTTTGGTAACGTTATATTACAACAGGTGCGAAGTGTTATTTGTAACATTTTTTTGGAGATAATTAATATCAACTAATTTACCATTTCAAGGTATAATTTTTATTGATCTGTATGTCTGTTCCCTTCGGATTTTTAAGGGAAGATGTTTTGATTCTCAGATAACGACATAAGTAGACTATTTGAATAATTTAGTCAGATAAACGTTGATTGATGATCATCGTCAAGATATATTATTTTTGAGCTTTCGACTCGAAAAGTTACCCGTAGTCTTTATGGGTTGGGTCATTTTAATTACTCGTGTTTCCATGTCATATGAGATTGTTAACTGGACTTCTGAATGTATCAATAGTAAATAAAAATCATCATTTACACTTTGGGTCGTTTACGGGACGTTTTACGGGAAAGTTGACAAAAATAGAAATTAATTGAAAGTTGTTATCAATTTAGTCTACTCTTTCGCCACCCATTTCATGACAGAAAAAGTGGTAGGTATTCGTCACCAAAAAACATACGTATTTAGTTCTTCTAATTTTATCTCTTCTCTCCGTTAATCTTAATAGATATCATATATAATTAAGTTGATCTATCTTGTTTGTTAAAAGCCTTCTGGGTGTAATTTCATTTCAACGTCAACCTGTAGAGCTTGTCCATTATGGAATACATAAAACACATTTTATCACAGTTGCCTAGTTGCCATTTTATTATTGTACTTATAAGGTTTACTCGGAATGAACAAAGAATAAAATTTAATGTAAGAATTTAATATTATTTTTGCTGGAATCATGTCATGATGTCAAACGTAAAAAAATATAGTGAGTTAATTTAATTAGAATTTTCAAACTGCATCTTTATATTTTTAATATTTTGATATAATATATTTTTATTTCTCCGTTTTTTCGTCCTTTCAAAGGCTTCGTATATTTTTATTTTAATACCATAGGCCGCATAAAAATTACATTCATGTTAAAATTAAGGGTTTATGAACTGTTGTATTATCATCATTAACTATATTACCGACCAACCCTCAACCCTCATTTTGCTTTATGTGTGTAATCAAAATATACAGTTCTGAAAAAATGAAACGTGCATACAATAATGTTTAATGATACTGAAGTGTCTCATCATCTAAGCCATAATAATGTAACGTTATTCATTATTTTAGAAACTGAAAGGGAAGAGACAAACAAAAGATTACAAAATAAATTACAATGCAGTTGTTTATTTAAGGATTTGAAATTATTTGCTTTTTACAAATCTATATTAATCGCTGTAACAAAAAACATAGTAAGTAGGCAACTAAGGAATTTCTTACAAAATCTTAAAGCAGACGCTATCGTGCGGGTAAATAAAACCTTGTAGAGTTTCTGTACACGTTTTCTCTCTTGGGTGTGCTGGAAGAGATTTCTTTGAAAATAATCATCTCCTATGTGTGTTTTTTTACTATTACATACTGGTGGTATCCTCTGTCGGTTCCTCAGAGCCCAATTTCCGCTAATATGTAAGTAATACAAAATATGTATGAACTAATAAATAATATTATATGTAAAAGACTGTTTGCAATTTTAGTATTTACAATTTTGGGGAATCTTCCACCAATCGGACAAAGGCACAACGAAATTAAGACGTGTTTTACTGTCCGGATCACCTTTACGATATTCAGAGGTAGAGAATTATCTATTATTAAGCCAGATACCATAGAACAAAGCAAATGTTTCAAATTATTTACCTTTATAATTCAATGGCTGGCGTATATATAGCTTACTCCGCAATGCGGATAGGGAGTGGAGATATAATTTACCAATGTAAGGATAAGCGACTAACCCCTCCTGTCAATAAAGCACCCACAGATTACCATTTGGACATCCCCAAATTCTTCTCACGAGTTTCAGGTTACCGTTAAAAGTGTATAAGTACAATATACTTGTAATGTTCCTATTACACCTAAGTGTTTTGAACCATCGTGGACGTAAATTTATTATGCATTTAAATTTATAAAAAGCATGACTATTTCGTATCTCGCTCTTTCGTTCTTTCATTAGTAATTATAAAGCTAAAATAAAAAAAATCTGATTGCAAAATTTTATGTCGTTTTCGTCACTTTTCTCCGTATTTGTTTTAATATAAATATTGTAGGATGTAAATATTTAGCCATAGTTCTTCGTCCAACGTGTTTTCCAGTTCCGTCCTCAACTTTCATTTTAGGTACACTCTTAATCATGTTTACTACATGGATCTGCTTGTATTATAGTAGGCCTACCAATTTTAAACAATTAGAGATTTAAAAATTTTGCTATAATCCTAAGTATAAAAATCTTCCGATACAACATAACTGTAAGTAATATTGGTTATCTTAGATTAATAATTGGCGTCGCGGAGACCAATTATAAATCTAAGATTAGTTAAATTTTATTTTATTTGTCCTATCTACCCTTGGGTAGGCTGAAATGAATTGCAATAGCGTATATTCTAATAGCGTATGTACAATAAGCCCGCCTTCGTATTTGTATTTCTTTTTCAATTTTGCTTTTGCGATTGGTACAATAAAGTGGATATTTATATAACTTCAATGATGGGATTGTTTTCATCTTGATTAATTACCAAAACATATGTTACTGTAAATCATAAACTAAAATAACGTTACCAACAATTTAGGACACAAGGAGAATGTTTCAGATAGGAAGAAAGGTTGAATTTTTTCCTTTCGGATTCCATTCAGATCTTTACGAAGCTTTTGTGTCAAATGTTCGTGTTAAAAACTCTGCATGTGAAGTGATGATAGATTGTATTTAAAACATTACAGGTTTAATTTTTTTTTAATTTTAAAACCAAGTCTCTACCAAACTTACTTCCTTGGTGCTACAACACTTTATGGGTCTTGGCCTCCTCAACAATCGTCTTCCACTTCGCTCTATTTTTGGCCTCCCGTCTCTAGCCTATTCAACACACAATCATTCCACTTCTATATCCTGTCTGTATCAATATTGTGCTTGAATTGAAATAAAGATTTTATATTATATTTACATATTGTGCTTAAATTGAAAACAATTAAATAAATATTTATTTTTTGTATTTGTTACTGTCATTTTTTAGGATCTTATTTAAAAAAAAATCAAGTTATGTTAAGTAACATGTTAACAGGTACTCTACGAAATGAACGGCTCCCTGGAGGGAATTATATTAAATTTTAATGACTTACAAACTCTCGTAAATTTAGGAGTCTTCGGGGCCACAAAAATTACGATTTTAAATAGAAAACTTGATCAGAACGACCACTTATGAAACTGTATACTCTCTGTGAATGTGAATACAAAGTCAGATTAAGAGTTACTTGCTATCGTTTAAAATTACGAGCCTCTATCCTTTTGGGACTGTGATTTGTCGTGTCTAAAAGTAGTCTATTCATTGCACGATCTTATGAAACAATATTAAACGAGGAAATTAAAAATATAAATAAAAAAGACATGCATGGATTTTGCATTAACCAACGGTAATATTAGGAAAATCAATTTAAAGACAGAAGTCGTATTATGAACATTTCATTTCATTCTTTCATTCAACGTGCATTTTCTTTTTTCATTACAAGCCTAAGTCTTGAAAATCCACTTAACGCTTATCACGTTAACCTGGTGATTGAAATTTGATAAAAAATAGGCGGAATCGGCGGTAAATAAACCATCAAATTTTAGCTATTTCTTTTAATGGACAGTTTTTAAAGGGACCTTAAATTTACTGTTTCCAAAAGTAATACCCGCTAGAACATAATGTAGACGGTTCATGGTCGACAAAATTAATTATCTAATATACCTGCGATTTACTAAAGTCATGTTGACACTCTGGCCAAAATTAAAATGTTATTTAGGTAAATAAAATTACTGAAAGGGTTTTAAACGACTTTACTTTTACGGAATTCGTGCAGGTACCTGTGCACCTATACAATATTGCAAGCAATAAAATTCATCTGTATCAATATATAAAGTACTCATACTCTACTGCTACTGAGTACGGCTTCTGTTTTCTTACTACAGTAACATAATTCAAAGTGTCTCATTTGGGTCTTTATTATTTACAAAATTATAGGTAAGAATTTTGGTAACGTTCTAAACTCTGTTTCATGACTTGTTATCAGGAATTGATTAATGCTTGTATTCCCCACCACCATAGTGAACACGATAAAATTCTAATCATTGTGCGCTCACAAATCTTCATTATGAAATATGGTTGCGGCAAGCATCCTGAAATATGGGCCTACAGAACCCGCAGCTTTGCACGGCTCGTCGATGCTAGCATTATGTCGGGTGATGCATGCTCGGTAATCTGCGGAAACATAAACAAAACTACAACAACACCACAGTATATAAAATTATGTAGTAAGTAATCTATTTTATTATAATAAAATATGTATGTATGTACTATTGATACTAATATTATACTTTATATTATACTAGCGGCTCGGTACATGCTTCGCTACGTATAAAGTGATAAATGAAGAACCGCTCGACCGAACTTCACATAAACCATCTACTAAATAGTCCGAACAAAGCCTAAACATTTGGTTTGGATAGGTGAGCCCGTTCTTGAATTATAAAGTTACAATGAAAAGTGGCATTGATTTTATATATATTATATTATATTTATACTTTTATACTAATATTATAAATGCGAAAGTCTGTCTGTCTGATACTATTTCACGGCCAAACTGCCGAACGGATTTTGATGAAATTTGATATTAATATAGAGGAAGACCCGGGGTCAAACATAGGCTACTTTTGACGCAGGTGGAGTTGCGTAAAACAGCTAGTAAAATCTGTAATTGTCATTTGCCCTAGCTTATAGAACGCATTAAGAAGGAGTAAATGCTGTCAGTCATATATATCATAATAATAAACACTTTATTGCACCACGAAAATAAAATTTTGAGATACATGTAGACATAATGATGTGCAAAGGCGGCCTTATCGCAATAGCTATCTCTTACAGGCAACCCTTTTTGTAGGAAAAAATTCAGGAAAAGAGATTTAGGCATGGTGCAGAAACATAAGCTATATACAATAGTATAAACTTACATAAACTTACCTAAAGTTACATATCAGTACATATAATGTTAGATCAATTTAAGGACCTAATGTAACATCTCACATCATTCACCCCCACCTAGAAAATGCTCTTTCACTTGTGCTTTAAAACTCGCAAGAGTTTGAGCACGCCGAATTGCAACTGGCAGAGCATTCCAGAGTCTTACAGCTTGCACTGTGTGGGATTGTGTAAAAAATTGGGCCATTGTAATCAGGCATCACTAGACGAAGATTGAAGGAGCTGCGTAGGGCCCGCCCTTCAAATTTGCTGTGAAAAGTAAAAAGATTTCTAAGATATTGAGGATAGGAAGGATTAAAAAGAATCGAAAACAGCAGTGATAGAATGTGCCAATCACGGCGAAGTCAAATAGGAAGCCATTTTAATTGAGTACGAAATTGAGAAACAGGATCATATTTACGAAAGCTAAATATGAATCTGATAAATAGGTTTTGGAGACGCTCAAGCTTGCTTAATTGATTTTGAGTAAGATGAAGGTAACAACTATCAGCATAATCGAGGATAGGAAAAAGGAGGGTTTGAGCAAGCGCAATTTTGGTTGCCATTGGCAAGAATTTATTTAGTCGTCTGAGAGAAGCTGAAGCCGCAAATATCTTCCTACTTACCTCGGATACTTAAGGAGACCAAGAAAGATTACTATCAATTAGAATTTCTAGATTCATTACCTGACTGCTAAGATTAATTATAGTTCCGTCAAAAACTTGATTAGGAATATCAACATTAACTGCCTCCGTGGTCCAGTGGTTAAGGCGTTCGTCTTTGGCCCGGGGGTCGTGGGTTCGATTCCCACGGGAAGCATACTTTGTTTAGTTGTTTCCAGTTTGGTTAGGACATTGCAGGCTTGAATCACCTGATTGTCTGATAATAAAGATGATTCCATGCTTCGGAAGGCACGTTAAGCCGTGGGTCCTGGCCGCCATCTGGTGGTCGTTAAAGGAACCACATCAGAGGCCGAGAGGTGGTTCCGCACAACTCTGACACCAGGGTGTACATGGTCGATTGACAATGTAACCTACACGAAATGATGATGATGATGATGATGATGATGATGAACATTCTTTAGTTTACCTGTCTGCCAAGAACTGCCTACAATGACGGCTTCTGTTTTTTTTTTTATTATTTATTAGACTTGCTCCAAGCAGATATTGATTTTAAATCCCTATTGGTGGTCTCGATGGCTAAGGAAATATCACCAGCTGCAGCTTGTGTGTAAATCTGTAGCTCGTCTGCGTAAAGGTGGTAGGAGCATTGAAGGTTAATAGTAATACAGTTAATGAAAATAGCGAATGAAAGTGGAGATAACACGCCACCCTGCGGTACGCCGGCAGAAGAGTCACACCAAGACGAATATTTGTCCTCGACATGAACCCGCTGTCGACGATCAAACAGGTAAGAATGAAACCAGTTCGACACTGCCGGAGATATGTTAAGAGAATGTAGAACACTAAGTAAAATGTCAAAATCAACAGTATTAAATGCATTACTAAAGTCTAGAAAGGTAAGTACTGTAAGGTCCCGATTGGGCATTCCATGGCGAATATCATCAGTGATTTTGATGAGAGCTGTGATATATAAATTATTTAAATGTATAATGGCAGCGATGGATGATATGGACAGTCTCAAGACTAAATAATACGATAAATATCCAGAAACGACATTACTAATCATTACAGCCCATGAGCCCCTTCTCATGCTCATGGGACGATTTGGCTGTGGCTTCTGACTCGGCTGTGGGTGTTGCGTTCTATTGGGCCGAATTTATTTAGGTTTAGCAATTGACACGAAAGAAGAAGAAGAAGAAGCTCATGAGAAATAGCATGACACGATGATGTTAAGCATGAGCCCAGAAATAACGGAACATTGTCAAAATTAGAGAAAGTATTATGAAATTCAACGTCGTATAGGGAAAAGGCAAGGAGAGAAGAATAAAACTGCTAGGTACTCGTATGATCTTTGATTATAAAGCTCTTCAATAATACACAACTAGATCTTGACTATGATGGCCTGTGTCTACCACCCACACCCACACCATCCTATGTAATCCTATGTAAAGATACATACACACACAGATTTACTGATTGGTCATTTTCGTAATTTCGTCGGGGCATAAAATAAGTAACGTTAGGGTTGGCTACATCTGAGTCCATATCAAAAGTTTAAATCTTCTCGTTTCTGCTTTGATTAGTCTTAACCCTATCATTTATACGAGTATTTGGGTTTAACTTGAATAGGCATTGAACAACAGTATAACACCAATATTTGCAAGCGAGCCGTATGCCTAACCAATATTGTATTACAGTATTTATAATACATAGTAACATTCGGGATGGAACAGTATTTGATATATCATTTTAGGATTTGATCTTCAATAAAGCATTTATTCAATTCGATTCATACTTCGGTTCTTACATCTAAACTCAAGAAACAAACATAATGATATCAGTAGCTCCAGAGAATTGTTCTTAGATGTCACTGATACAGCTCTGTATAATCTGCGAAGATATGTAATTTTGATCACATCATGAACCACATAGATAAAATAAAAAAATAAAGGGAGTCACGGACAAGATTGGTAACATACTTAGGCGAGCTTCAACCAAGACCTATTACAAGCCGCATAAGAAAATAAACCAATTTTTAAGACCTGTAAAATCCAATATCCCATTGCAAGATGCTGGAGTTTATAAAATTGACTGTGACTGTGGTTTATCATACATTGGGAAAACAAAGAGAAGCATTAATACTCGTATAAAAGAACATATTGCTGACATGAAAAATAGACGCTCAACCAAGTCTGCAGTCTGTGAACATGCTCTAGACAAACCGAGCCACTATATGCGTTTTGATAATCCTCAAGTCCTTGCAAAGGAAAACAGATTCATTCCAAGGATGTTACGTGAAGCTATTGAAATTAAAAAACATCCTAATTTCAATAGGATGGCAGGTACCGCCAGCTTGGGACCCAGTCATTAACTTAATAAAATCGCAAACTCGGAAGCAGACTGCAAGACCCTTAGTACTGTGAGCCAATACTGCGTGAATCGGAATAGTTCCCAATAAAAATTTCAGGCGGTAGTTTTGTAATCTTATGACATCAAAGACAAATGTTAACTTAGTCTGCCTGCGACCATGAACGCTGTAAAGTGTTTGAATCGTCAGGTGTAAATAAATAAGTAATAAACGCGATAAAACCGTATTAAAATAGTTTAATTTAATGAATAACAATCGCGAAAACATAAAAAAACATCACATAGATCAGATCAAAAACTGGCTCCGTAGTCCAGTGATTAAACCTTTCGATTCCGATGGGGTACATACTTTGTTTAGTGGTTTCCAGTTGAATTATGACATTGCAGGCTTGATTCACCTGATTTTCTGATAATAATGATGATTCCCTGCTTCAGAATGCTCGTTAATTTATTATTATTATTAATTTTGGTATGTATTAAAATTTAATTTAATTGTTGACACCTACCGCGCACAATCTTTTATCCCTATTTAACTTTCCGAAAGGTTACCTGGAAGGAATTGCTATTGCGATAAGGCCGCCTTTTGCGCACGATTTGTTTGTTGTATTTGACAATGTATCCTTGTTGTGCAATAAAGAGTTTTGTATTGTATTGTTAGTTAAGTCGTTGGTCCCGTCTGACGTTACGTGATCGTTATAGGAACCACGTCAGAGGCCGAAAGACGGTTCCAAAAAACTCTGACACCACCACACACTAGGGTATCTATACTATACAGGGTTTATTGACTGTGTAATCCAATGAATGTGAATAAATGAATCAGATCAAACCTAAATAAAATTAATTGCTTCTATTATACAGATTAGTTCGAAAACAAGGGATTGCAAACTGGATTCAATCCATCTCATCGGCGATTTTACACGGACCAAACAAAAGTAATGTCCATTTAGTTGTGTTAAACTTCAATCTACACTAAAATATCCAAGTATTCACCATCAGTAGCACTTCAAACTTGTCTTTGTTGTTTTTTTTCTTGTAAATACATAGATATTTTTTTTAATAAGTTAATAAAAAAATTATGGTTGATAGCGTTTTTGGTAGATCTTCTTTTAATATCTACTAAATCTATTATTATTACGGATTTTCACATATGTTTCGAAGCATGATAATAAGATTGTTGACGGTTAAAATAGCAAGAGAAACACTATCGCTAGGTAGACTTGAATCGAGCTTTACAATCATCTTATTCATTTCTCTCCGAATTCGTTTTTGTGTATTAAAAATATTTAACGAAACAAAATAAAACATTTGTAAGCAAATACATTTATTAGTATATCTATTTTGTGACGGAGAAAACGTAAGGTATAAAACAAAATTCAGTGTTGGGTGTGTGGTTAGACAGTT